>JAJJWX010004332.1:1800000-2177213 GCA_023529315.1 Papaver bracteatum | reverse complement strand
CTACAACTCCAAAGATAAATTCTCGGGTTCAAGAACTACGCACGTTCGCGGACTGAGATCACAGACTGGGTTGACTGCTCAAGTTCCGGTTTTCACTTGATCAACAAAGTTCAGAAACTTCGTTCAAGTGCTAAGTACTTATACATATGTCTGTTACCACAACAATGTTTATATCCTCCAGTGGTTACATTATCTAAACTCTCATTTCAACCATTGAAACATTCTCAGAGGACGTCATATAGTTGTTATTCACAAACTAGTTTTCGTCAGAGCAATTTCCATAGTGATTGAAACATAACATGACTTTCGTCACTAGGTAAATATGAACTTGGCTAAAGCGAAAGATTTACCAACACACATTTCGAGAAATAGATAAGCGAGATATACTCAGCTCGAAATTTCACATGTGTATATTCTTAGTCGATATAGTAATACGACTTTTGTCTCAAGATAGGAGATAAAGTAGATAGACTTTTGAGTGATAGATAAGTTCAAGTCTCCATATACCTTTTAGTTGATGAATATCCACTAGTTCCTTAGTCCTTCGTCTTGTATGATGATTGCCATGGAGTTCTTGAGCTCAACTACACTTTCTTTCCTATTCCGAGACCTTAGCTATAGTAGACTAGAAATCAAGAGTTTATAGTTTTGATCACTAACATTGACAAACATGCTTGAGATAGCAACGCATGCAAGTTCGGCTGGGAAATGCTCTAACAATGTTAACGATCTGAGAATTTTGCATATTATTTCCTTTTCAGGTATAACCTTTCCAAAGAAAAAAGATGCATTAACAATCTCACAAAGTTTAGAGTTAAACTCTTCAAAGGTGTCGTTATCATCCATCTTGAGATGTTCCCATTCAGTTGAAAAGGAAAGAAGTCTAGCTTCCTTTTCAGAATCATCTCCTTTGAATACAGTCTCAAGAGTATCCCATGATTCTTTAGAAGTTCTGCAGGCCAGCACATGATGTAAAAGTTCATGGCTAACTACATGCATGATGGCGTTCAAACCAACATAATTATGCATTGCATTAATCCTTTCTACTTGAGTGTAACCTGGTAAGCGTTTAAACTCTATTTATGAATAGTCCATCGGTTGTTGATATCCGTCTTTGATTAATAACCAAATATTAAAATCTCGGGATTGAAGAAATGCTTTCATAGCAGATTTCCATAATGGATAATTAGTCCCATCAAATCTTGGCGGTACGTTAACTGAATCATGCAGAAGATTCATTTATTATAGGATGGATCGCACCAAACACAGATTGTTAGATATTTTCGTGTTTTCCTTCTCTGATACCAATTGAAAATGCTAGGGTACCCCAAATATACCTCAAGCTATAACTTTTCCTTCCTATAAGTCCTTTACCCGAAAGTGATTGTCTATGGACTGAGTCGAGACAATACAACAAATCGGTTCACACTTTGTGTGATCGTCTATGGATACGAGATCGAGACAATACAACAACAAAGTGTGTTTACTTGATATAAAGGTTCGGACTTAACCAAACTCAATAGGATACACGTATCAAGTAAATAAGAATTAACGTTTGTGCAATTTCCTTTAATTATAATAAAATAATTATAATGCGGAAATATAAAGTAGATGACACAGCAAGATTTTGTTAACGAGGAAACCACAAATGCAGAAAAACCCCGGGACCTAGTCCAGAATTGGATACTCTCAGGATTAAGCCACTATACAAAATAAGACAACTTCGTATAGTTGAGACCAAGAAACTAAACCTATAGTTTACCTAGTTCCATCTGTATTCCCACGCCTCCAACCTGTAAAAAAGTCACGTACTTGGACCAATTCCTTTGGTTCGTATTCCAAACAGTAAAGGAATACAAAATCTGTTTGGTATCAACTCTCTTCAACCAAGTGATATGAGTTGTGCAAAGGTTCCAGCACAGCACGAAATTTTTTTATTCACACATTCTTAGATTCTCAAGCATAAACAAACTAGGTACAATCAAAGTTCAACCACCGTTAGTCAATCAAATCAATACGAAAACTAAAGATAAACCGCAATATCTAGTTTCCCACCAACGGGTCGCGCTAGATCTTCTCAATCCCAAAGAAGACTTTAAATTGAGAGGACGTAAGAGATTTCCCCTAATTAGATTACTCTCCTCTCCGATAGGCGGCTTCACTAGTAACAAAGACAAAAGAGTAAGTATAGGTTACGTATGATTTGTTTGCTAGAAATGCAAACTCAAGGTATTTATAGACAAGGAAGTTTGGACACCAAAGAATTTCCAAAACCTAAAATATTCTCAAGATATTTTTCATTACTCCTTCAAGATATTTTTCATTACTCCTCCAAATTCGGTTTCATAATTCCTGTGAATGCACTGTCCAAAAATAATGATCGAAATCTCCTTGGAAAATCTTTAATTAGCAAATGCACATTACTAATTCTTATTTTCCATATATAATTAAAAAGATTCTTAACTTATTTAAATTCGATCTTGGGATTTACTTCCTTCTTAGCCGTTAAAGAATATCTTTGAACAAAATAGAATAAGCATTAATACACCTTGTTCAAAGAGTGACGACATCTTACTCTTGCAAGTCTTTTCCATGCTTGCTCACTTGAAACCGATTTACCATACATCCAAACAAGTTTATAATTGGTTCATCTGACTTTCAAGAACTATGTGATTGATCAAGTACTACTCAATCACAACTCATGGGTTTAAGGTTCAAACAAAATAAGTTTCGGTTCTACCTCCATGTGAGTATTGTGCATAGTTACCTTAGCTTACCAAAGATACAGCTGACTAGGTACTAGGATCGGTTCCCCACATATATTTGGCATCTAACTTGTATGCACTGTACATGTCCATAGGATCGGTTCCCCCTTCCCAAAAACGTATTGCACATGTTCATAGGATCGATTCCCCTTTCTTCCATAAACCTTGATACACCTCATACAAGGATCAGTTCCCCTTGTGATGCACTACACCTATTACTAGGATCGGTTCCCCTCTTCCCAATAATAAGTTCAGACGTACATAACCCGATCATACCCCAGGTGATTACTTAAGATCGATTTCACTAATAAAATTCATATCAATACATAAGTCAGGCCTCATGTGAATAGTTTTACCAAGAACACAAACAAGTCTTGAGCGGTTATACTAATCACACATATTGGTCATTCATAAGATATGCAATGAAGAACAACTCCAATAACGTCTGGCGATTTCCTTTTCGGTTCATAACACATATCATGAACTTACTTCCTTAGAACACATGTAAACATTGTTCCCTAGGATGAAATCCTCACCTCATACCCATACATAATCACAATATCATTTATACGATTATGTCGACATCTTATATACAAAGTTTAATGGTTAAGCAAGAAACTTCATATTGTATTCCTTAATACTATGTCTATCTAGAGTGTTCATGCTTCGCAGTTTTATGTTCTCAATATGCACGACTTGAAAGATACGTTAGGGAATGAAACAGTTCAAGTCAAATATCAGTAACCTCAAGTGGAAGGATTATGTTGTCACTGTAGCTCCACACTTCTTCACTTCTTTAAGTCTTCGCAATACTTGTAATGTCTCACCCTAATACTTTCAAGATAATCTATATGAAGTTGACTCTAGTACATTTAAATAAAGCGACTCTTAAATGAGTTTTTATTCACTAAAATATGACAACCAAACTTGACATGCCAACGCTTGGTGGGTTCAACCGAGAAATGCTCTAACAAAGTGTCTCTATGGAAATTTCATGAGGATCCCACAAGTTTTCATACATTTGCCAATTTCATTGACAAAAAGGGGGAGAATTAATGTGTAGTTCACACTACAAATATATATGGTTTTCGGATCATTATGTAAGGGGGAGTGGTTTTCATGTGAGATGAAGTATTGACTAAGGGGAGTGATTTTCGTGTAAAAATGATTGAGAGGTTTTGTTTTCTCAATGTTATGGATACGGATCTTCAACAACGGTGATGTTGATTTGAATATCTTTGGAATCATTGGAGTACTTGGAAGCGACGAAAATTTCGAGTAAAGTTGAAGAACCAAGGAGATCATGCATGTGGAAGAGAAGCTGCAAAATTTATTTATTTTGTATTCCATATGTATTGATAGTTTTGTCACTAAAATTGACAAAGGGGGAGATTGTTAGAGCATTGCTCGGTCGAACTAGCAAGCGCTGCTATCTCAAGCTTGTTATCAAGTTTAGTTTCCAAAACTATAAGTCTTGATTTCTGGTCTATTTATAGCTAAGTTTCGGACTGAGATAGAAAGTGTAGTTGAGCTCTAGAATTAATGGGGTTCATCATGAAAAGAAGAAGAACTACTCAAGGAACTGGTGATCTTCATCGAAAAAAAGGTATGTGGAGACTTGAACTTATCTATCACTCAAAAGTCTATCTACTATATCTCCTATCTTGAAACAAAAGTCGTATTGCTATATAGACTTCGATTATACACATTTGCTATTTCGAGCCAAGTTTATCTCTCCTATCTATTTCTCGAAATATGTGTTGTTGGTAAGCTTTCTCTTTGGAGAAGTTCATCTTTACAAGTGACGAAAGTCATGTTGATTATTTCAATATCTTGAAAATTGCTTTGATAAAAAATAGTGTGTGAATAACCTCTATTTATCATCCTCTAAGAATGTTTTAATGATTGAAATAAAGAGTTTATAACATGTAACCATCTTTAGATATAAGCATATAATATGTTCGCGCATTAGTGTATAAGTCCAAAACAGGGAACCAAATGTATGCATACTTGTGTGTGTACTAAATGGTTGATGGAGACTGCGTACGCATACTGGCGGAAGTTCATGTTCGTGAATGTCTGCTGAGTTTGGAAATCAAAACCAACTTAATCCGGTTACATAAGTATGCGTACTCATACGCATACTAGCGGAGAGTTCACGTCCGTGAATTTCTGTTGAGTTTGGAAACCAAAACAAACTCAAATCCGGTTACTTAAGTACGCATACCCATACGCATACTTAAGTGTGTTACTTTTTAAAATTAGTTTGTTCATGAACTAAAACATTTATATATTAAGGAATGTTATTTGCAAATTGTTAAGTGCATATTTTGCATATATTTAGTGTCGAATCCATGTTAGTAATTGCTTATATTCTTGCAAATTATTGTATATTACGTTTGTTTTTCTCTATTTGTGTTTTGCTTGGTGAATCATCCAAAAGAAGCGAATTGGCACTTAATTGTGCAAAGAAAGAGGTTAGATACAAGTGGAGAAGGCCAAATACCCAGTAGAACTGATCCGATATCTAGGAGTTCTTGCTATCATCTTGAAGAGGACGTGAATACGAAGCCAACGACGAAAGAATGGGGTCAATTCGACGTCATATGAAGAAGTTATGGGTGAAACAAGAAGATTGCTAAGGGGGTGTCCACTTTACTAAGGGGAAGACATATTTTCAAAGGGGATGCTAAAGGGATTCTGGTCTTTTACTTAGGGGGGAAGCCAGAATTCAAAACATGTTAAAGGCAACCGGATAATTTACTAAGGGCATCCACCTCCATCTTCTTCCCATGATCGGTGATAACGAGATGATCACGTCAACTGTTGTATTTGAGCTCCGGAGTTTGCATGGTTGGTAGTGACGATAAGATCATTGGAGGAGTTTATTTCCATGATAAAACGAGCTTGGAAGTGATTGATATAGAATGAAGTTGAGCTCGAGTAATGGCAGTGAAGAGTAGAAGATCGTAATGGTGATGTTGGAGCTGATGGCAGGGAAACGGAACTGAGACGAGATGGATGGATTCTTTGCTGACTAGGAAGAACTCGAGGGAAGAAGTTAAGATGATATTGCTCCTGGTTCGAGCTGGTGAATGAGAACAGTGAAGATAGGAGGCCGAATATACAGACAGGGAGTTGTTGCTGGCGGTAGACGTTGATGAAGTATGAGAAGAACTTGATGGAAGTGATGCTTTTGCTGGCAGGAAGGAGATGAATTTGAGCAATAGTAACTATCGAGATGCTGCTGTCGATGGAGCTGTGCTGTTGGGTTTTACCGTAGATAGGGAGATGGAGAACAACTCGGGTTTGAATAATAATAGAGTTGATCGCATAGTACATGAAGATGATGAACATGGAATAGTATTTGCTGGTTGTCATGAGAAGAACTCAACCGAGAAAAGGGGTAGATTATGTTTACTGGCAGTGAAGGATGAGAGTGACTCTGTGTTTGAGCTCGATATTGATTGATGGAGAAAGTTTAGGTGGTGATTGGTTGTTGCAGTGATGAATCTTGAACCGAGAAGTGGGTTTTTCTGTGGCGTAGAGCATGGTGGAACTATATGGATCAGTGGTTATTAGTGCTGGTGATTCTCACGAGACAGAGAAGGATACAAAGAAGGAAAGATGTAGTTGAAAGCTACAGAAGAAGTTACGTATTGAAAGTTCCGGCCGTAAGTTGAAATGAAAAGAATACGAAATGTTCCAGGAGAACTTACGTATGGGAAGTCCTGGACGTAATCGAAATTAAAAAAAACTGAAAAGTTTATAGGAATATAGAGGTGTAAATTGGATTGTGCCAGCACGAGCACAACCCAGCACAGCATGCTAAAATTTTAGCACAACCCAGCCCAGCACGTGACTTAGCCCAGTACGGCACAACACGTTAGTTAAATGGGATGTGCTTGGTTTGATTAATTGGCACAGTAGCACAACACAGTACGCGACACCGATAAGCACGTGGCCCAGCCCAGCACAACACGTTTAAGAAAGCACGTCATAACATGTACAAATACACCATATAACAAGGCATAATACATCACATTTTTTGTATATTTCACAAAAGTGTCATTATTCTAGCTAGTTTTTAACATTTTATGCTGACTTATTTATAACAACACATATAATACCTTAAAATTTGGAAAATATATTTCAATATCGTTGTTATAATGTCGTCACCTATATTTAACTAAAACATTAATTTACAAGACAATAATCCAATTTTATATTTGATGGGCTATTTCTTTTTATTGAATAAACTTGTTAATTTTACTTGAAATAATTTCAAATGATATGTTGTCTAATTAAATTCTTGTGATAATGTCCGACTTAATGTATAAATTAAGTGATTTCAGATTATTTATAGCATGTGTGCCAGCACGGCACAGCACGACACGTTTATTCGTGTGCTGTGCCTGTGGGCTATGTTGTGCCTAGCTTTTGACTAGTAAAGCACATCACGGCACAACACGTTTAAATTGTTGGCACAACACGGCACATGGCACGTGAAGCACGCGACTTCGTGTGCCGGGCCGGCACGTTTTACACCTCTAGGAGAATATACGGATGGAATATCCTTTCCGTACTGGAAGATAAAATTACATTGTCAGTTCCAGCCAACTGACATGCCAATTTTAGTTAAAAAGAAGACATTGGGCTGGGATTTACTGTTCATGACCGAGCCCATGAAGATTATTTCTATGTGAGTTTGGTTGTTTTACTCAGATTTGGCATTGTTTTGGCTAGTTTTGGCAACCATTTGACATGGGATTCGAGATACGGGCACTTCTACAACTTGGGTACTATATAAGAGACTCTTTTAATATTTTTTGGGATATAATCTTAATCTTTTATCAAGCTTTTGGAGAGGAAAACACAAGAGGAGAAACCTAGGGTTTTGGAGCTATTTTTATCACCGTAAATATTTCTCTTACTTTTATCATATGTATATCATGGGTTTCACTAATCCCATGAGTAGCTAAACTTCTTAGTGATTGGGGATGAATTCTAAGTTCTAATATATAATTCAATTTAGCATATAAATCTATTTTAACTCTTCACATGATTATTGTTTATTTTTACAATAATTAATTTTATGTTTGATTGATAAATTATTTAGGTGGCCAACTGAACTAGTTTATTAGTTAACCTAATGCTATTAGAGAATTAGGATATCCGTAATTGTTGAATAATTCTCTACACGAGTAGAAATTGTGAAACCTTTCAGAGGGATTCTGTGGAGCAATCGCAAGTGGAAACAACACTAGAAAGTGAACCTTGCGCTAAGAGTTCAACTACTAGGATTGACCTAAATTCACAAAATATAAAGAATTCGACCAAATTACACTTATAGTGCGCTACTTCTAGGTGGTTTATAGAATATAATCTGGCATTCGAGCGCTTCAGTGTCCAGTGACTTAAGGAATTTTGAGGATAGCACTGCACTAGTTGCTTTCCTACGGTTGATAATAATCTGTGAATGATAATTAAAGAATAGATGAATATGCTACTTTGATGACTATTTAGTAACTAAGAAGGATTCCATGATCATATTTCTCTCCATTGCTTGCAACTTAATTACTTTTCATTTCTTTGTTATTTATTTCGTTTTAAAATCTAAAACAATCCCCCTTTGTGACACTTTTGACAACTAAAACTCCCTTATCTTCGTGGGAACGAACCTTATTTACAGTTATATTATTGATTAGTAAAGTATAAGATAAGTGAATTAATTTGTGCACCTATGACACGCATCAAATTTTGGCGCCGTTGCTGGGGAGCAGTCGGTATCTTTAGTTGTTTCTTTTAGTTTTAGTTTTATTTTCTTTTTAGTTTTTTAATTTTTGTTTTCTAGATTAGTGATTTCAGGTACTTAATCTCTGGCATCAAAGGATTGGAATTACCAGAGGTGTGGAATTCAAACTCGTAAAGGAATGGTACTTCAAGCAAGTAAGAAGTTGCAACCAGAACCGTCTACAACAGAGATGGTCGGAGGCACTAATCCACCACCTCCACCTCCAGAGAGGAAGTAAGGAGAATTGACATCTCCGTGCTTAGATTCTAAACCACTGTGCATTACAATCACTAACCCAGTGGAGCTGAAGTCGAATCTACTTCATCATTTACCGAAGATCAAGGGACATCCTGGTGAAGATCCAAACTATTATCTTCAAGTATTTCAACACAAGGTGACAAGTCTAAGGCAAGGAGTCGAAGACAGAGATATGGCTATGCTACAAGCTTTCCCGTTCTCATTGACAGACTTGGCAGAAGAATGGTTGTATTGTCTTCCTCTAGGGAGTGTTACAACATGGAATGAGATGAAAAAGCTATTTCTGGAGAAATATTTTCCTGCTTCCAAAGCGACATCCGTTCGTAAGGAGATTGGTGGCATTTTACAGATGTCTGGGGAGTCTCTATATGAATATTGGGAGAGGTATAATAAGTTGTTGGCAAGCTGCCCACACCACAATATATCCTCAACACTTATCATTCAATACTTCTACGAAGGATTACTTCCAGAACAAAAGAATTTGATTGATGTAGCAGCCGGTGGTTCACTCACTGAGAAGACAATATCGCAAGGAACTAGTCTGATTGAGAGTATGGCCTCAAATGCGCAACAGTTTTATACAAGACATGACTCGAATATCATAAGGGTTAGCGATATGGGGGAGTCTCCGAATACAGAGCACCGTTTAAGTACAATTGAGAAGACGATTCATCGCATAGCTTCTGTAGTAGCTCCATCAAATGAAGAAGAGGCCGAGGTTAATGATTTATTCCCTAATCCTAGGCCAAGGTATGATCCATATTCTAATACTTACAATACATGTTGGAAAGATCATCCTAATTTCAGTTATGCCAACAAGCAAGATGCATCTCCTAATCCTTATGCGAGGCAAGGTGGTTTTCAACAAAAATTTCATCCACAACTTCACAACAGAATCAAAGCTCTAGTTTAGAAGAGATGATGAAAGCTATGATGCTAAAGCAAGATGAAATGTCCAAAGAGCAAGAGGCGATATTTCAACAAAACATACTATATCAACAAAAGAATGATGCTGCCGTTAAATACTTGCAAGTACATATTGAGCAATTGGAAACCGATATGAATTCACTAAGGGCACAAGCATCAACAAAATTTCCATCACAACCTTTTGTGAATCCAAGAGAGCATATCAATGCAGTGACTTTAAGAAGTGGGAAACAAACGGAAGATCCAAAGCAACAAGAAGTGATTCATAACGACATCGATAAAGAAGTAGACGAGGAAACCGTCCCAAAGGAAAATCCAACCTCAACCGGCCAACCTAAGGACACGGTTCCCACCTTTACCACACTACCTCATTTCCATAGTCATTTCGCCAAATTAAAGAAGCAAGCTCAAGATAAGGAGATCATGGATATTTTCATCAAGATACAAATCAACATCCCATTTATTGAGGCCATTAGAACCGTACCCGGGTATGCTAAGGTTTTGAAGAATTTGTGTACAAGGAAGGATAGGTTGATTGCTAATGAAATTACTCAGGTAGGCGAAAGTGCAACAACTATGCTATTGAAGAAGATGCCTGCAAAGTGTGAAGATCCTGGTGTCTTCACAGTGCCAATTACTAATGGTAATCGATGATTTGAGCGTGCTTTGCTTGATCTAGGAGCATCCATAAGTGTTATGTCAGCCAATGTTTATGATTATTTGAATCTTGGACCTTTAAAAGAGGCAAATATTACTATTCAATTAGCAAACAAGTCAAATATATATCCTAAGGGAGTCGTTGAGGACGTATTAGTTCAAGTGAATCAGTTAATATTTCCGGTTGATTTCTACATTGTGGATATGCATAATGGAGATAATTTTTCATCTACTTTGTTACTTCTTGGGAGACCGTTTATGAAAACTGCAAATATGGAGATTGATGTGGACAATGGTACACTCACTATGGAATTTGATAAGGAGATCATTCGCTTTAACATATTTGAGGCCATGTGTTATCCTAGTATTGTGCACTCCGCTTTCTCTATTGATGTTATTGATTCTTTAGCACAAAAAATGTTTGATTTGAGAAATGAGGATGAACTTGGAGTTGTGTTGCGAAATAGCATTGATTTGGACATTCATGGGCAACCGAATTTAGACGTCGACTTATTCAAAGAGTTAGTGGAGATGTGTGGTGATTTAACAGCATTACAAGAAGCTCGAACGGGTAATATTTCATATATTTCTTTACCCGTAACTAATGAGGTTCCTTTACCTTCTATTGTGTAGGCACCTAAACTAGAATTGAAGCCTCTTCCTGATCACTTAAAGTATGCCTACTTGGGTGATAAACATGAGCTTCCAGTGATTATTTCAAATAATCTCACTGCCATACAAGAAGAGCGTCTACTTCGGATCCTGAAGGAGCACAAAACGGCCATTAGTTGGACAATTGCTGACATTAAAGGTATTAGTCCATAAATGTGCATGCATATAATCCTTATGTAAGATGATATCAAGCCAGTACGTGATGCTCAGTGTAGGCTTAACCCTCCAATGATGGAGGTCGTAAAGAAAGAGATCCTCAACTTGCTAACTGTGTGGGTAATTTACCCAATTTCTGACAGCAAATGAGTTAGTCCTGTACAAGTGGTGCCTAAGAAATCGGGTGTCATTGTTGTTAGAAATCAAGATGATGAACTTGTTCCTACAAGAGTTCAAACAGGACGGAGAGTTTGCATAGACTACAGAAAGCTCAATTCGGCTACCCGCAAGGATCACTTTCCTTTGCCTTTCATTGATCAGATGTTAGATAGGTTAGCGGGACATTCTCATTATTGCTTTTGGATGGTTATTTGGGCAACAATCAAATTGTTATTGCACTGGAGGATCAAAAGAAGATAACTTTTACTTGTCCTTTCGGTACATTTGCATATAGAAGAATGCCATTTGGTCTTTGCAATGCACCTGCCACTTTTCAAAAATGTATGGTCAATATATTTTCTGATTATGTGGAAAACATCATTAAGGTATTTATGGACGAATTTAGTGTTTATGGCAATTCATTTGATATTTGTTTAAATAATCTTGAACTTGTGCTTAAAAGATGCATAGACACTAATCTTGTTTTAAATTGGGAGAAATGCCACTTTATGGTAAACCATGGTATCATGTTGGGTCACATCGTTTCCTATCGAGGGATCGAAGTCGACAAAGCAAAGATATACCTAACAAGAAACTTACAATACCCCACTTAGATGAGGGAGATTCGCTTGTTTCTTGGTCATGCAGGTTTTTACAAAGGTTTATCAAATATTTATCCAAAATCTCAATGCCTATGTGCAAATTGTTGCAAAAAAGGTTGCTTTTGACTTCAATAAGGAGTGCAAAGAAGCCTTTAATAAATTAAAAAAATTATTGACAACTGCGCCGATTATCAAGTCATCGGATTTGAGTTTGCCATTTGAATTGATGTGTGATGCAAGTGACTACGCGATTGGAGCTGTTTGGGTCAAAGAGTGGACAAGCTGTCCCATGCGATTTATTATGCATCTAGGACCCTAACTGATGCTCAAATTAACTATTCTACCACTGAAAAGGAGTTGTTGGCTATAATGTTTGCACTTTAAAATTTTAGATCATATTTGGTGGGTGCAAAAGTGGTTGTGTATTCCGATCATGCAGCACTTAGGTACCTACTTAAGAAGAAAAAAGCTAAGCCAAGACTTATACAGTGGATATTGTTGTTGCAAGAATTTTATTATGAAATCAAGGATAAGAGAGGTGTTGAGAATACTGTTTCTGATCATCTTAGTAGACTTGTTGTTTCCGAAGAAGAACTTCCTTTACAAGATCGTTTTCAATATGAACAACTTTTCTCAATTGAAGATTCAACACCTTGGTACGCTGATATAGTGAACTACTTGGTTACAAGGCAAGTACCTAGTACAATGTCTACTTTTCAAAAGCTTAAGCTTAAGAAGATAGCCAAGCAGTATGTGTGGGATGAACCCTACTTGTGGAAATATGGTTTGGATCAAATTATTCACAGATACGTACCTAACTCTGAATTTCAATCCATCCTTACTTTTTGCCATACTTATGCATGTGGTGGTCACTTTGGTGCTAAACGTACCGCTCTCAAAGTCATTGAGAGTGGATTTTATTGGCCTACCTTGTTTAAGGATGCGTATAATTTTTGTATATCTTGTGATAGATGCCAAAGAACGGGCAATCTAGGTGCTCGAAATCAAATGCCACTCACACCAATTCTCACTGTTGAGATATTTGATGTGTGGGGAATTGATTTTATGGGCTCTTTTGTCAATTCGAATGGAAAATTTTATATACTTTTTATTGTGGATTACGTTTCCAAATGTGTGGAATCTAAATCCACCCCTACTAATGATTCTCAAGTTGTTTGTGAGTTTGTGAAGGAATATATTTTTTCTAGACATGGTACACCAAGAGTAGTTATCAGTGATGGAGGATTGCACTTCAATAAATTCTTCTATGCTCTTCTCAAGAAGTACAACATAAATCACAAGGTCGGTACGCCATATCACGCACAAACTAGTGGGCAAACTGAAATTTCAAATCGTGAGATCAAGTCCATCTTGGATAAAACCGTTAACATAACACGAAAAAATTGAATTTATAGACTCAACGATGCACTTTGGGCGTATAGAGCAGCGTACAAAACACTAATTGGTATGTCTCCATATCGGTTGGTTTATGGCAAAGCTTGTCATCTCCCAGTTGAACTTGAGCACAAGGCTTATTGGGCGATAAAGATGTGCAACATGGATTATGACAATGCGGGGAAACATAGGAAATTACAACTTAATGAGCTAGAGGAGATACGTAATGATGCTTACGAGAGTGCCCGGATTTACAAGGAGAAGACTAAACTTTTTCATGACAAGATGATTTCTAGAAAGAGTTTTGTTTTGGGCCAAAAAGTTCTTCTATTTAATTCTCGTCTTAAGTTATTTCCCGGTAAGCTAAGGTTACGTTGGAGTGGACCTTTTGTTGTTACTAATATTTTTCCTTATGGTGCAGTTGAAGTTACTAGTCTCACGAAAGGGACGATATTCAAAGTAAACGGCCATAGATTAAAGCCATATTACGAAAACTTCCCTACGGAGAATGTGCACATGATTTACTCCCTCTGGAGGAGTAGTTTGGAGAATGCCAAGTCGGGCTGAGGACGTAAAACTAAGCGCTAAATGGGAGGCAATCTATCAGTTTTGTATCTCTATATTTTGTATTTTATTTTTCTTAGCTTTTCATATCATATTTTCATGCCATGTTTAATTTTATTGAGTCCGGAATCTATTTTAGAAGAGAATTATGACGAATACCTTTTCGTCAGAAAAATTCAGACTATACGTAGTTCAGTCCAGAGATCATAACTGTCAAACTGTTTATCAAAAAACTATTCCCTTTTGACACTGTGTATAAAACACATATATGAACAACTTTTGTGAAAAGGTGTTTTTCCAAATTCCTTACCAATTTTTACAGTTTTGGCGTTTTATCTGCTGTTACGTCAGAATTTAGAAGTTTCGGTTTTACACATTGAGGACAATGTGAGGTTTAAGTGTGGGGGAGTATTTTGCATATATATTTTTCACTTTCTTGCATAAAACCTTCAACTTTTAGAGATTTTAGAGTCACTAGCATACTTCTAGGTATGTTTACATAGAGAGTTCTGACCGACATAACTGAACTTGGAAGTGTAAGGGAACTACATTCGGATTCTTACGAATTGGAGTGTTCAATAATGGATTTAATCATGCCGGTTATGCAAAAGAGGAGCAGAGAGAAATGCATTATTAGAGTTTCTGATCAATCATTAGTGGAGACTACCTATTTTCATATCAACTGAGGCACCGAACCAAATTTTCTTTGTAGCTGACTAAAGAGCTTTCTTTTGAGTGTGTGTCACTGTACGTTAATTCCGGCTAGAATGGTGAGCTACCCAACTTCACACCAATTTTCAGCACTACTTATGATTTCTTGAGTGCTAATTTAGTCAATCATGAGGGTGACGTCTATAGAAGAAAACCACCTTCTTGTAGTTTGATTTGCAGTTAGCACCATTCTCTCTCTCGTCAACAACAGATCCATAGAAACACATCATCATCATCAACAAGGGAGCGACATCAAAATTTACAAGGAAAGTTGAAGACGTTTGAGGTTTATAAGGAACATTACAAAGAAGAGAAAATTTCATATTCAAGTAAAGCAACACATACAATGAGCGGATTTTTATATATATGTTGAAAACTTACACATAAGGAGCGTAATATAAATCCAAGTTGAATACTTATTTACAAGAGCGAAGAAAATCAAAAGATGAGAGTTATTGAAGTTTATGATACGAATACAATACAATTTGTGAATATCAAAGTGGTAAAGTACTTCTTTCATGGCCATGTTAATTTTAATTTCGTTATTATTTGTGTAGTTGCAATCTTTTTATTAAAAAAAAAAAAGAGAGAGAAAATACAAAAAGATTTGCATTTAGGTTGTTATTTTTTCAATAAGGCCATGGGGAAGAAAAATATATAATGAAGTTTCAATCAATAAGGAAATTGAGGAAAAGAGTTGCAAACTGTCGAAGTTCTACGAAATTCAAGAGTTTATCATCAACAGTTGAATACCGAAGACCAAGAAGACGATCCGAAGGAAGACGTTTCTATTGGATGCAGCGATAGTGGTGCTTTTATCATTGCAATCGGATGTGAAGGTTCTAAGTACTCTCATCCTTGCTATAATGGTTGATTTCCTTTCTTAGAGATCATCAGAAAAATATCTTTAGTTTCCACGATTTTGTGGAGTCTCCAGAAATAATTCGGAAGGTTTCCTTCCCACCATTCAATGTGTGTATAATTTCTCTCTTCATTCATACATGCACACATGTGAGACCCATAAAAAAGCCGTCTTATTGAGTGCAATTATCATAAAATCCTTTTAAGTGAGGCAGAAGTCAAGGAGAAATTCTTATTGATCGCTCTCAAACACGCATTCTCTCATTATGGTGTGGTTATTTCTCACTCAAGATTTAAGAATGAATATGTTCTTTGGTATTTCTAACTTCTTATTACTAGCATGCAGAAACTCTATGTCCTCATATCTCTTTGGATGATTGGGAAGCTGGAACGCTTTGAAGTTGGAGTAGGTTTTGTGGGTATATCTCTCGTAAGCCCTCATAAGACTATAACTCGTCCACCAGGGACACCTAGGGGTTTAAAGGCTTGTTAGACATGCTAAGTGCAACCGTATCCTCAACGACATGGAGTTGTTGTATTTTAGATAGTTTGCTCGAGGACTAGCAAAAGCCAAGTGTGGGGGAATTTGTTAAGTGCATATTTTGCATATATTTTGTGTCGAATCCATGCTAGTAATTGCTTATATTCTTGCAAATTATTGTATATTACGTTTGTTTTTCTCTATTTGTGTTTTGCTAGGTGAATCATCCAAAAGAAGCGAATTGGCACTTAATTGTGCAAAGAAAGAGGTTAGCTAAAAGTGGAGAAATCCAAAGACCAAGTAGAACTCATACGATATCTAGGAGTTCTTGCTATCATCTTGAATAGGACGTGAATACGAAGCTAATGACGAAAGAATGGGGTCAATCCGACGTCATATGAAGAAGTTATGGGTGAAACAAGAATGAAGATGGAATGGAGATTGCTAAGGGGCGTCCACTTTACTAAGGGGTAGACATATTTTCAAAGGGGCTGCTAAAGGGATTCTGGTATTTTACTTAGGTGGAAGCCAGAATTCAAGGGAAGCCAGAATTCAAAACATGTTAAAGGCAACCGGATAATTTACTAAGGGCAGCCACCTTCATCTTCTTCCCATGATCGGTGATAACGAGCAGATCACATCAACTGTTGTATTTGAGATCTGGAGTTTCCATGGTTGGTAGTGATGATAAGATCATTGGAGGAGTTGATTGTGATGATGAAACGAGCTTGGCAGTGATTGATATAGAATGAATTTGAGCTCGAGTAATGGCAGTGAAGAGTAAAAGCTCGTAATGGTGATGTTGGAGCTTCTTGGATTTGATGATAATTTCCTTGAGGAGCAATGTTCTCCCTGGAAAGAATTTATAATAAACTTAACAATATCTCTTGTGTTTACAACCAAGGTAAATGAGAATAATCTCCTAATGGTAAATAAGGTAACAGGATAATATAAAATCTATTACACCCCCTTAGTCTGAGCGGGAGAGGAACAAATGCTGAGACTAGAACGAAAACGAACAAATAATTGTCGAGGAAGTCCCTTGGTGAAGATGTCAGCATACTAGTTCTCAGAGGGGACGTGTAAGACTTGAATGGCACCAATACGAACTCGTTCACGAACAAAATGTATATCAATCTCCACATGTTTGGTACGTTGATGTTGAATAGGATCTCCAGACATATATATCGCACTTACATTGTCACAGTAAACAATAGTAGCACGTCGTAGAGGTAGATGGAGCTCTAGAAGAAGGTTGCGAAGCCATGTTGTTTCAGCAACCGCATTTGCTACTCCACGGTATTCAGCTTCAGCACTGGATCGAGAGACTGTGGCTTTCCGCTTGGAGGACCAGGAGATGAGATTGTCACCAAGAAAGACACAAAAACCAGATGTCGATCGTCGAGAATCAGGACAACCCGCCCAGTCAGCATCAGAGTATGCTATTAATCCAGAGATAGAGGAGACCGAGAGAAACAATCCGTGGTTGATGGTGCCCTGAAGATAGCGAAGGATTCGCTTGAGGGCATGCATGTGAGGCTCACGGGGATAATGCATAAAAAGACATACCTGCTGAACTGCGTATGCAATATATGGCCGAGTAAAAGTGAGGTACTGAAGAGCACCCGCTAGGCTTATGTATAGAGTGGGATCCAAAAGTGTCGGGCCATAGGTAGCACTGAGCTTGGAATCTGTGTCGACCGGAGTAGTCACTGGATTACATTTTGTCATGGAGGCACGCGCGATGATGTCCTGTGCATATAATGACTGAGACAAAAATAATCCTGAGGATGAACGAGTAACAGTAATGCACAGAAAATGATGTAGTGGACCAAGGTCAGACATAGCAAACTCTCTCTTCATCAAATCAATGAAGCGGCATAGGAGAGCATCAGTAGAGGCAGTCAAAATAATGTCATCAACATATAAAAGTAAGTATGCCGTTTCGGATCCTGATTGGTAAACAAAAAGTGATGGATCACATACACTACCACGAAAACCGCAACCAGTGATAAATTTGGAAAATCTCTGAAACCACGCCCTGGGAGCCTGCTTGAGGCCATAGAGAGATCTACGTAATCTACATACGTAATCAGGGTGAGCAGGGTCAACAAATCCTGGAGGTTGATGCATATAGACTGTCTCAGTTAGATCACCATGGAGAAAAGCGTTCTTGACATCTAGTTGATGTATGGGTCAAGATCGTGATGTAGCAATGGTGAGAACAGTACGAATAGTAGCAGGTTTAACAACCAGACTAAATGTTTCAAAACAGCCAACTCCAACTTGTTGAGATTTTCCATTTGCAACAAGACGAGCCTTGTAACGCTGTAGGGATCCATCGACATTATATTTATGACGAAACAGCCACATAGAACGAATAACATGAGCATCACGAGGTCGTGGTACAAGTTCCCACGTATTAGTTTTCAACATAGCATTATACTCATCTTTCATGGCGGCATTCCAATTTATATCCCTAAGAACATACAAGTGAGAACGAGGAATTGGGGAGATATGTTGTAAAGTTTGAACATGAAGATCGAGTTGGTGGATTGGTTTGTGAATGCCATGGTAAGATCGAGTCACAGGTCGTGAAGGAGCAGGTGGTGAGGGTGGCGAGTCTGTAGTGGGTGGAGGGGAAGTTGAGGGTGGAAGTTTTGTAGTGGGTGGAGAGTCAGTGGAGGGTAAAGGGTTTGTAGTGGGTGTAGGGGTAGTTGAGGGTGGAGGGTTTGTAGTGGGTTGGGGTGCAGGTGGTGAGGTAGGATGGGATGAAGTGGGTGTGGGGATGGAGTTACGGAAGGGGGAGCTGGACAGTCGTATGGGAGAGAGGTTGTACCGACGTGGAAGGTGGGTTTGGACTGATGTGGAAGAGATTTGGGAATGACGCAGAGAAGACGTGTTGGGACGGAGAGAATAAACTAGTGGGATAGACGTGGAGGGAATGTGGAACTGACGTGTTTGAGTGGTATCATGTTCTGTACTCGTCGAATTTGCTACAAACGTCAGACCTGGGAAGTTGGGTGGAGGGAGAACAGTAGTGGGGATGGAGGGATGGAAGGTGGAGGAGTTATACCGACGGTGAGGAGGAGTATATAGGCCAGGGAAGGTGACGGTAGGTTGGGTGACATCAGGGGGATTTTGAGAAGAAGGGTGTGATAGATTATATGATGGATGAGTAAGATAATGGGAAGACTCGACATTAGAAGGGGTATTTGTATGGAGATTTGTGAACGGGAAGACATTTTCATCAAAAGTTACATGACAAGAAATAATAATCTTGTTTGTGGCAAGATCAAGACAGCGGTAACCACGGTGGTTTGGAGGAAAACCAAGGAAGACACATTTAGTGGAGCGGGGGGCAAGTTTATGAGGAGTTGTGGAAGAGAGATTTGGATAGCAAAGGCAACCAAAAGTATGAAGATGGTCGTAAATAGACACAGGAGAAGAAAAGTTTAGGATTTTTGTGGAAAGAATATTATGAATATAAACAGCCATAAGGAGAGAATAAACCCAAAATTTTGGTGGAATGGAAGCATGAGACATAAGGGTGCGGGTGATATCATTGACACGGCGAATCATACGTTCGGCTTTGCCATTTTGAGAGGAAGTTTGGGGGCAAGAGAAGCGAAAAACTAGACCATTAGTACGAGCAAAATTGTGAAAATAAGAGTTGTCAAATTCACGTCCCATGTCGCATTGAAAACTTTTTATTTGACGCTCAAATTGGGTTTGAACAAGAGAACGAAATTCCAAAAACTTGTCATAGACTTGGGATTTAAATTTTAAAGGATAAACCCAAAGATAGTTGTTGAAATCACCCAGCAAGATAAGATAATAACGAAAACCGGTATCAACATGTATAGGAGAGGTCCATAAATCACTGTGAATGATATCAAATGGAGCAAAAGTATTGGAATTTGATTCATAAAAAGGTAATCGAACATGTTTACTAACTTGACATGAATGACAAAGTTGAGAAGAATTATTCTTATTACAATGAATAGAATTATTTTTGTGTAAGACATCTAAAATTGTCTTGCCCCGTAAGTGGCCAAAGGCTTGTGCAAATATCTGGCGAAAAAGAAACAAGGGAAATGGGAGAAGGCTGGGAAGATTTTGTAGGTGGCATGGAAGAGTTGGTGATAGGGTAGAGCTCCCTGGAACTATTGCACCAAAGGATAATCCTCCTCGAACTCAGATCTTTCACCGGAAAACCAGATGGATCAAACTCAACAGACACACGATTATCAGTGGTGAACTTACGAACATAAACTAAGTTTTTGATAATATCGGGAAAAACAAGAGTATTTTTGAGTTGAAGGGTGCGAGAAGGGAGGTTTATGAGCTTGGTACCACTAGTAGTAATTGGAATGTTATTGCCATTGCCAACTAAGATAGACCGTACAGTACTAGAATCGGTAACGTTATGTAAAGTATCTGAATCAGCTGTGAGATGTGAGGTAGCACCGGTATCCATGTAGAAAGCATCATCGGGTTGCTGTAGATGCATAGAACTGTATGCCTCAGCAATATCTGTGAGCTTCAGTTGTTCCGTCTCCATTGATTTTAATGGTTTAGAGAAAATAGGATCGTAGAGGGGCTGATACCATCTTGGATTTGATGATAATTTCCTTGAGGAGCAATGTTCTCCCTGGAAAGAATATATAATAAACTTAACAATATCTCTTGTGTTTACAACCAAGGTAAATGAGAATAATCTCCTAATGGTAAATAAGGTAACATGATAATATAAAATCTATTAGAGCTGATGGCAGGGAAACAGAACTGAGACGAGATGGATGGATTCTCTGCTAACTAGGAAGAACTCGAGGGAAGAAGTCAATATAATATGGCTGCTGGTTCGAGCTGGTGAATGAGAACAGTGAAGATGGGAGGCCGAATATACATACAGGGAGTTGTTGCTGGCAGTAGACATTGATGACGTATGAGAAGAACTTGATGGAAGTGATATTGTTGCTGGAAGGAAGGAGATGAATTTGAGCAGTATTAACTATCGAGATGCAGCTGGCGATGAAGCTGTGTTGTTGGGTTTTACCGTAGATAGAGAGATGGAGAACAGCTCGGGTTTGAACAATAATGGAGTTGATCGCATAGTACATAAATATGATGAACAGGGGATAGTACTTTTTGGTTGTCATGAGTAGAACTCAACCAAGAAAAAGGATAGATTGCGTTTACTGGCAGTGAAGGAGGAGAGCGACTCTGTGTTTGAGCTCGAGATTGATTGATGGAGAAAGTTTCGGTGGTGATTGGTTGTTGCAGTGATGAATATTGAACCGACAAGTGGGTTTTTATGTGACGTAGAGCATGGTGGAACTATATGGATCGGTGGTTATTAGTGCTGGTGATTCTCACGAGACAGAGAAGGATACAAAGAAGGAAAGATGTAGTTGAAAGCTACAGAAAAAGTTACGTATTGAAAGTTCCGGCCGTAAGTTGAAAAGAAAAGAATACGAAAAGTTCCAGGAGAACTTACGTATGGGAATTCCTGGACATACTCGAAAAGAAGAAAAACTGAAAAGTTTACAAGAGAATATACGGATGGAAAATCCTGTCCGTAATGGAAGATAAAATTACATTGTCATTTCCAGCCAACTGACATGCCAATTTCATTTGAAAAGAAGACATTGAGATGGGATTTACTGTTTGTAGGATCAGAATATCGCTAGAATGACAAATTTGCGAAGATTGATCAACAACACATTGCGAGTGTCGCAGAGTGATTTGAAAAATGACACAACAGATGACGTTGGCAGAAACATGAGAAAAGTATGAAGATTCTGCGATGATTAGAATGTTTACGAAGAATCACGATAGAACTCTTGCGAGAATATTTCAGGTCAGATCCGAAATTAAAGGACAGATTAGTTGTCATCCGCTATGTAAGTCCCTATATAAAGAGTTGAACATGCATAAGGAAGGGAGAGATCTTTTTCGAGTGTTGAGCAAGTCATTAGGAGAGAAAAAGTCTAGAGCGGTTGTTAATTCCTTAGCTTTATTTCCTTTCTATCTTGTAACATTTGTGAAGTTAATCAATAAAATTTGTGTTGATGATCTAAAAATGACTTAATTGAATGAATTCTTGTGAGGGGTGTAGTGTGGGAAATCCTGCTACTACATATTAACGCTAGAAACAGAGACTTGTTGATTGAAGATTGGGGAGATTGTTGTGAGATCTGTTTAAATCAAGAAAATGATAAAAGAAAATAGCAAATCAGTTGGAAGAAAAATAATTAAGATCGATGAGAATAAAAGAAGGTTGGAGTGTAACATAATTACAAGAACAATGATTAATGAGTTTCATGAAAACATCAAAGGAAGGATACACAAACGAGATTTTGAAGGAAAGAAAATCATGACGGTGGAGAAGGAATCATCCTTGAAATATTGGGAAAGACAAAAAATTACATTTTCAGCAGGAGAAATTCCAAAAGAAAATTTGAGCCACACATCTCCTTTGGTAATCACAATAACCACGCAGAAAGAAAAGGGGAAATCAGTAAAAGCTATGGAAGAATGGAAGGTAAATCGAGTTTTGGTGGATATGTGGAGTTCAGCGGATATAATGTTTTACCATGAATACAAAGGAATGGGTTACAAAGATGAAGAGATGTCTCCTTCAACATATCATATTCATGGTTTTGGCAAATCTACAACAAAACCGAAAGGGGAAATAATGGTGCGAATATTGTTGGGAGAAATTGAAGCAAGAGTAATGTTGTGTGTGGTAGATATGGAATCGACATACAACATGTTATTGGGAAGACCATGGATACATGCAATCAAAGCCGTAACATTAACTTTACATCAATGCATCAAATTGCCTATGCCTAGTGGAATTGGAGAAATTATATGAGATACTGATAGTGCGAAATTATGTTATCAAATTGAAGTAAAGTGGTTTGAAGGACAAGCACATAGGAGAAAGACTCGCAGAAAAATGACGAAAGAGGTAAAGAAGGAGGAAGAGTTTAGAACTTACATGATAAGGGCGGAAGAAGGAAGAGGGATACCCAGCGAAATTTCGGAAGAAAGAAATTAGTTTGCGAAGGAGATGAAAGAACCAACACCTATGGGAGAACCTGAAGCAAGTTACACTGCGGCAGAACCAACAAAAGAAGTAAATATTGGAACTGAAGAAGAACCTAAAATGCTGAAGATTGGAACCAAGATGGATACAGACGAGGAAGAAAGACCTGTCAATATCTTGAGAGAATATAAAGATATTTTCGCATGGAACATGGATGAAATGCCAGGAATAGATCCATCCGTTTCATGTCATAAATTGGAGATCAACAAAGATGCAAGACCATTTAAGCAGAGGATAAGAAAAATCACAACAACTTATCATCCCAAAATAGAAGAGGAACTGCAGAAAATGCTTGATGCAGGAATTATAAGACAAGCAAAATACCCGAAATGGATAGCAAACATGGTTGTGGTTCCAAAGAAAAATAATGGGATAAGAATCTGCATAGTGTTGATGGTGGATTTCTATTTAAAGGATAAAATTGTAAAAAAGCAATTTTTGTAAGCTGACGTCCTACAAAGGATAAAGCCCTCATGTGATGAATATTTCTCACCATGATAATTCATTGGAGCATGTGCAACCATCCCTGAGAATTATAACCTACCCAGAGCGGAACATGTAGGAACCATCCCAATTTTCTGTAAGTTTACAGCATTACAATTAATTCCCTGCTCAAAGCCTTGTGTTCGACATGAAAACACCCGTAGGCTACCTGACGGCGGGTTATATTATCCCCATTGAACGTATGCAAGACTACCCATGTTAGTCTCACCTGCTGAAAACAAACTCAAAAATAGATCTCAACCGTCCAACTTCGCAGGCATGGTTGGACGGCCTAGATCGCGCGAGACCGAGGAGCATGCACGCGCATGCTCGCCTACCTTCCTCCTGGACTGATTGGTTTCCCCATGGGATCCGTGGAAGGTGAAAATACGCTAACTCCAAGTTGCGAGCCCGCAACTTGAAGGAATTAGGGTTTCCGCAGGGCACAACCTCCCTACTTTCGGCCAACGCACGGAAACGACCAACATGCGAGACCACTGGCCAGCAACACCTGCATGCTCACCGTGGTCCCGGATACATGGAAAACCAATCGGCCATGGTTGGTTTCAGCCGTCCGTCTCAAAAATCGTTGCCAAAGGTAGCATGCAAGTCCACTTCTAATCCCGGCCATCCGTCATCGCAGGCGTGTTTGGATGGCTTAGATCGCGCCTATGGTCGCAAACCAAGCATGCACATGCTCGCCACCAACCCACCTCCCTTCTGGTATGATCGGATTACCTGTGGGAGTCACGGACGTTGGGAAATGTTAGCTTGAATGTTGGGCCCGCAAACCCTAAAATTAGGGTTTGACGACAAGTTGCAACCACACAACTTTGGGCGGGTGTGTACGAACGACCAGGAGGAGGAATTGCTGGCCGATGGTGTCTACATGCTCACCGTGGGCCCACCTCCACGGTGAACCAATAGGCCAGCTCCCTTGACTGCCATGCATCTCGATTTGCGTGCTCGAAAGAGGCATGAAGGGTCCCTTTTAATCTCGGCCATCCGTCATCGCAGGCCAGAACGGGCGACCCAGATTGCTCTGATTGACTTCCAACAAGCATGGGCATGTAGAGTGGCGTCCCGCCTACCTGCTGGACCGATCGGCTACTCCATGCACGCCTCCCAAGGATGAAAACCGTTAGGGTGAAAAGGGAGGCTTGCAAGCCTTCCAAACCCTAATCCAACGGTTATTCCTCCATCAATCTCGTCCGTCCAAGTTCGCATGCTTGGATGAATATCCTAGGAAGGGAGTTAGGTGGCAAACAAGGTATCACCGTGATCACCATCCTCCACACTTCCCCATGGCATAACCGTACAAGGTGGGTCCTGCTCATGCGACCTCCAAACAACGCCTGGACATAGCTAGTTGAGTCACTTCAACTTGCAATCTTTTCATCAAGGTTGTGTAGGATTCAAGCATGTTAAGCATATTTAATGCACCACATGCATACAATATGCGCCTACAAGCAACTTGATTATTTTACCTAGAACCGTTTGCTACCTTATGTGGGTCCCACGACTCACTCGAGACGTTAATCATGTCACAACTGGGAGATACAAACTGGGGTATTGGTCTGGCGGTTTACAGCGTGCAGCGTGCAACACGCCATCACAAGATCGTGTCAGGGAAACATGGGCGGTTAACGATGATAGGAGAAGTGGGAAAGCAACCGTGTGACACTAACACATAACTCCACTTCCTCCATCACTCCACTTCCTCCACTTTCCCACGAGAGACGTGATGAAGGCTTATCGAATTGTATAAATAGGTTCTCCTCCCTATTTCCAACAACACAGAAAAAACCAAGTGTTAATACCATCGTATTCAACACCCAGAGCATGTCTGCAACATTTGCTATCCTGCTCAACCTTCTGTTAACAAGTCATCAAATAGCCTTCACCTTCATATTCTCAACACCTTCTTCGTTTCCCTCCCTAAGATCAACCTCACATCCTTCACCTGTGACCGAAACAAATATGCAACGGCCGTGTCTTCGGTTTAGTCCAGAATTGTACAGATTATCTCTCGAATCAAAAGTGCTCATCGCGCATGTAGGAGCTGAATATCACAACAAATGATAACTTACGAAATTATGGAGAGAAAAGACATCTTGCGAACAAAGAACATTTTGCGAGCAAAGGAAATCACGAGGAAAGCAAAGGAAGTTCGCGAAGTGAAGTTACGAAGGTTCGCAAGATAATTCTCAAATCCGAAATGGCGGGACAACACAACTGTCATCTTTTGTAAAATCATATAAATAGCCATTTAGGCATAAGAAAAAGGGGAGACACATTTTGAGAGAGAGGATAATTTTAGGAGGAGAGAGAAAATGTTAGGAGAGGTTTATTTTCTTTATCATATTCTTCCTTAAAAAACTAGAGCTCCAAATATTCATTAATGGAGTCTCAATTGTAAAATCATGTAATTACATACAATCACTAGTGAAGCACCGTGGATGTAGATCACATTGATCGAACCACGTAAAAATCTTTGTGTCTCTTTTTATAATTTTAGTACTTTAATTCTTAGTTTCATATCAAATTAATTAAGTTTAGGAATCATTTTAATGGATTCTTATGAGGGTGTAGTTGTGAGATAATCCGCAACTACATAATTGGCGCTAGAAACAGGGACTAACCTTGTTGGTTCAAGAAAGTTAGAAAAATTGGTTACTGTTGGTGATGAATTGTACCGGATCTATGAGTTTTGAAGACAGAAATTGAAGTTCTTTTATTGGCATCTTCAAACAACAAACACATTAGTAGTAGTTTAGGAAGAGAGATATGGATATGGAGAAATCGTCAAGCAAAATGAAATTTACACATGCTACATCAACAATCGCTTCCAAAAAGGACAAATTTCTTCTCACTTTTCTTATTCTTTGTTACATTTTTCAAAATTTGGGAGTTTCAAAACACAAATTGAAAAATAAATTTTTTGCGATCTAAACTTTGCTTTTTGTAGAAAATTGATTTATTATGGAAATTTTGAATTTAAAAATGTTTTTGCTATAAATTTGTAGTAACTAAATCTCGTTTTACAAATTTGTTTAAAGAATTTCTGACAAAGTCAAATTTCAAGATTTTCTGTTGGTTAGAGATTTAGAGATTTACATTTCGCAAGAACAAAAACAAGTAGAATATATGGAAAGTTTTCATTCTTCATAGGCAAACATTACTCATCTTAATGGTCTATAAACTGCTAACCAAATTTACTGATCGTTTGCATCAATTTTTTTGCAAAGTTCTGCGTCACTGACGAAGAAATGTCATTCCTATGAAGAAACGGGATAAATGTCATCATGGGTTCGAATCTTACGAACGTTCGTAAAAAAGACTTTTGTTAATTTTGATTGAAAACTGCGAAGTAATCATACAGAGAAATGTCTAGGGAGAAGAAGAAGAAATTCAGTAGGACGGGGTGAAGTTCAGTAGTTCATTTTGCACAAGACAATTCGAGTTACATAAACTGTCCAGGGAGATATAAGTAAGCAAAAGAACAAAATAAGATTTACGTACAGACGTTCATTTACATACAAACGTTCATTTACGTACTTACGAAAGAAATTATCCCCATTACGAACAAAAGAAGAAGTATACGAAGAAGAAAGTTCGCAGCTACTAATTCTTACGAATGAAGTACAGAATCACAACTACTCGTATGAAGATATATATGGAAGTGGGTGTTTTGGGAGAGCAACTTTACCTATTCGTTAATGGACCATATGATGATAGTATCGATGGTGTATGCTCAGAAGACAAGGATGCTTTAGTCACGTGTGCTGGAAGACTAAGATGATATACTTTAAAGTGTATGAGAAGGATACTGTTCGCAAGAAGAATGTTTTTTACGAATTTTAAAAATACTTTAAAGTTCGCAGGTGGTGACTTGGCTAGTGTTGCACTTGTTTTCTATTTCATGGATAATACTGTTTTTCATTTCGTGGATCCTGAAAGCAACGATCATGTACGCAACAAACTGAAGATATCCTCTTGCATGACCCCGTGATGGTGGGGACAATAGGAGACAAAGGATATCGTGTTCACTCTGGTGAGGCATTTGGAGGACTCTGTCAAAGAATTGGAAGACTAAGTTTCAGATGCTGAGTAATTCCACCACATTTGAAGGTGGTATTCAAAGACTTTGAACGAGAGATGCTTCAAATCAACTCAATCGACTTGGGAAAGCTCAACTTCATAAGTAGGAGCTTGCGATCAATTCCTTTTTGAATATTTGACTCCCAGCAAATTGAGCAGAAATGATTAGCAAAGAATGTTTCTTACGAACGTTCGCAGCTATAAAGAAATACCGTGGGTTCTAAATTCTATAAAGAATTTTTTTAGAAACGTTCGCAGCAAGATTATAACAACATCAGCCAAGAGCTCTCTCACTGCACCAGACATATCAAGACTTGGATTTTCAAATTTAATCCGTAAACAGAAACCTTGTCCTGACCACACACATTGCAGCTGTTACAGTTTATAACAAAAAGAAGAACATGGACTTTTGCCCATGCATAGAGCAAAATCACTTTGGAACAAATGAGCCAATTCGGAAAGGAAGTTAACTCGTAAATACGCAAAGATAACATCAGATTGAGAAGAAGAGATATATAAGAAGTTTACTTCAAGGGTGGTTCATGCGAAGATTAGCTTTGTGATTACCAGAGAGGGAATCATTGACATCACTTGGTACATCTAAGGAAGAATGAAGCATCAGCATCAGCATGAGAAAGAAAACAGATCTAAACCACCCAATAATCCACCAATAATGGAAACAAAATAAAATAACACTTTATATTTTAGCAACTACATAAAGTGTTATCATATTCGCAAATATTTACCTTGCGAACCTTCGCAGCATGAATTATATCGTAAATATTTCCTTCGCAGATGTTAACTTCGTAAAAATGTTTACTTCGCAGATGTTCGTCTACTTCGTGTAAATCATTACTTCGCAGATGTTCGTTTACTTCGTGCAAATTATTACTTCGCAAGATTTTTGGATATTTTGCAAGAAGAAAATGGGAGATTATTTCACAGACATATTTCACAAGAAATGGCTAGAACAGTTGGTATGACACAACATTATACAAGAGGCAGATCAAGAGACAACAACAAACCGAAAAAGGTAAGTACCATTTACTTGAATATTTTATTTACAAAAGACAAAAGATTTTTGATTTTATTTACCAAAAGCGATATACTCGCAAAATTCAAAATTGAATTAATCGCAAAAATTAAAAAATCTCAAAAATTTACAAAGACTTCAAAGTTACAAAAAAAAATAAAATAATAGAAAATTAAATTTATATATTTCTATAGAATAATTTTGATTTAAGGACGTGATATGAATAATTCTCATACTTCTTATACTAAAGATTTTATGAAAACATTCAACATTTTATATACATGAAAAATTTATGATCATTTTTTACGAATAAAGAGAATTATGATTCGATTTATAAAAGGCGAAAAAATACCGCCAAAAATCAATTGCGATTAGCTTTCATTAAAGAAAGACGCAAAAATTTATTTGCGAATAAAAGACCGCAATCTGTGATCAGCCTCCAAAAAATAAAGAGAGCCGCAGAAAATTTTATACAGGCAAACCTTTGTGGCGTACACCCTAGTTCGCGAAGCTATATTTCGTAAGAGGAAAATTCCTAAAGTACGTCATTTAAGGGGGTACCTATAAACGTGGCTAAGGGTAACCGGAACACCACCAAGGGCCCTTAGTACATGGTAAAATTTTAGGGGTACAACCCAATAATGGGGTACCTATCCGGGTTATACACCTTGGATTCTCACCTAACCTAGCGACATTACACAATATAAAATGCAGTGTAAGAGGATTTAGGTTGGGCGACTAAGGCATACTGTCTTTCCCAAGAAGTGTAGAAAACGATCAAGGCGCCGAGGTACACGGTTGAGTCAAGAGTGCCGGGTGAGGTTGAACCACATCTGCCATTTTTGACAAGTCTTGGAAAATGATGCACTTGGCCCAAAGATACCCCATAGGGTGCAACCTTGTAACTATAAGCCCTATAGGCAAAAAGGATAAGAGGTTGCGATCAAAAACTGGTTGTTTGCAAAACCGGATGGGAAGAGCTAACCTTGTATGGTCGATGTACGCTTCCTTGAAGGGGCAACCAAGGGGAATATAAAGGGTAGCACCCTCCATTAGGGAGCTGATACGTGCTATAAGACGCAAATGTCACGAGGCTTATTGTTCGCAAGAACATAAAGGCTTGTCATATTTGTGCAACAATTTTACTTCTGCGAGCCTTCTAAAAAAAAAAAAAAGAGAGAAAGAAAGAAAAGAAAAGAAAAAAGAACTCGCAGAACATAATAAAGAAGTTAAGATGAGATCAATGGGTCACTACATGAAAGTGTAGAGACGTCCTGCGATTTCATCGCAAGACGGAAATGTCATGGGGCTTTATGTTCGCAAGAATATTTAAACCTGTCATATTGTCGCAACACTTCCTGAAGAGGCTAAAATACTATACAAAAAAGATAAGGCAAGATCAATGGGTTTTTTCATGAAAGTGTAAGAACGTCCTGCGATTTTGTCGCTACAAAAGAGGTGGCAAAATAAGACCTTTACTTAGGAAGGCATGATAAGACCACAACAATTAATGAAATTAATTCCATCAATATTATTGAAGAATTTTTACAAGAATATATCATGAAGTCCTAACAAAGAAGACAATTCCATCAATATCATTGAAGAATCTTTGCAAGAATATATATCACGAAGTCATACCAGAAGAGGCGATTTCATTCGCGATCAAAGACGGATACATATAAGAAAATACACAAATAAACTTACGAAGATGATTATATGAATGGAGGCAACTCAAAGATATATCTATTTTACCGCAGGAAAATGAGCTAAGTAACAGAAACTTGAAATATACATTGCAAAAGTATTCGCATCATACAAGTATCATACTCGCATCATTCAAGCATCATATTCGCATCATAAAAGCATTGCATAAGCATTGCATACACATTTCATAACATAATCATTACATAAACATTATATGCGCACACGTATTTTACAAAATTTTACAGGATAATACCGCGAAACTTCGCAGAAACATTCATAATTCGCAGGACTATTCATAGTTCGCAACACTATATTCGCAACACTATATTCGCAACACTATTCGCAGCACTATTTAGAAGTTCAGAAATTCGCAGAAAACCCCAGAAATTCGCAGAAAAATTCAGAAGTTAGTATGGTTACCACTTGAGGCAGAGACAAGATAAGAATATAGATGCAATTTAATTATTCAATACTTTCTCAAGGATTCTCCTTCATAGATAAAGAACAGAGGCAACTATGGATACCCAAGAAAATATTTTATGTTCTTTATCTTCTCAGCAAGAATCCTCACCAAAAACGGAATAATAATTTCACATGAACAGAGGCAATAATTTCACATGAACAGAGGCAATATTTATCACTCTCATCAAGGATATTTCATACTTCTTATATATTTTGAGGATTAAATACTTCTTATACTTCTTAAGGATATCTCATACTTCTTATATATTTAGAGGATTGAGTACTTCTTATACTTCTTAAGGATACCTCATACTTCTTATATATTTCGAGGATTGAGTACTTATTATACTTCTTCAAGGATATTTTATATTTCTTATACTTCATACTTCTTCAAGATACTTCGCAAGATGATACTTCTAATTACTTCTTAAAGCTTCAGAACTTCGCAAAAGAATAGAGGCAAGTATATACTTTTTGAGTTTGATATTCTTTCGCTCGTTCCTTCATCAACAAAGATCAAAGACTACTACAACGGATTTTTTCTTAAAGATCGCTCTTCAAGCAATATTCAGGAAAAAAGAGGCAAGATGTAGGAGCTGAATATCACAACAAATGATAACTTACGAAATTATGGAGAGAAAAGACATCTTGAGAGCAAAGAACATTTTGCGAGCAAAGGAAATCACGAGGAAAGCAAAGGAAGTTCGCGAAGTGAAGTTACGAAGGTTCGCAAGATAATTCTCAAATCCGAAATGGCGGGACAACACAACTGTCATCTTTTGTAAAATCATATAAATAGCCATTTAGGCATAAGAAAAAGGGGAGACACATTTTGAGAGAGAGGATAATTTTAGGAGGAGAGAGAAAATGTTAGGAGAGGTTTATTTTCTTTATCATCTTCTTCCTTAAAAAACTAGAGCTCCAAATATTCATTAATGGAGTCTCAATTGTAAAATCATGTAATTACATACAATCACTAGTGAAGCACCATGGATGTAGATCACATTGATCGAACCACGTAAAAATCTTTGTGTATCTTTTTATAATTTTAGTACTTTAATTCTTAGTTTCATATCAAATTAATTAAGTTTAGGAATCATTTTAATGGATTCTTATGAGGGTGTAGTTGTGAGATAATCCGCAACTACAGCGCAGCACATTTGTTGAAGGTTTAAATTCACTTCTCATCCACACACACCCAAAATTACCTAAACCTGCAGTTTTCTCCCACAAACAATTGGCGACCACGGTGGGAGGTTAATCTCTTGGTTGTGAAGTCGATTTCTTCAATACCTAACCCTATTTAGTTGATTTCAAGATGGTCGGTCTTAGGAATACCTCGACAGCCTCAGATCATGATCAAGGTCCCTCCGACGGCACACCTAATGGTCTGGATGGAAGAATCCCGACGTTGATCGAGTTAGCACGAGTACAGGAGGTTCACACAAGAAACATGGACCTGATCAAAGAAGCGATCAACAACATACTCGACCTCCTCATCAAGATGACGTCAGAGATGGGCGGCCCTGTCATGGAGGTCCCGACACTGGGGACTGAACGCCCCCAAATCAACAGTTTCACTACAGGCCAAAGACCTGTGGATCGGGAAGCCGCTTCTTTAGTGGGAAGTTTATGTGAACTCCTACACCTCTCAAAAGAGAAGCGAACAGAGACGTTTGCAGCCGTCAACCGGATAGCCCCTGAATGTACAGTTAAATCCCTTGTGCCCAGAAGTTTCAAGCACGATGGAGGTATCTGTAAACAATGTTACTTTTACAGAGGAAGACATGATGGCAGAAGAGGGCCACAATCGGGCCCTACATGTAACCGCACGCATCAAAGATTCAGAATTCAGGCGGGCCCTCATCGACACAGGAGCATCCTCAAATGTGATTACCCTCAAAACACTCAAGGAGGCTAAGGTTCGCCCAAACAAGATTGTGCGGCGGTCTACCACAATGACGGACTTTGAAGGGAACCAAACCAACACATATGGGTATGTCAATCTGAACTTATCTGTAGGTCCTGTTCAATCAAAAGTGAAATTCGAAGTCATAGAGAAGGAACCAGCCTACCACATGATACTGGGTAGGCCATGGCTCCACGAGAATAGGATTGTTCCTTCAACCTATCACTAGTGCCTAAAAACTATGCTGAACAAGGAAGTCATTCGTATACCTGCATCGTTGTCTCCATACACACCCATATGCGGAGTTGAATTGTTTGAACCGAAGGAAGCTCTGCAGGAAGATCCAGGCGAAGTACATTTTACCCCACTTCCCACATGGGCGTTAATCCAGGAGGAGGATCGGCTTGCGTCATTAAATCTCAGACATGATGCATCCCAGTTGACGAGGAACTCTCCTTCACCCAGCGGGGCGGGAAACCATGTTACCAAGAGAGGACGAACCTTTGTGGCAACTCAAGATCAGAAAGGAAATACTATTTACCGCCGCCGCTGTTAGCAATTAGCAGGAGATACTGATGCTCGGTCTCTCCGCCCAATAAAATGTTGTCAAAACGGAGACCCACAGGAAGAGGTGTTGGACGCCCCCAGACAGCTGCAAGACGGTACCACCTCTACAACTGACGAACTCGAAACTATTAACATCGGAAGTGAAGAGTCTCCCATGCCCATTTCCATTAGTTCCACTCTGTCCACGGAGGAGCGGACGAATCTTGTGCAACTCCTCAAAGAATACCAAGATATATTCGCCTGGACGTACGATGAAATGCATGGTCTGGATGAAAAGTTGGTTACTCATCACCTGCACATCAAGCCTGGATCTAAGCCTATCAAATAGTCTCCAAGACAATTCAGACATGAGGTGGAAGATCAGATTAAATCTGAAATCCATAAATTTCTAGCTGCCGGCTTCATCAAGCCCATCCACCATCCAACCTGGCTGGCTAACGTGGTTCAAGTAAAGAAAAAGAATGGGCAGATCCGATGCTGTGTAGATTTCAGAGATTTAAACAAGTGCTGCCCCAAGGACGACTTTCCTCTACCTAACATCGATATGTTGGTAGACGCCACGGGCGGGCATGGAATGTTCTCCTTCATGGATGGATACAGCGGATACAACCAGATAAGGATGTACGAGCGTGATGCAAGTAAGACTGGTTTTCGAACTCCTCTCGGAAATTTTTACTATACAGTTATGCCTTTCGGTTTGAAGAATGCCGGCGCGACATATCAACGCGCCATGACAGAAATTTTTCACGACATGATGCATAAACAAGTTTAAGATTACGTAGATGACATAGTAGTCAAATCGAAAGCCCGGACGGAACACACAGGAGTCTTGCGACAAGTATTCGATAGGTGCCGTGAGTACAAGTTGAAGATGAATCCTTTGAAATGTGCCTTTGGTGTCTCCTCTGGAAAAGTTTCTGGGATTCCAAGTGACTGCTGAGGGAATCAAGGTGGACCCATCTAAAACTCAAGCCATCCTCACTATGCCGCCACCCCGAACCGTGAAGGAACTGCAAAGTTTTATGGGAAAAGTAAATTACATTCGACGTTTTATACCTGGTCTGGCTCAACTCGTTGCTTCATTCACCCCCCTGCTGAATAAAGGAACGGATTTTAACTGGACCAGTATCAAACAAGAAGCGTTTCGGAAAATCGTCTCCAGCCATCATGAAGTCTCCTATTCAAGGGAGACCGTTATATCTCTACACCGCCTTCAGTGACACTGCTGTTGGAGCCTTGCTGGCTCAAGAGGATGATGAGGGAGTCGAACGTCCTATATACTACTTCAGTCGAATATTGAGGGACGCTGAACTCAGATACCAGAGAGCAGAGAAAGCATGCCTATAATTGATACATTCCATCCAGAAGTTCAGGCATTACTTACTATTCAACAAGGTAACGCTCATATCTAAATCAGACCCTGCGAAGTTCTTACTGTCAAAACCAGTTCTAATGGGAAGGGTTGCCAAGTGGCTCCTTCAAATGTCAGAGCTATACATAACGTGTACTCCGCCCAGAGCTGTTAAAGGTCACGCTATTGCGGATTTACTAGCATCTTTCCCTGGAGAAGGTACCACAACATTACATGAAGACCTGCCTGGAGAGTTTCCAGACATTTTTGTCGTCGAAGAGGAAGCTTGGATGTTATATTTTGACGGATCCGCTACTCCCAGCAAAAACACTGGAGGAGCAGGCATAGTCCTAGTATCTCCAACTAGCGAAGTCTTTTCACACTCTTTCAAGTTAGATTTTCAATGTACTAACAATTCAGGGGAGTATGAAGCCTTCATTATAGGGCTGCTATTAACCAAGCAGGTGGGAGCCACACGTTTGGAAATAAGAGGCGATTCCAAATTATTGGATAATCAGATGAACGGGGTGTATGCACTATAATAGATAACTCTAGATCTGTACCGGTCCGAAGCTCAGAGACTGCTGAACTACTTCGCTGACGCAACTATAACTCATGTCAGCCGCAACAACAATAGGCATGCTGATTTCCTGGAAACGTTGGCTTCTAAATTGCAGTTCGAAGGCATAGAAGAAACCCTGACGGTGAAAATAAGGACAGTGGAATCAACATGGCTCTCACAATGCAAGAATGCTGAAACCTGTGACTGGCAGACTATAATCATTCAGGATCTTAGCAGTTCATTTTCTCAAGAAAAGGTCAGCCTTAAAGCCTTACAAAACTTCTTTATGCTCCACAACATGTTATACCACCGAAACCCGGATAGTTCCTTATCAAGATGTCTCGGAGAGGAAGAAGCACAGCTGCAGCTTGACCGTTTTCACAACGAGATTTGTGGACAAACATTGGTGGTGACACTCTATTGACGCCTCCAACATTTAGGCTATTACTGGCCAGAAATGGAGACAGTCTCGAGCGCTCCAACAGTCTTGCTCAAACTGCCAGACACCACCTCATCAACTAGAAGTACTCAACATAAATCACACCGGGGATTGGAGGTAGCCATATGTTAACTACCTTCGTGATGGTACAGTTCCTGCTAACCCAAAAGAGTCAGTCAAAATGAAATAGAGAGCGAAATGTTTTGTGTTCCACGAGGAGATTTTGTACCGGAAAAGCTTTGGAGGTGATCTGCTACGGTGCCTGGCTGGAGGAGAAATCTCAACAATTTTGAAAGAAATGCATGAAGGAGAACATCAAGGAAAAAAGAAATTGTTTCTCCAGATACACGAGAAATATTACTGGCCGTCCATGGAAGATGATGCAGCTGCCTTCGTTCAAAGCTGCCACAAATGCCAGATTCACGGGAACCTCGTCCATGCACCTTCCACTCCCCTATATTCGATAAGTATCCCGCTGCCATTCTATAGCTGGGGACTTGATATTGTTGGAAAGATCAACCCGCCATCATCAAAGCATCATGAATATATTATAACCGCAACTGAATACTTCACAAAATGGGTCGAAGCTATTCCTCTGCGTGGAACCACAGGAGCAACGATCGCATCGTTCATTAAATAGCATATCATCTGCCGCTTTGGAGTACCTAAACATATTATTAACGATAACGGCACTCCCTTCGCCAACAAGCAAGTACGAGAGTTGCTTGAAGGATATGGAATTAAACAAGTCTTCTCCACCATCTACTACCCTCAAGGGAATGGGCAGGCTGAGAGCACCAACAAAATATTAATCTGGATTCTCAGTCGGACAGTACATGACAATCCCAGAGAGTGGCATGAATGACTACCGATGGCGCTATGGGGATACCGAACGGCACCTAGGAGATCCATTGGAGTTTCTCCATACTCACTTGTTTACGGGGATGATGCTGTTCTCCCGGTAGAAATCAAAATCCCATCAGCCAGGATTGCAGCAGCAAGTGGAGTCTATTGGAACGAAGTTGAGGCGTCTAACTGCAGGATTACTGAGCTGGATACGCTAGACCACAGAAGAAGCAAGGCAGAGGAACACATTCAGGTGTACAGAAACAGAGTCTCCAGGGTTTATGACAAAGCTGTAAGGCCGCGAAGTTTTAAGGTAGGAGACCTAGTTTTGAAGACAGCCAAACACATCCAACAAGACATGTCTGCGCCAAAGTTCTCTCCAAAATGGGAAGGTCCTTACGTGATTACCAAGGTGTACGACACTGGATACTACAAAATCATTAAGGCGGTTGGAGGCAAGTTAGAAGCGGTCATCAATAGAAAATGGCTCAAGACATATCACGCCTGATCATTGTCCCGTACCTGTCCCACGACATGACAATACAGGCATTCTCGTTTCATGTCTAACTTGTTAATTTATTCAGAAATTAATGAAAAGTTTTTTTTCATCCATCTACAAAAAAAAATCTCGCATCTCTCAATGGTGTGCAAAAGAAAAAGAAAAAAAGATGGAAGGAAATCTATCAACGCAGCTCATAAGAGGTCGTCCAACAGGTTGTAATCCCTGGAAAGCATCATCTTCAACCTTGCATGGTACCTCTCTGTTCGGGCCTTCAAGCTTTGGATCGCCTGCTCCACCTTTTCTGACTCGGCATCCAGAGCCTTCTCTTCCTCCAATATAGCATTCGCAGCAGGAACTACATTCACCAGGATACTAGCTCGATCGACCTTGATGATGTCAAGACGCTGCCGCAGCCAACTCACGTTGAAATCCATAGACTCGCAAGTAGAGAGCATGTTTTCCCACTTCTCGAGATTTGATTTAGCTACATTGCGGATAAAGACACCTTCCATCTCAGCAATCATGGGAAGCAAGCAGTTTACCACAGTAACCAAAGCAGACGAGCAATGCCGAATTACGTTCCTGGTCGCGATATGGCCATACTTTCTCCATATCTTTGTGTACATGGAGACGAACTCATTTCGTACTAAAAAACCACCGACAGTCTTGTAGCTAGAAGACAAGCATTTCATACCAATATCGAACGAAAGGTCGGAATTGGGGTATTCATAGGATGAGATGCCCAGATCAGCATTCTCGAGGTCGTTCGGTGAAGGTGTAACTGAATTTGAAGAAAGTGTACTATTCAAGTCATCATCATCAATGACTGTTACACACATTCCAGGTGGACATCTCTGCAAAAGAGAAGATTATTCACCTGATCAGGAAATAAGGGTGACTACTCGGAAAAGAAAATGGAAAAGAACAAACCGGTATGACCCTCTTAACTCTACGAACACGAGCTGGAGGATTGTCACGAGTTTCAGAAGCGCACTGAGATGCAGAGCGGGTACGCTTGACAGACGAGCCTTGGTGATATGAAGAAGATGACTTGCTATTGCCTGACATTATGGAACTCTGCAGAGAAGAAATTATATCCCAAGATGTAGAAAAGGATTCCTGTGCATAAGTATATATACACGCCAAGGGAAACCCTAGAAGCAGCTATCTCGGAGTACGTCCGGCCGGCAAGGGGTCAACACCAACCAAGTCGCGCTAGCTTCAGAAACCTAGCTGAAATCGGAGAAAAATTCGTCGAGGGGGAACAACTCCACCAGCGCTACAGGGTATTCGGCACGAGCGCCCTCCCCATGTGGTAAAAGTACGTTTACCCTAGCCTTAGTTATTTTTGTGCAAACTGTCACCATCTCATGCCTACCCTACAATAGTGTAACCATTGCATGCTAGGCAGGGGACTTAATGTTGATGGTGGATTTCTATTTAAAGGCTAAAATTGTAAAAACCCAATTTTTGTAAGCTGACGTCCTGCAAAGGATAAAGCCTTCAGGTGATGAATATTTCTCACCATGATAATTCATTGGAGCATGTGCAACCATCCCTGAGAATTATAACCTACCCAGAGCGGAGCATGTAGCAACCATCCCGATTTTCTGTAGGTTTACAACATTAAAATTAATGCCCTGCTCAAAGCCTTGTGTTCGACATGCAAACACCCGTAGGATACCTGACGGCGGGTTATATTAGCCCCTCACCTGCTGAAAACAAACTCAAAAATAGATCTCAACTGTGCAACTTCGCAGGCATGGTTGGACGGCCTAGATCGCGCGGGACCGAGTAGCATGCACGCGCATGCTCACCTACCTTCCTCCTGGACTGATTGGTTTCCCCATGGGATCCGTGGAAGGTGCAAATACGCTAACTCCAAGTTGCGAGCCCGCAACTTGAAGGAATTAGGGTTTCCGTAGGGCGCAACCTCCCTACTTACGTCCAACGCACGGAAACGACCAACATGCGAGACCACTGGCCGGAAGCACTTGCATGCTCACCATGGGCCCGGATACATGACCAACTAATCGTCCATGGTTGGTTGCAGCCGACCGTCTCGAAAATCGTTGCCAAAGGTAGCATGCAAGGCCACTTCTAATCCCGGCCATCCGTCATCGCAGGCGTGTTTGGATGGATTAGATCGCGCCTATGGTCGCAAACCAAGCATGCACATGCTCGCCACCAACCCACCTCCCTACTGGTATGATTGTCTTGCCTGTGGGAGTCACGGACGTTGGGAAACGTTAGCTTTAAGTTTGTTCCCGAAAACCCTAAAATTAGGGTTTGACGACAAGTTACGACCACGCAACTTTGGGCGGGTGTGTACAAACGACCAGGAGGCGGAATTGCTGGCCGACGGTGTCTACATGCTCACCGTGGGCCCACCTCCACGGTGAACCAATCGTCCAGCTCCCTTTACTGCCATGCGTCTTGATTTGTGTGCCCGAAAGAGGCATGAAGGGTCCCTTCTAATCTCGGCCATCTGTCATCGCAGGCCAGAACGGGCGACCCAGATTGCTCTGATTGACTTCCAACAAGCATGGGCATGTAGAGTGGCGTCCCGCCTACCTGCTGGACCGATCGGCCACTCCATGCATACCTCCCAAGGATGAAAACCGTTAGGGTGAAAATGGAGGCTTGCAAGCCTTCCAAACCCTAATCCAACGGTTATTCCTCCATCAATATCGTCCGTCCAAGTTCGCATGCTTGGATGAATAGCCTAGGAAGGGATTTAGGTGGCAAACAAGGTATCACCGTGATCACCATCCTCCACACTTCCCCATGGCATAACCGGACAAGGTGGGTACCGCTCATGCGACCTCCGAACAATGCCTGAACATATCTAGTTGAGTCACTTCAACTTGCAATATTTTCATCAAGGTTGTGTAGGCTTCAAGCATGTTAAGCATATTTAATGCACCGCATGCATACAATATGCGCCTACAAGCAACTTGATTATTTTACCTAGCACCGTTTTCTACCTTATGTGGGTCCCACGACTCACTCGAGACGTTAATCATGTCACAACTGGGGGATACAAACTTGGGTATTGGTCTGGCGGTTTACAGCGTACAGCGTGCAACACGCCATCACAAGATCATGTCAGGGAAACATGGGCGGTTAACGATGATATAAGAAGTGGGAAAGCAACCGTGTGACACTAACACATAACTCCACTTCCTCCATCACTCCACTTCCTCCACTTTCCCACGAGAGACGTGATGAAGGCTTATCGACTTGTATAAATAGGTTCTCCTCCCTATTTCCAACAACACATAAAAAACCAAGTGTTAATACCATCGTATTCAATACCTAGATCCTGTCTGCAACATTTGCTAGCCTGCTCAACCTTCTGTTAACAAGTCATCAAATAGCCTTCACCTTCATACTCTCAACACCTTCTTCGCTTCCCTCCCTAATATCAACCTCACATCCTTCACCTGTGACCAAAACAAATCTGGAACGGCCGTGTCTTCGGTTTAGTCCAGAATTGTACAGATTATATCTCGAATCAAAAGTGCTCATCGCGCAACACATTTTTTGAAGGTTTAAATTCACTTCTCATCCACACACACCCAAAATTACCTAAACCTGCAGAATTAGTTTTCTCCCACAAACACATAGACTTTACGAATCTAAATAATGCTTGTCCTAAAGACAGTTTTCCATTACTAGATATCCTCAAATGGTCGAATCAGCTGCATGAAATGATAGAATATCTTCCTTAGATGGGTATAAAGGGTACAACCAGATTCCTCTCGCTGAAGAAGATCAAGAACATACTGCTTTTTTCGCTCCAAGAGGGTTATATTTTTATACAAAAATGCCATTTTGTTTATGAAACGCAGGAGCAACATATCAAAGAATGGTAGAAAAGGTGTTTGTGAAGTGGATTCAAAAAACATTAGAAGTGTACGTAGATGACATGTTAATAAAAAATAAAGAAGCTAAAAACCATGTACAAGATCTGAAGGAGATTTTTGAGCAGATGCGGCATTTTAACATTAAAGTGAATCCATAAAAGTGCATTTTTGGAGTTGCATCAGGAATTTTTTTAGGATACATTGTATCCAAGGAAGGAATACAAGTTGATCTAGAGAAAGTTCAAGAAGTTCGCGATATGCCAACACCAGCAACAGTAAAAGATGTGCAGAAGTTAAACGGTCTTTTGGCTTCGCTGGGAAGATTTATCTCGCGATCATCGGACAAATGCAAGCATTTTTTCAGCATCCTCAAGAAGGGAACAAAATTCAGATGGACGGATGAGTGTGAGAAATTTTTTCAAGTAATAAAAGAATATTTGGTGAATACATCTATTTTACAAAAGGCAGGACCGGGAGAAGAGCTGCTAATATACCTTGCGATAACTTCGCACGCATTAAGTGCAGTGTTATTGCGAGTAGACGCAGGAGTTGAAAAACCAATCTACTACATCAGCAAGATGTTCAATGCCGCAGAAAGAAATTATTCCAAGATTGAAAAGATAATTCTAGCATTGGTGTATACAACCTTTAAGCTTCGTATATATTTTTAGGCACATAAAATCAAAGTGTTGACAAAGGTACCAATTGAATCAGTAATGAACAGGGGTTCCAACGGGTACCTGATTACCCGGAACTGAACCGGAACCGGGTCTTCCGGGTCCGGTTCCGGGTCCTAATATTGAACCCATTAGTGAATTTACTACCCGGCGGGTAGACACATTTAACAACCGATTACTATCGGGTCCAAATTAAGTATACCCGGCGGGTACCCACGGGTATCGGGTACCCGGTAAAATGTTATAAAACGCACATTTAGGTTAATCATGTTAACTCTCCATTGCTTCATTTTAGCCGTAATTCATGTCTTCCTCTTCTCATATTCACATAAATTCCGTTTCAAAGAAGAGGAACTATTCTAGAATTAAATCGTGCTATTAGTACTGAAAACAACAGGATCTAGATCAATTCCCATTAATTAGATACTGCAAATTTGGTTGTCAGTAGTAAGCACGGCTCGTCAATCATACTGATGTTTGCTTGATTTTAAAAAAAAAATGTAGTCGAATGAACATAACAGACCACAAATCAGTTTCTGTTAGAACAGTCGCCGATTTCACACGTGCAAAACAAGGATTAAACACAAAAAACAAGTTATCGGCTGAGTCACGACCAGGTCGCTCTCTTTAAGACGTTTCGTGGCTCTTCCTTGAGTTTTGTGCAAGCAGTTCTTTCTTCGTCACAACGCCCCCAGGATAAAACAGCCGAGATCAAAAACTCCCTTCAATCCCTCATGCACACAATGAGAGATTGATCACTTTCACTCTTTCTAATCTTGCTCAGAAAAACTTGGTCTCTTGATTCACAAAAACAGTATGTATAAAACTCATACCATTCTGGTTCTCAAAACAGGCTTTTCATAAACTTTGTAATTAAGACAAAATTAATGGGAATAATTTTTTGTTTTAATTGTCTCCATAAAAGGCATTTTAACAGTCAGAAAACGTACAAAAACTTTACCAAAATTAAGCCTAATTAATTACTCACTTAAAGGCAATAAAAGTTTTGAAAATTATTTCAAAAACCAGCAAAAAATAACTTCGAAATTCAAGAGACCTCCCAAGACCCCCAAGGCCCCGCTCCCGGACTAATGTTAAATATATTATTTATATATATACCCATCAGTAGGGGGAGGGATTCGATCATGAGACCTAACCCTCCAGGCCCAAAATGCTTAACCACTGGGCCAAGCTCGAATTGTTGATATAAATGTACAAAAGAATTATTTTACAAAATATATCCCAACAATCCCCCACTTATATTTTTAAAATCATTGAGCAAGATCCGTATAGTTATGCGCATAAGCAAAGGTACCTTTCGGTTTTGAACCTTTACATAGTATTAAATTCTCTGAACTCTGACACAGAGTGAACATATGTCTTTGAACTCTATGGAGAGAACGAATTACTCAATAGACACACAACTATACTAAGAGTAAAGTCCTAAATGCCATCATATTATGGCCTTGTGCTTATCCCAGTTTCAATGAATTTTTTAGAGAACTACCCATGTTCTCATAGAAAGCGGCCACACTTTCTCATTCACATAGGTGAGTCTATCAAAGGTACTCCTGTAGCTTGGTACCCCACTCTATACAGATCTATAGACTTCATTAAGAGTTAGAGAACTCAACCTTAACCCGCTTCAGGATATCATGCCATGGGAAAGAAGCATGATTCTATCTCCATATCATTTGTGAATCGTTATTCCATTTGAACCTATTTCTAGGTGGGTATCCATCACAAGATGACTCAACTTATAGTGGGAAAAAGTCTCATGCCTTTAGAGGTATATACTACCTTTTATCTAGCTAATCCTTTCGTCAAAGGATCAGCTAAGTTCTCTTCCGACCTAACATGATCCACACGTACAACACTAGTTGTGAGAAACTCTCTAACTGTGTTGTGATTTCGACGCATTTGTCGATTCTTACCGTTATAAAAACAGTTCTGTACTTTTGCAATAGCTGCGGTACTATCACAATGGATCATAATAGCTGGTATCGGTCTATCCCATACATGAATTTGAGAAAGCAAGTTTCTCAACCATCCCGCTTCTTCACTAGATACTGCTAGTGCTATCAATTCAGACTCCATCATAGATTGAGCCAGAATTATCTGTTTCTTTGAATTCCAAGACACAGCACCACCAGCAATATTAAACAAATATCCACCAGTGTCCTTGGAGTCATCTGAAAGAGAGTTCCAATCAGCATCGCAGTATCCTTCAAGGACTGCAGGAAATCTCTTATAGTGTAATCCTAGGTTAACGGTCTTTTTAAGATACCGCGTAACCCTCTCAACTGCATTCCAGTGTTCCAAACCAGGACAACTGGTAAACCTGCATAAAACCCCCACTGCATGTACAATATCTGGTCTAGTACAATCAGTTGCATAACAAAGACTACCAATTATACTAGCATATTCAGATTGTTTAATGCTATCACCAGTATTCTTAAACAGTTTAACACTAGCATCAAAAGGAGTACTCACAGGTTTACAATCAAAATAGTTGTACTTATTTAAAATCTTTTCAATATAATGATACTGATCCAAAGAAATACCATCATTAGTTCTAGTAATCTTAATTCCCAGAATTACACTAGCTTCACCCAAATCTTTCATTTCAAAGTTAGACTTAAGCATATTCTTAGTTTTTTCAACCACAGACAAGTTTGAACCAAAAATCAACAAATCATCCACATACAAACAAATCATGATGCATGCATTGTTTTCAAACTTATAGTATATGCATTTGTCACTTTCATTAATTCTGAAACCATGTGAAATCATCAAACTATCAAATTTTTCATGCCATTGCTTAGGAGCTTGTTTCAAACCATAAAGTGACTTATCCAACTTACATACTTTTTGTTCTTGACCTGGAACAACAAAACCTTCAGGTTGTTCCATGTAAATTTCTTCTTCTAATTCACCATTTAAAAAATCTATTTTAACATCCATTTGATGAACAACAATATTATGCACAGCAGCAACAACAATAAAAACACGAATAGAAATCAATCTTGTAACATGAGAATAAGTATCAAAGAAATCTACATCTTCTCTTTTTCTATAGCATTTAGATACCAACCTAGATTTGTATTTGTCTACTGAACCATCAGGGTTCAACTTCCTTTTAAGTACCCATTTGCAACCTATTTATTTACAACCAAGGGGTAAATCTGCTAGGTGCCAAGTTCCATTAAGATTATGGGAGTCAATTTCATTATCTATGGATTCTTGCCAAAAACCTGATTCAGGAAAATTAAGTGCTTCTTGAAGACTGGAAGGGTCTTCCTCTAGAGTATAAACTTCAAAATCAGAACCGAAGTTCGTCGCATTCCTAGCCCTTTTTCTACGCCTAGGTTCAATTTCATCTCTCTCGTTTCTTCATTTCTAGTTTCTTCTATTCTAAGTTAAGAACTTGTACTAGGTACATCACTAGGTAGAGAACCCCCACTATTTCTAGATTTAAAAGGAAATCTATCCTCAAAGAAATCAGCATCAATAGATTCAATAATAACTTTATTATTAAGATCAAAAAATCTATAAGCTTTACTGTTTTGAGCATACCCAACAAACACACATTCATAAGCTTTACTAGCTAATTTTGATCTTATAGGATCAGGAATACGAACATAAGCCAAACAACCCCATACTTTAAAATATGAAACATTAGGTTTTCTGTTTTTCCAAAGTTCATAAGGTGATATCTTTGTTTTTGAATTTGTAACACGATTCAAAACATAACAAACAGTCAAAAAAAATTCGCCCCACCAATGAGAGGCAGCACCAGAACTTAGAAAACATGCAGTCACAAGAGTAGTAAAGGTACGATTCTTTCTTTCAGCTTTTCCATTCATTTCAGGGTTATAAGGAGCATTTTTTTCATGTATAATTCCACAAGATTCATAAATTTCAGTGAACGGTTTAGAATCATATTCAGTGCCTCTATCACTACGAAATCTCTTAATTTTTCTACCAAATTGATTTTCAACTTCAGCAATAAAAACCTTAAATTTTTCAATAGCTTCATTCTTATGACTTAGCAAGTAAACATAAGTATAATTTGAAAAATCATCAATAAAATTCATAACATATCTCTTTCCATTTCTAGTTAATATACCTTCAAATTCACACAAATCAGAATGCACCAATTCTAAAGGTTCAGATTCTCTAACAACAGATTTATGGGAACTCTTGGTTATTTTTGCTTGACTACAAGATTCACACTTTTCAAAATCATGCATGGATATTTTTGGAATAAGACCTTGCTTGATCATGGTATCTACTGATCTACCGTTCACATGACAAAGTCTAGCATGCCAAACATTAAAAGTACACACCATATAAGAAGAAGATGCATTTTTATTCATTTCAACATTAAGCTTAAACATTCCATCAGTAGCATGACCTTTTCCTACAAACACTCAGTTTTTAGTAATTTTGTAAACATCAGATCCAATAGTTTGATACAACCCAGCCTTGTTGAGAAGATAGCCGGAAACAAGGTTCTTTCTCATTTCTGGAGTATGGAGGACATCTTTCAGCATAAGTGTCTTCCCAGAAGTAAAATTCAGTTCTACCGTACCAGAACCTTTCACAATAGTGCGTGGGAGTCTCCCAAAAACACTTTCTTATCCTTTGTTTCTGTTTAACTCTTATATAGGGACCTATCAAAACAATAATGGCGCGATGCACCACTGTCTATCCACCACCCATCAGAACCACCAACCATGTATATCTCAGGATCTAAGACCATGGCTATTATAACGCCATCCACAACATTAGCTTGTGCGTTATTCTTTTCCTTGTTAAACCTGCAATTCCTAGCCATGTGGTTCAATTTATTACAGGTATAACAAAGAAACTCAGAATTGGAATTATGTCCATTTCTTGATGGGTTTTGGTTCTTGTTTTGATTAGGCCTTACTCCTTTCTTATGGTTCGGATTAGGTTTCATATCCATTTTCTTAGGTTTCAAATTAGGATGAGTCTTATTGTTAGAAACAACGAGCTTCTTCCTCAACCCTGAGCTTAACAATCAAACTTTCAAGAGAAAATTATTTAGATTTGTGACGCAAAGAATTACGAAAATCTTTCCAGTTAGGTGGTAACTTGTCAATCAAAACAGCTACTTGATATTTATCACAAATTTTCATACCTTCGGTCAGGATTTCATGGGCAATTTTATGAAGTTCATGAGCTTGTGCAACAACTGATTTATTATCCACCATTTGATATTTCAAGTAGCGGCTTACAACATATTTCTTCGATCCGGCTTCTTCAGTATCGTATTTTTTCTGTAAGGCATCCCAAACATCTTTAGTTGTATCAAACATGGAGTAATATTCATATAAATCGTCAGACAATGCATTGAGAATATAGTTCTTGCAATCTAAATCATCATCAACCCATTTTTCATAGGCTTTTTGTTTTTCTTCAGCAGTTTGGGTCACAACAGGTTCTGCAGTTTGCTGAGGAGTTGCACTTGTTGCAGCTGGAGTTGCTTTTGTCGCAGCTTATGCATCTTTTGGATCAGCTGGTTTGATGGAGGTCACCATCATGTGCAGCTTCATTAGTTTGAGGTAGAAGAACAACTTTTGCTTCCATCTTCTGAAGTGAAGTCCTTCAAACTTGAACGGATTGTTGATATCAGCAACGATTTCTTTTCAGATTCCATGGCAGAAGGATCCGTCTTAAAATTGTTGGAACATTCGCCGATTTCACACCTGCAAAACAAGGATTAAACACAAAAACAAGTTATCGGATGAGTCACGACCAGGTCGCTCTCTTTAAGACGTTTCGTGGCTCTGCCTTGAGTTTTGTGCAAGCAGTTCTTTCTTCGTCACAACGCCCCCAGGATAAAACAGCCGAGATCAAAAACTCTCTTCAATACCTCACGCACACAATGAGAGATTGATCACTTTCACTCTTTCTAATCTTGCTCAGAAAAACTTGGTCTCTTGATTCACAAAAACAGTATGTATAAAACTCATACCATTCTGGTTCTCAAAACAGGCTTTTTATAAACTTTGCAATTAAGACAAAATTAATGGGAATAAATTTTTGTTTTAATTGTCTCCATAAAAGGAATTTTAACAGTCAGAAAACGTACAAAAACGTTACCAAAATTAAGCCTAATTAATTACTCACTTAAAGGCAATAAAAGTTTTGAAAATTATTTCAAAAACCAGCAAAAAATAACTTCGAAATTCAAGAGACCTCCCAAGACCCCCAAGGCCCCTCTCCCGGACTAATGTTAAATATATTATTTATATATATACCCATCAGTAGGGGGAGGGATTCGATCCTGAGACCTAACCCTCCAGTCATTTTATTTTCTATATTAGATTTTCTCGGGACTAGCAAATAATAAGTTTGGGGGTATTTGATAGACGCATTTATGTATCTAATTTGTCCTCAATGTTTCGTATTGTTAGTACTCGTTTTTGTCCTTATTATGGTGTTTTGTGTGTTTGTAGGTATTTTTTGGAAATAAAGATTGTTGGAAAATTCGGCTCGAAAAGTTGCTCGGAACACCCCTGGAGGACATTTGCTATTCGGACTCCCACTTTGGATAAGGGGTAACCCAATTACTAAGGGGCACCCACTGGTTATTCGGCACCCAAGACGTTGGATAAGGGCTAACCACTATCTTTCTCGTGAAGAACAAAAATGGCGGGAAAAATATTTTTGAAAAGTGCAGAGTTGCTGGTTCGAATTTGGAGGAGCTGTGACGCGATTCAATGGCTGGAAATCATTGGGTATCTTCTTTTTGGCGTAACAGGCTTGGTATGGGCTTTTCAATCGGTTGTAATTGGCTGGAAATTATGCGAGGAGAAAACAGAGTCTCACGGTTTTTTTCCGAGTTCTGAGTGTGTGGTCGAGAACTGTATTTTCGTGTGCATGTTGCGTGTTATACTGTTTCTGGATGGTTACTCAACATGTTGGAAGTCTTATGTCACGAGAAAACAGTTTGAGGAGGTAAAATAGGGAAGAAAATATTCCCGATAATATTTTTATCAATACCGAGTAATGGAGAATTATTGGCAGTGATGGAGCGAGATTTTCTTGTGTCTATGGCTATATATAGGGTAATAGTGCACCACATAAATGTTACGGAGATATTGGGAGAGTTTGGGAGACAATAGAGCAATCGAAATCAAGTTGCGAAAAAATATTCTCTGCTGCTGCAAACTGAAGATCGAGAAGAACAGACTCCCGAAAACCGTCGTTTATGCTACAGTGTAAACGACTCAATCTGTGGGTCGTAGCGTTACATTGACAGTGACGCTACTGTTGTATCGTTCTTTGTAACACTGACTTGCAACAATTATATCTGTTACAAAAACCCGGTTTTCATCATTTTCTCCCATTTTTCATTATTTGTAACCACTTTTGAGCATAAATGAAATCAACTTTTGAGTGTGTTACCAACATGATGAGCGGCTAATTCTCTCGTAACCAAGGCAATGGATGAAGCTATTCACACATGAACAATGGGTAACTATTTTATTTTCTCTAATATTTAATTATAATTCACTCAATCACTACTTTTGCAGAGTTCTTAAAAGTTTACATAATTTTCTTCATTAGTTGTGATTCAATTAGATAGGTTATGATTTGGTTAGATAATCTATGCTTAGGGGATACAATTAATTTTTGAGAATATGTTTGATTATTTGTGGATTAAGAAATAAAGGATTAAAAGGATAATTAGAGTTATGAAATATTTGACATCATTCATGTGTAATAGTGGATTCTAGTGTCTTGGTAATTTTCCAATTACTTGAAATCAATTTTGAGTTAAGTTTTCTATAATTTTAAGTTCTACTAAGTCTAGAAATCATTGCCTTCACAAGCCTCAACGAACTCTTTACTACAACTTCAATTGAAAATCACATCAATTTTTGGCGCCGTCGACACATAGCTTGTCTTTAGGCTAGAGTTTTTAGATTTTTATTCCTTTTTTTTTTTTGTTCTTCTTTGCGTTTTTGTTTTTGTCTTTTTACTACAGATTTTGGAATTTGGAGCGAAAGAAAATTTTTCCAAAGCTTTTGGTGAATACTTAAAGTTTGGAGTTGAAGACAAAGCGAAAGGAGCGAAAGAAGAAGATTTTTTTTTTATATATAAAAATAGAGGAAAAAAAAAGAGTTTATTTCTTTAGATTGTATTAGGATTTCTTTATTCTTGTAATTTTCTTTTTTTTAGCACTTGACTTTACTTTTTTTTTGGACTTTGGACTTGGACATTTGGACATTATTTTTTTTAAAACCCTACGGAAGGGTAGTTTAAATATTAAACTGTTTGCAGAGAAGGAAGATGATTACGATATCACCTCGGCCCCTCGGGTTCGTACACGACATAGGAGTCGTGGCCCGAGTCGACTTCAGCGGTTCATCCCCCGTCTGGTACGGGAGGTAAGTTTGTCGAAACACTCGCGAATCCCCTTCCAGCGAGTTACTATCTTCCTTCGTGTGAATATATGTTGAGGAATTGGCCATATAAAATAAGGGTTCGGATTTCATCACCGTTCCCTTCTTGCCTGCCTTAGGAAAACAAAACTTAACGCGAACCTAAGCCTTAAAATTTGGAATAGAACGAGACCGATAGGGTAACGAGCTTCATAGGAAACTCGTTCGAAAAATATTGTTTACTCTTTTGAGCATTCTTCTAAGTTCATGAAAGTTTCTGTGAGTTGAATGTGTGACTGCGCCATCATCTAATGCGGTGAGGCCTTGGGTATCAATGCTCCAGCAGCTTCCCTCGCCTCTATTCAACTTACTTAAACGCAGATTGATTCCAGAGGGGCTTGCTCAGATTGTAATGAATTCCCTTTCGAAGGATTAGAATCTGGTCTAGAAAATAATCTAAGTGGAGCCATCATGCTTTTTGTTTGCTAGAAATCTCTAGGTTTTCTTTGGTGGAGTCAGCCTGCTTTGTGTTTGCTTAGAACCTCCCTTCCTTTTAGGATTTTTCTTTTTCTAGTGTATTCCCGAGGTCATTAGAGAATGGTCTTGGAAAAGATACAATCTAGGTCGTTTGATTAGTGACAAACCTAGTAGTTCTTCTTGCGAAGGCGGGGAGCTCGAAGACTCTTCTTTTGAGAGCCCCGTTTTTGGAAACTTCAGTTTTGAGAATCTGTCTCTTTGTGAGGAAAGTACCCCTAGTACATCAGCTGTGCCAGCAATGACTACTTTGAAAGATTACTTGTTCCCAACTAGGTCCAACCGAGCTTCGTGCATTAAATTTCCAGCCAATACGCCTAATTTCGAGATAAAACCTAGTATTCTTCAGATGATCCCTATATTCTTAGGAAAAGATGATGAGAACCCTTATTTTGATATTAGGGACTTTGAGGAAATTTGTGGGACAGTTAGAATAAAAGACCTTACTGATGAAGTCTTGAAACTTAAGATGTTTCCCTTTTCCTTGAGAGATAAAGCCAAGACCTGGCTAAAAAACCTACCATCTTAATCCATTGAAACATGGCAGGAACTGATTGCAGCTTTCTATATGAAATTCTACCCTAAGCATAAAACTGCATCTATTAGGCAAAAAATTAGTGCTCGTGTGCAACAAGAGGGAGAGTCTCTTTATAGGTTTTTAGAGAGATTCAATGATATCCTATCCTAGTGTCCTCACCATGGATTTGATAAGATGAAACTTGTAGAAAATATTTATAATGGTTTAGACTATTCGACTAAATCCATGGTCGAGTCTATGTGCGCGGGTGAGTTCACTAATAAAACTGCTGATGATGCTTTTACCTTCCTAGGAACTATCGCTGAAAAATCCCAACAGTGGGAGCCTTGTGTTGAACCCCCTAAAAGACTCTTGGTCAATAGAAGTAGCACCAATGTGGTAGATACAAGCTTCGAGTCAGATGCTAAGTTTGCTTCTTTGTCTAGAAGATTAGAAGCTTTGGAAATGGGTCAGTCTAAAAATAGGTCCCTTGTTGAACCTAATAGAGCCTCTCCAGTCTCTAGTTGTGGAATAGAGCCCGATAACTCATTTTGGGAAGGTCATGTTAGTGAAGAACAAGCCCATGTTATCTATAACAATGCTAGGTTTGAGAACCGTCAGAAGTTTGACCCATACTCAGAGACCTATAATCCTGGTTGGAAAAACCAGCCTAATTTTTCCTGGTCTAAGGGCCAGAATCAAGGACAGTCTAGTAATTCTCAGCCTCCCCCAGGTTTTGATTATGCTAAGAACTCTTCAGGTCAACCCCAATTCCAGAACCATTCGGATAAAAAGATCACAAGTTTAGAAGAGACTCTCGCCTCGTTTATTAAAAGCTCTGAAAATATCAACCAAATGGTTGCGCAAGGGATAGAAGAAAATAAGAGTATAGGTTATGCTAACTCTCGGGATATTTCCGAGTTGAAAACCCAGGTTAGTCATATAAATGAGTCTTTAATGGAAAAAGGTAAGTTTCCTAGTCAAACTCAACCCAATCCTAGAGGAGTTCATGAAGTAGGTGGAAGACCATCAGAACATGTGAATGCTATTAAAACCCTGAGGAGTGGTAGAGTAGTAGACAGGTAACCATGCCTGATAGTGAACATGCTGTAGTTCACCATGCTGAGCCAGGAAATGATGAGGAGACTGATAGAGTCTATAATGAGACCAATGAGGGTCATGTTGAGTTCGGATTTGTTCCTAGAGCCCCGTTCCCCAAGATGCTAGTTCCAACTAAGAGGGAGTCCAACTTTAATGATATATTGGAGGTTTTTAAGCAGGTAACTATCAACCTACCATTGTTGGATGCCATTAAGAAGATTCCCGCTTATGCCAAGTTTCTCAAAGACTTGTGTACACGAAAGCGTAAGCTTAGTGTCCAAAAGAAATCCTTCCTAGCTAGTCATGTGAGTTCTATTATTTAGAATACCAATACTCCTAAGTACAAACACCCAAGGTCCCCTACCATTGCTTGCACAATAGGTAAATACCGTGTTGAGAAAGCGTTGCTTGACTTAGGAGCCAGTGTGAACTTATGCCATACCATGTGTACCTTAAGCTAGGACTTGGTGAGATGAAACCTACCCAGACGACTCTTCAGTTAACTGATAGGTCCGTTAAAATTCCTCGTGGTGTGATCGAGGATGTTCTTATAGAGGTCGACAAGTTTATTTATCCAATGGATTTTATTATCCTAGATACCCAACCTGTCCCTGACCCAGAGAACCAGATACCGGTAATTTTAGATCGCCCGTTTTTAGCTACATCCAATGCGATCATTAACTGTCGAACTGGTATTATGAATTTGTCCTTTGGTAATATGACTATTAAGCTGAACGTCTTTCATATTAGTAAGCTACCCGTTGAAATAGATGACTCGAGCATAGAAGAGGTGAACATGATTGGAACATTAGTCGAGGATTCATTACCAAACACTTTGATTGAAGATCCATTAAAGAAATTCCTAGCTCACTTTGGGATTGATTTTGATGATGATGATGTGATTAATGAGGTGAATGCTTTGTTAGATTCAACCCATTTGATAACCACTAGTAATGGCTGGAAACCTAAGTTCGAACCTCTACCCATTTCTAAGTCTACCCTAGTTCCTTCGTTGGAAAATCCTCCTAAGTTGGACCTAAAACCTTTACCAGATACCTTGAAGTATGTGTTTTTAAGCCCATCTGAAACTTTACCTGTGATTATTGCTTCCGACTTTGATAGTGATCAGGAAATTAGGCTAGTGATCTTCCTTCAAAACAACAAGGAAGCTTTAGGGTGGACCATAGCAGACATTAAGGGTATAAGTCCTACTGTTTGTATGCATAAGATATATTTAGATAAAGATACCAAACCTTCTAGGGAGATGCAACGTCGACTGAACCCTAATATGAAAGAAGTAGTTCGAACCGAGGTTCTTAAGCTGTTAGATGCATGCATTATCTACCCTATTTCAGACAGTAAGTGGGTCAGCCACGTTCAGGTTGTTCCCAAGAAATCTGGTATTACTGTAGTCCAGAATGATGACAATGAGTTAATCCCAACCCGAATGACCACGGATTGGCGTGTCTGTATTGACTATATAAAATTAAACAAGGTCACTAGGAAAGACCACTCCCCCCTTCCCTTCATCGACCAAATTCTAGAAAGATTAGCTGGTCGTAGCCATTTTTTCTTTTTAGATGGATTTTGCGGCTATAATCAGGTTCATATTGCCCCAGAAGACCAAGAGAAAACTACTTTTACCTGTCCCTTTGGTACCTTTGCGTATAGACGCATGCCTTTCGGGTTATGTAATACCCCTGTTACCTTTCAGCGTTGTATGTTGAGCATATTTTCTGACATGGTAGAACGGTTCTTAGAGGTCTTTATGGATGATTTTTCAGTGTTTGGTTCATATTTTGATGAGTGCTTGCATCATTTGTCATTAGTTTTGACTAGGTGTAAGGAAAAGAATTTAGTGCTGAATTGGGAAAAATGTCATTTCATGGTTCGTTCAGGAATAGTTCTAGGGCATATCGTATCTTCGAAGGGTATAGAGGTATATAGAGCCAAAGTTGACCTTATTAAAACTTTACCGGTCCCAAAAACCGTAAAAGATATTAGGTCATTCTTAGTGTAGTTGCAGGAATTCCCACACTACACCCTTGTTAAGATTCTATAGAAATCTATTGGAAATCAATTAAACTTCAAAGATTTAAATGACACCTTTTTATTTAAATTTCAGAAATGTTTACATATTTGAAAGAAATTAAAGATTACAAGTATTCTCTTTAAGTTTATCTCTCCTCAAGACTCTTTCAACTCTCAAAAATACATCATCCTTCTCTGGATCTATCGAGCTCTTTATATAGGGATTTACATAATGGATGGCAGCTAAGTTTTCCTCCTCTTTCGGATCTATTCTGCGATCTCATCGCAATCGTTATAATATTCTTCAACGCAAGAATGATAGCCATCGCAGGATCAACACATTCTTCTTTTGTTTCTTTCATCGTCAATTTCTTTTGGATATTCCGTGACGCTCGTGAAACGTTGTTAAATATTTGGCGGTGACGCTCGCGGAAACGTTGTTAATATCGTAAGAATAGCATTGTAGTGATATTCTGGTCCTACATCTTGCCTCTTCTCATGTATTTTCTGCGAAGAAGAGAAGATCATGAGAACTAATGTTCTTTATTATTCTCGCAACTTCTTCCCTTTTATACTTTCTTCTCGACAATATTCCGTTAATCTAGCCTTTATTACACGTGTTGTGAATTCCTTCGTTTACTGACACGTTTCTGCTCCATAGGTCCACCACCCATTGCCTATAAAAGGTAGAAATAAATCTCAAAACTAATTTTGTTTTTCTGTTTCTTCATCTTCTTCGTCTTCCGTTTGCAACTTTGCTTCTTCTTCATATTCTTCTGCTACTATTCTAATGGAGTCCTCAAGGTTTGTTTCTTGATTTATGTTACTTATTTAAGCCAGTTTTTACTTTCTCCAATCTTCCTTATTTGATTCTTCATGTCTTCTTTTTCAGCGGAACTATCTCTAACACACAGTCCACAACTCAAAACCCTAATGTTCGCAAAAGACCAACTGAAAATAAAAAGAGGAATTCCGCGAATGATAAGGTAGTAAGAAACACCCTCTATTTTTTAATAACAATATTGTTGCCTCTGTTTCTTATCTGAGTTATTATTCGCAGAATGACGAGAATCTTGTTAAACCTCCCAAGAGATCTCGCCATTTTAAGACACTTGTGGAAAATCTCATTATGCCCTCGTTAACATCTGTGAAGATTACTCCCACATCATCGTAACCAAACCTTTCTTCTTCTGTTTGCGAGAATATCGCTGTCCCTACTTCAACTTCTCATGGCCCTTTGACAAATAAAGCTTCTAAAGTTGCTGTGACTGAGACTTCTTATAGTCCTTTACGGACTTCAACTGTTGTTTTTCCACATACTCCTCCTGATAACTCAACCGTCACAAATGATCGCCAACTTGTTCTCACTACTACTTTCCCTTCTAAACCCCTTCCTTCATCAAACAAAACTTTTGCTGGTGTTGACGTTGACGTTGCCTTTAAAATCTTGTCTAACATTTTAGACAATGCTAGAAATTCTTCCATTGACCCTCTCCAACAGGAAGCTTGCGAGACTCTTTTTATGTATTTTAGCTCTGATTGTAATGATTCGTGAGCGTCTTTGGAGAATGAGATTGAAGCTATGAGGAAAAGTCTTCAAGATAAAACTACTAAATGTGATACTTTGAATCACATGCTCCGCAATTCTTCTCTAAACTGCGAGAATCTTCGCAGAAAGAATGACGAGATGAAAGGTACATTTTTCCTGCCTCTGATCTTTTGCTTTTCTGTTTTATTTACATACTTTTTGTACTCATACTTTCTTCTTAAATTCTTGATTTATATGTTAGTTTCAAATCGGACTCTTTTCATAGAAAGACTCAAATTTGAATCTATCGCTGAAGAATCTCGTGTTGAAAGATATTCTTGGATGGATCAACATACTAGACTAGACAACCTTTACACTTATTCAATTGATCGCATAAATAATCTTACTAATGAGAATAATCATTTATTGCAAAGGCAAAATTTATTAAGTGGTGAGGTTGATCGCCTCTCATATTTGTTTTTTAAGGCTAATTTGGCGATGGAATCTTTATCAGATGAGAATAAAACTTTGTCCCAAGAAAAACATAGATTTTCAAGCTTGATGGCAATTTCCTCGCAGCAATTGACTAATCTTCAAAGCACATGTAATAATCAAGAGCAATCTCTTCGTTCTCTTAAGAAGGAACTCAAGGAATTAGCTGAATCATCTGCTGCCTAGAAGGATAAACTTATCAAGGGTAGATTAACTCTTAGTTTAAGAGCCAGCGAACTTCAAGACCAATTTTCTCAGTTAAAGGAATCTCATTCTTTATTATCAAAGGAAAACTCATATCTTTGCAACAAAGAGGAAAACATGAAATCTCGTCTGAAGGGTATGGTTGGCGATAAATTCGATGATTCCATGAATCAGTGGGAGAACTGTTTATTTGCTTTAATCCAAAACTTAACCTCACAAAAAGAAGGTAGTCAGTTGACTGCCTCTCTTGTCGATCTTCTCATAAAATTTTGTATTATGTTCCTTGTGAGATTCTTGTTTAATTAATTTTATTTTGTTGCTTGCAGAATCCGAAAGAAATCTTCATTCTACCATCACTGATATGACTGCTACATTGGATAAAGTTCGCAAAGAAAACAAGTCTCTTATTTCTAATTACTTTAATGCCCACGACAAAGTAGAAAGGAGACTTGATTATCTTGAGTACTTTAAAAATATATAAATTAGGAATCGTGAAAGAGGTCTCCTTCGCCAAGTCCATCTTAGCGCTGAAGTTCTCGTGAATGAGATTCTGCTTTCCTGTTCTCTTTCTCCTGTTTATGTCCCTCCTCTAAAGGTTGACGATGATGAAATTCCTATTCCTATGGATGAAAAATTAGAATTTACTAATGATGAAGAAAACACCACTCAAGAAGTTGGTGAAGAAGAAGAAGAAAAACAAAGTCCTCCCAAAGAAGGAACTGCGGGTGGTGAGGTAAATGTTGATGAAGAATTAAAAGAAGGAGAGACTCATGATGAAAGAGATGCTGATGAGGCTGATAACTCTGGCAGAAATAATAAATCTGACGAGCAAGAAGAATGAATCTGGCAACATCATCGCTGAAATTTGAACATTATCTTTTCTTTCCTTTTCTTTTCTTCTTTTTTCTTGTGAGCGATGTAACTTTTAAGATTTTTTTATTTTAATCCTTCAATCTAATCTTACTTTGAATATTTTCAAGGAAGATAATGAGATCTTACTTCTCTATTCCCCTACTTTCCCTTCATTATCTTTCTTTAGATGGTGAATCATTTTCTATATCTTCTCTAAATAACTTTGTTGTTGCACGGAAGTATGGATATGTCTGCGATATAAGAAATAATGTTGCGTTTTTCTGAAAAATTCTGAAGGAATCCACGATATTAAAAATTTTCCTCCTTATATATAGTTCTGCAATGAATGAATATTTCCTACAATCTTAAAATAGAATAGTTAATTGGTAAGATTATTCTTTTGGTCTTATTTTGCCTTCCTAGTTAAAGGTCTTATTTTGCCAAAAATTTTCTTTCTGCGACAAAATCGCAGGATTACTTAACATTTGCATGTAAAGACCCTTTGATCTTGTCTTATCCATGTGCCTTTCAAAAATTTTGCGACAATATGATTAACATAAACTCTCTCGCAAGAATTTTAACCTTATGACATTGCCGTCTTGCGATGAAATCGCAGGACGTCTTTACACTTTCATGTAAAAACCCATTGATCTCATCTTAACATTTCTCTCGTGGCTTGTTGCCTTTGCATCATTTACGTCACGTGACAATATGACAGGCCTAAATGTTCTTGCGATCATAAAGCCCCATGACATTGACGTCTTAAGACACTTATCAGCTCCCTAATGGAGGGTTCCGCCCTTATCTTCCCCCTGATTGCCCCTTCAAGGAGGACACATCGTCCATACAAGACTAGCTCTTCCCATCCATATTTACCAACAACCAGCTATTTTCGCAGCCTCTTGTCCTTTATGCCTATATGGCTTATAGTTACAAGACTGCACCCTAAGTGGGGTTTTCTTCAGTCCAAGTGCATCATAGCCAAGACTTACCAAGAATGGCAAGAGAGTTCCGTACGCTCCGGGAACTCTTGGCTCAACCGTGTACCTCGGCGCCTTGGTCATACTTTGCACTTCTTGGAAGAGATTCTCGGTCGTCCAACCAGGGTATAACCATATATAGTTGGAAATCCAAGATCTCTCTCCCGGATAGGTTTTCTTTAACCCCATCGTCTGCATGACTCAGGTTCCATCAGCGGTATAACCTTATCGCTAAGTCATGTCAAGAGATACCCCCTTTATGACGCACTATTAGGTCTTACATTTGACTCTTACGAAATTTTATTCGCGAACTAGGGTGCACGCTATAAAGGTTCATCCCATTCTTATTCCTCTGCGAAATTTGTATTCGCTTTTCTTGCGATAATGCTCGCTGTTTTTGTTGTGCTTTGTTATCAGAAGAATCTTTCAATTGCAACAGAGAGAAAAGAATTTATTATATGTGTCATCATATAACATACCAGTATTTCTTATCTCGTAGAGGATGTCACTGATAATACCTCTTCAGAAATAATCTATTCCATGGTCTATCGAGTCTTTGACCAACATCTCTTCCCTTAGGATCCATTAGTTTGTATGCCATGGTTCCAACTATTTGTTTAATGATGTATGGTCCATCCCATTTTCTCTCCAATTTTCTACCACTTTCTCGCTGATAACAAGGAGTTTCTCGCAGTACTAAATCTCCAGGTTGGAATTCGCGATTCTTAACACGTTTGTTGTACTCACGAGCTAATCTGCATTGATAATTCTCCATATGTTGTAGAGTTTGTTCTCTTTTTTCTTCTAATTCATCCAGCTTATTCAGTATCATTCCTGCACTTAAATTTCTTTCCCATGCTTCTCTTTTTGTTGTAAGAATAACAACTTATGTTGGTAATACAGCTTCTACCCCATATGTCAGACAAAACGGTGACATTCCGGTTGCTTCTCGTCTAGTTGTGTTGTAAGCCCATATTTCATTATGTACTTGCTCGCACCATGCTCTGTGGTATCCTTCTAACTTATTTTTCAAGATGTCTGCGATTGTTTTATTAGTTGCCTCAGCCTGACCATTTGCTTGTGGGTATAAAGGAGTAGACTTTCCACATTTGATCTTAAATGCATTGAGTAACAATTCTATATTATGTCCCTCAAATTGCTTTCCATTATTAGATACTAATTGTGCTGGAATCCCAAATCTGCAGATTATATTTTCAAAGATGAATGTAAAAATATCTTTATCGCGAATATGTTGGACTGCCTTTACTTCTCCCTATTTTTTGAAGTAATTTGTTGCGACAATCAGATACCTTCTTTGTCCAGAACCAGGTACAAATGGTCCCACAATATCTAACCCCCATTTCCCAAAATGCCATACACTTGTTGAAGATGATAATGATGTTCCCGGTGCATGTATCTTCTTTCCATATCGCAGGCAATCTTCGCAACGCCTTGAGAGTTGCTTTGCATCCTCATGCATATACGGCCAGTAATAACCCTGCATTTTTGTTCTATATGCTAAAGATCTTCCACCACTGTGATTACCAGCGTCACCACCATGTAACATCTTTAATACTTTTTGCCCCTCTTCTCTCGTCAAACATCTTAGCGATGGTCCATTAAAAGATGTGCGATATAACACTCCATCTCTTAACTCATAATTGGTTTCCCTACTTTTCAACTTGTGTGCTTCTAATCTATTTCTTGGAATTTCTCCTCTCTCCAAGTATGCATGAAGATCTGATCGCCAATCCGTGATATTGCTCGTGGGTTCTCCCTCGCCAGCTTCAACCATCATTACATCTGTCTCTTCTTCTTCTTTGTTTATCGATGGAAATGAAAGTGTTTGAATTTTCATGAACCTCGCCAATGGATTTGTCATCATACTAGATATGAAAGCGAAAGAATCTGCGATCCTATTATCTTTCCTTGATATGTGTCTCCATTTTATTTTTGGAATTTTTGCAGATAATTCCTCAACAAGTCTTTTATATTTTCTGAGAGATGGTTCATTTGTTGTATATTCCCCTTTTATCTGACGAATAACCAATTGTGAATCGCTGGTGATCCTGACATTTTCCAAATTCATTTCTATCGCAAATTTTAAAGCATGGATCACAGCCTCACACTCTGTCTCATTATTAGTGGATGTAAATTCTAATCTGAATGAAAAAGCTGTTTTTCTCCTTCTGGCGATATGAAAACGACTCAAATTCCATTTCCTTCTCCGTTGGATGATCCATCTACTAATATTTCCCATCTGTTGGGTTATGTTAATAGCTCTTTTGGATCTCCGCATTCTTCTTCTACATCCATCATCTCCTCTATAGCTTCATCATCTTCTAAAGGAAATTCAGCTAAGAACTATGCGATGACGTGTGATTTTGGCGAGGATAAAATTTCATACTGTATATCAAAGTGTCCTACTTGTGCATTCCATCTCTCAACTCTGCCTGATCTCATTAAATTTTTCATTACTGATTCAATTGGTACTTTCGTTAACACCTTGATCTTATGTGCTTGAAAATAGATGTGAAGCTTGAAAGTTGCATGTACCAATGCTAGAATTAGTTTCTCAATTTTTGAATAATTTCTTTCTGCAGAATTGAATGTTTTACTAATGTAGTAAATTGGTTTTTCTACCCCTGCATCTACTCGTAGCAACACAGCACATAGCGCATATGCGGTTGTTGCAAGATAAATCAATAATTCTTCTCCTGGTTCTTCTTTCTGTAAAATAGTTATGTTCGTTAAATGTTCTTTTATTCCTTGAAAATCTTTTTCACATTCATCTGTCCACTTGAATTTTGCTCCCTTTTTGAGTATATCGAAAAAATGTTTGCACTTGTCTGAAGATCGCGAAATGAATCTTCCTAGCGAGGCTAAGAGTCCATTTAATTTTTGCACATCTTTCACCGTCGCAGGAGTTGGTATATCGCGAATTGCTTGTACCTTTTCTGGATCAACTTGTATTCCTTCTTTTGATACAATATACCCCAAAAATTTCCCTGAAGTTACTCCAAATGTACATTTATCAGGATTCACTTTAATATTGAATTGCCGCATTTGATCGAAAATCTCTCTCAAATCTTGTACATGATTCTCTACTTCCTTGCTTTTGATCAGCATATCATCTACATACACTTCTAATGTTTTGTGGATCCATTTTGCAAACACCTTTTCCACCATTCTTTGATATGTTGCTCCAGCATTTCGTAAACCAAATGGCATCTTTGTATAACAATATAATCCCCTTGGAGCAAAAAATGCGGTATGTTCTTGATCTTCTTCAGCGAGAGGGATTTGATTATATCCTTTATACCCATCCAATGATGATATTCTAGCATTTCCCGCTGCTGATTCAACCATTTGTGGGATATCTGGTAATGGAAAACTATCTTTTGGACAAGCCTTGTTTAAATCAGTAAAATCTATACAAATTCTTATCCCTTTGTTCTTCTTCGGGACCACCACCATATTTGCAATCCATTCTGGATATTTTGCTTGCCTTATAATTCCTGCATCGAGCATCTTCTGTAATTCTTCTTCTATTTGAGAATGATATGTTGTTGCGATCTTCCTTATTCTTTGTTTAAATGGTCTTATGTTTTTGTTGATTTCTAATTTATGACATGCTATTGACGGGTCTATCCCTGGCATCTCATCCATGCTCCACGCGAAGATATCTGCATACTCTCGCAAAAGATTTATAGTTATTTCTTCCTCACCTTCCTCCATACTAGTCCCGATTTTCATCATTTTAGGCTCTTCCTTACTCCCAATATTTATTTCCTTTGTTGGTTCTGTTGCGATATAGATGGCTTCAGGTTCTCCCATTGGTGTTGGTGCTTTCATAGTTCTCGCGAATTCATCTCCTTCTTGCGAGATTTCACTGGGTATTCCTTTTCCTTCTTTTGCTCTTATCGTGTAAACTTTAAATTCTTCTTCCTTCTTTGTTTCTCTCACCAATTTTCTGCGAGCTTTTCGCAATTTTGGACGTTCTTCGCAATTTTTTACTTCAATTTGGTAACACAATTTCGCAAAATCTGTGTCTCCTCTAATTTCTCCAATTCCACTGGGTATAGGAAATTTGATGCATTGATGTAACGTTGACGCTACAGCCTTGATTGCGTGTATCCATGGTCTTCCCAGTATCATATTGTATGGTGATTCTACATCTACCACGCATAATGATATTTTTGTTTCAATTTCTCCTAGCAGAATTCGTACCACTATTTCGCCTTTAGGTTTTGTTAACGATTTTCCAAAGCCATGAATATGATATGCTAAATTAAACATTTCTTCCTCCTTATATCCCATTTTCTTAAAAGTATGATAGAACATTATATCCACAGAACGTCTTGCATCTACCAAAGTTCTATTCATGACCCACTCTTCTTCATATTTTATTGATTTCTCCTTTCTTATTGGTATAGTGGTTACTGTGACTACCAATGGAGATGTATGATTTAAATCTTCTTCTGGTATTTCTTCTGCTGTAAACGTGATTTCTTGTTTTTCCCAATCTTTCAATGGTGATATTTTTTCCACCGTCATAATTTTCCTTCCTTCAAAATCCCATTTGTGTATCTTCCCTTTAATATTTTCATGAAATCTATCAATCATTGTTCTTGTTACCACATCACACTCCAATTTTCTACAATCCTCTTTGATTCTGATCATTTTTTCTTCAATTATCTCACCAATTTACTTAATGATTTCTTTAACCTTGAGCAATTTTTATCTTCTTCTTTACTTTCTCTTCAATTTTTGTTAATTCAGTCCCCGTTTCGGGCGCCAAAATGTAGTTGCAGGAATTCCCACACTACACCCTTGTTAAGATTCTATAGAAATCTATTGGAAATCAATTAAACTTCAAAGATTTAAATGACACCTTTTTATTTGGTGAGCGTCGTTTACTCAACAAAATAAAAATATATTTCCCACTAATTAAATATAATATAGCGGTAGTAAGAGATCGTTCCCACGAAGAGAATGCAATTGTTATGTTATCTAAATCGGCGAAAATAATAAAGAAGGATAAAAAGAAAAAGATATTGAAGAAATCCTTCGCAGTTACTAACCGCTATATTATATTTAATTAGTGGGAAATATATTTTTATTTTGTTGAGTAAACGACGCTCACCAAAATTTGGTTCTGTTTACTCAAAGAAATTAAAGATTACAAGTATTCTCTTTAAGTTTCTCTTCTCAAGACTCTTTCAAATATCAAAAATACATCATCCTTCTCTGGATCTATCGAGCTCTTTATATAGGGATTTACGTAATGGATGACAGCTAAGTTTTCCTCCTCTTTCGGATCTATTCTGCGATCTCATCGCAATCGTTATAATATTCTTCATCGCAAGAATGATAGCCATCGCAGGATCAACACATTCTTCTTTTGTTTCTTTCATCGTCAATTTCTTTTGGATATTCTGTGACGCTCATAAAATGTTGTTAAAGATTTGGCGGTGACGCTCGCGGAAACGTTGTTAATATCGTAAGAATAGCGTTGTAGCGATATTCTGGTCCTACACTTAGGGCATGCAGGTTTTTATCGTCGATTCATTAATGATTTTAGCTTAATTTCTAGACCTCTTTGCAATTTTCTTGCAAAAGATGCTAAGTTTGTCTTTGATGATGCTTGTTTAGAGGCTTTTGAGAAGCTTAAGTCTTTACTCACTCCCGCCCCCATAGTCCAGGCACCCAACTGGAACCTACCCTTTGAGATCATGTGCGATGCTTCAGATTATGCTATTGGTGTTGTGCTAGGTCAGCGAGAAAACAAATTACTTCATGTGATTTACTATGCTAGCAAAACTCTGAATGAGGCCCAAATAAACTATACCACTACCGAGAAGGAACTGTTGGCCATTGTGTTTTCCTTAGACAAGTTTAGATCCTACCTCTTAGGTTCTAAGATCGTAATCTATACCGATCATGCTGCTTTGAAATACCTTTTGTCTAAGAAGGATACCAAACCTAGATTGATTAGGTGGATCCTTTTATTACAATAATTTTGTCCAGACATTAGAGACAAAAAGGGTGCAGAAAATGTAGTAGCAGACCACTTGTCTAGGCTAACTGTTAGTTCCCCTAATGATTCCCTTCATATAAGGGATAGCTTTCCATATGAACAATTGTTCTCTGTTTCCTAATCACCTTGGTATGTAAATATAGTGAATTATCTTGTTATTGGTCGAATGCCCCAACATTAGGGTAAACAAGATCGTTCTAGGTTTTTAGCCAAGGTTAAGCACTTCTTTTGGGATGATCCTTATTTATTTAAGTATTGTCCAGACCATATTATTAGGAGATGTATACCTGAGAGTGACCAGTCCAGTATTATTTCCTTTTGTCATGATCATGCTTGTGGGGGTCATTTTAGTTCTAAGAAGACTGCTGCTAAGATATTGCAGTGTGGATTCTATTTTCCTTCTTTGTTTAAAGACTCCCACAATTACTGTGTTACTTGTGAACGTTGCCAGAAATAAGGAACCATTTCCCGTAGGAATATGATGCCCTTGAACCCGATTTTAATTGTTGAGGTCTTTGATGTGTGGGGTATTGACTTTATGGGTCCATTTCCTAATTCTTTTGGTAACCCATACATCCTTGTCGCCGTAGACTATGTTTCTAAGTGGATTGAGGAAGTTGCGTGTAAAACCAATGACCATAGGGTTGTGATTGAGTTCTTGAAAAATAATATACTTACACGTTTTGGTACACCGCGAGCTATAATTAGTGATGGAGGGTCACACTTTTGTAATGGACCTTTTAAGCTTTTGATGAAGAAGTATGGTATTATACATAAGGTAGCTACCCCGTATCATCCGCAGACTAGTGGTCAGGTAGAGGTTTCCAATCGTGAGATAAAACGTATATTAGAGAAAACAGTTAATCCTAATCGGAAAGACTGGTCGTCTAGGCTCACTGATTCTTTATGGGTTTACCGTACTGCGTTTAAGACCCCCATTGGAATGTCGCCTTATCGGCTTGTGTATGGAAAGGCATGCCATTTACCTGTTGAGTTAGAACATAGAGCTTATTGGGCTGTTAAGCAGCTAAATTTTTCACTTGACAAGGGAGGACCCCACAGGAAACTCCAGCTCAATGAGTTGGACGAGATTCGTATAGATGCTTACGATAGTGCGAAGGAGTATAATAACAAAATGAAACTTGTGCATGATAGAAATATTTTACGGAAGTCATTTTCTCCAGGTCAAAAAGTTCTTCTGTATGATACCCTCTTGCATCTTTTCCCTGGGAAGTTACGTTCTCGGTGGACGGGTCCTTTTATTGTTCGCACTGTTTTTCATCATGGATCTGTTGAGATCGAGACACCGGATGGTAGTAGTTCTTCGAAGGTTAACGGTCAGAGATTAAAACCCTTTTTAGAGCCCTTTCCTACAGGTGATGTTGAGGAGGTCCCTCTGGAGGACCCTGTTTACCCTTGATTGACCATCGAGGCAATTGTATGTTGTATATTAGTTTTTGATTTCTCTCTTCACCCAGGTACTATCTTCCCGACTTCTCTCTTTACTGATTCCTCATGTTACTTTACTTTTTTTTGGTATCGCTCTTTCATTAGAAACATTGAGGACAATGTTAGATTTAAGTTTGGGGGTGGGGAAGAACTTTTTAGTTGCACTTTTGAAACTTCTAGCGTCACATGGTATCTGGTTAGCTAAGTTTACATACTTTTTCTCACCGAAAAGATAGAAATTGGAATGCTAGGGATAACAACCTATTGAGACATTAGAGAAAAAGACATTGAGATCCTTGAAATTCAGGAGAGAACTTGTTCCTTTCAGAGGGTAACCGTGATGGACCTAACCATCCATGATGGAAAGGAAAGTAGGTCAGGAAATGCCAGAAAGACAAAGCAACCTCATAATGTAGTCTTAGTTACTGGATTACAACTCTCTCTCAGTAGAAACTTATCATCATCAACAAACGGAGCGACATCAAAATCTATGAAGAAAGTTGAAGACGTTTAAGGTTTAGAAGTAACAATAGAAAATAACAATTCAAAAATCAAAGTTGAAGACTTAGTTACAAGAAGTTATAAGAGCAAATGATATAAGTTGTTGAAGTTCATGATACTAAGACATTACAAGTTACGAAGATCCAAGTGTTAAGTTCCTTCTGGCCATGTAAATTTTTGTCTTGCTATTACTAAAAAAAAAAAAAATGAAAAATGAAAAAAAAATAAAAATTTAAAATTTGTTCAATAAGGCCTTAGGGAAGTAGAAAATTTTAAGTCAAGCAAGAAACCGAAGAGAAGAGTCAATTGTCAAGGTTCTATGAGATTCGAGAGTTTATCATCAACAGTTGAAGACCGAAGAAGACGTTTTTTCTACTGAGCACTATGAGAGAGTCGAAGAAAGATACATTTGGTTGCTTTGTTAGTCCGCTTTCAATCTGACACAAGATCTTTCCAGCACTGGTTCAACTCATCACACGTAATTAGTCTAGATGTGTAGCAGATGTCCCTCTCATTTTTATCTCTCTCCTAATCTTATCCAGTTGTAAATCAATGGACGTATCTTACAATGTTTATCTAGATGTGTAGCGGATATCTCTTTATCTAGAAGTGTTGCGGATGTGTCTCCCCTTTTCTTCAGTCAGCTTTAGAGCTGGCACCTTTAATTTCTCTGGCATTCTAGTCACTTGGAGATAGGTCAAGAATTTTTATGTCCTCATAGCTCTTTGGATACTTGTGACCAATTAGAAGTACAGGTTTTGTGGGTACACCTCTGGTAAACCCTCCGGAGACAACACTCCGCCACTAGGGCCACCTAGCGGTTTAACGGCTTGCTGCACGTGCTAAGTGCAGTCATTTTATTTTCTAGATTAGATTTGCTCGGGACTAGCAAATAATAAGTTTGGGGGTATTTGATAGACGCATTTATGTGTATAATTTGTCCTCAATGTTTCGTATTGTTAGTACTCGTTTTTGTCCTTATTATGGTGTTTTGTGTGTTTGTAGGTATTTTTTGGAAATAAAGATTGTTGGAAAATTCGGCTCGAAAAGTTGCTTGGAACACCCCCGGAGGACATTTGCTATTCGGACTCCCACTTTGGATAAGGGGTAACCCAATTACTAAGGGGCACCCACTGGTTATTCGGCACCTAGGACGTTGGATAAGGGATAACCACCTTCTTTCTCGTGAAGAACAAAAATGGCGGGAAAAATATTTTTGAAAAGTGCAGAGTTGCTGGTTCGAATTTGGAGGAGCTGTGACGCGATTCAATGGCTGGAAATCATTGGGTATCTTCTTTTGGGCGTAACAGGCTTGGTATGGGCTTTGCAATCGGTTGTAATTGGCTGGAAATTACGCGAGGAGAAAACAAAGTCTCACGGTTTTTTTCCGAGTTCTGAGTGTGTGGTCGAGAGATTTTTGTGTGCATGCTGCGTGTTATACTGTTTCTGGATGGTTACTCAACGTGTTGGAAGTCTTATGTCACGAGAAAACAACTTGAGGAGGTAAAATAGGGAAGAAAATATTCCCGATAATATTTTTATCAATACCAAGTAATGGAGAATTATTGGCAGTGATGGAGCGAGATTTTCTTGTGTCTATGGCTATATAAAGGGTACTAGTGCACCACAGAAAGGTTACAGAGAGTTTGGGAGACAATAGAGCAATCAAAATCAAGTTGCGAAAAAATATTCTCTGCTGCTGCAAACTGAAGATCGTGAAGAACAGACTCCCGAAAACCGTCGTTTACGCTACAGTGTAAACGACTCACATCTGTGGGTCGTAGCGTTACAGTGACAGTGACGCTACTGTTGTATCGTTCTTTGTAACACTGACTTGCAACAATTATAACTGTTACAAAAACCCGGTTTTAATCATTTTCTCCCATTTTTCATTATTTGTAACCACTTTTGAGCATAAATGAAATCAACTTTTGAGTGTGTTACCAACATGATGAGCGGCTAATTCTCTTGTAACGAAGGCAATGGATGAAGCTATTCACACATGAACAATGGGTAACTATTTTATTTTCTCTAATATTTAATTATAATTTCACTCAATCACTGCTTTTGCAGAGTTCTTAAAAGTTTACATAATTTTCTTCATTAGTTGTGATTCAATTAGATAGGTTATGCTTTGGTTAGATAATCTATGCTTAGGGGATACAATTAATTTTTGAGAATATGTTTGATTATTTGTGGATAAAGAAATAAAGGATTAAAAGGATAATTAGAGTTATGAAATATTTGACATCATTCATGTGTAATAGTGGATTCTAGTGTCTTGGTAATTTTCCAATTACTTGAAATCAATTTTGAGTTAAGTTTTCTATAATTTTAAGTTCTACTAAGTCTAGAAATCATTGCCTTCACAAGCCTCAACGAACTCTTTACTACAACTTCAATTGAAAATCACATCATTGGGCGACTAAGGTAATAAGAGCTCTCATAAGGGGTGCAGAGTATGACCAAGGCGTCGAGGTACACGGTTGAGCCAGGGGTGCCCGAGGCGTATGAAACTACCCTGCCCATTCTTGACAAGTCTTGGCTATGATGCACTCGGCCCGAAGAAAACCCCACTTAGGGTGCAGTCTCGTAACCAAAAGCCGTATATGCAAGAGGGTTAAGAGGTTGCGAACACAACTGGTTGTTTTTAGGACTGGATGGGAGGATCTAGTCTTGTATGGCAGAAGTACGTCTCCTTGAAAGGGCAACCAGGGGGAAGATAAGGGCGGCACCCTCCATTAGGGAGCTGATAAGTGTCTTAAGACGCAAATCTCATGAGACGTTTTACTCATGGGAGTATTAAGACTTATCATATTTGTGTAACATTCCTGAAGAGGAAATAATACATAAGAGAAGATAAGACGAGATTAATGGGTTATTGCATGCAAGTGTAAAGACATCCTGCGATTTCTTCGCAAGACGGCAATGTCATGGGGCTATAATTTCGCAAGAAAATTTAGGCCTATTATATTGTCGCAGCAAAAAAAAATACAAAAGAAGAAAAAGTTAAGGCAAGGTCCATGGGTTTCTACATGAAAGTGTAGAAATGTCCTGCGATTTTGTCGCAATAAAAAAGATGGCAAAATAAGACCTTTACTTAGGAAGGCAAAATAAGACCACATGTTAAAACAAGAAATTTATAAAGTACTAATTATTTTTCATGCAGGTCATATATCGCAAGAAAGATCATGAGAGGAAAGTATGGGAATTAATAAATAAACAAGATGTCATTATCTTTCTCGCAAGTTCTAAAAATACCAAAAGTGGTCCAAAGTACATCGTTCGCAAGAAAAGAAAGACAAAGAATAATCCAAGAAAATAAAACTAGAACTCAGGCTTCAATATCTTCTTCGCCAGCTTTATCTTCTTCGCCAGCCTTATCATCTCCACCAGCTTGATCATCTTCACCAGCTTTGTCTTTGCCAGTATTTTCCTTATTCTGGTCGACTTCGGCTTCTTACTCATTTGGTTTATCACCAGCAGTTGTTTCATCACCAACAACTCCTTCTTTAATAGGGATTTCTTCTTCTTCTTCTAAATCTTCTTGGAAAACATTATCTTCACCACTTCCATAATCAAGGTCACTATCGGCAGCACGAGGAGTTTCATCTTCACCTACTTCCAGAGGTTTGAGTGATACAGGAGAAAGAGATTTGGATAGAAAAATCTCATTCAAAAGAACTTCAGCACTAAGATAAGCCTGGCGAAGGAAATATCTATCACGATTTCTAATCTCCATGTCTTTGAAATAATCAAGGTAATCATACTTTCTTTCTGCTTGATCACGAGAACGGGCAAGGTGAGAAGCAAGTAGTCCATTTTCTTTGCGAAGCTTGGAAAGCTTAGAATCCAAAGTAGAAATGGAAGAATGAAGTTTTCTTTCAGATTCTGCGAAAAATAAGAACAAACATTATTTGGGCGAGTACTTCGCAAGAGAATATTGCAAAGAAACTTAACAAAGAAAAAATGGTTGAGGCAGTCAAAATGACTACCTTCCTTTTGCGAAATTATATTTTGAATTAGTGCCAAGCAAGTATTCTCCCAATGATTCATTGCATCATCAAATTTATCTCCAACTAAACTTTTCAGTCGAGATTTTAAATTCTTTTCTTTAGAGATGAGAAAAGTGTTTTCCTTCGAAAGAGAAGAATAAGATTCTTCTAATTTGGAGTATTGTTCTTGGAGTTCATTTGCTTTTACACTTAAAATTATCCTACCCTTCATAAGTGTATTTTTCTCAGCAATAAATGATTCAGTTGCTTCTTTAAGTTCATTTTTCAGCGAGCGAAGAGATTGTTCTTGACTATCACACACTTTTTGATTGTTCTTGACTATCACACACTTTTTGGAGAATAATTAGTTTCTACGAAGATATCGCCACCATATTTTATAGAGCTCGCTTCTCCTGAAATAGAGTTTTATTTTCATCTGATAAAGTTTCCATCTTTAAGTTAGCTTTAGTCAAAAAATAAGAGAGGCGAGATATTTCGCTACTTAACGAGTTTTTCTCTTGAACTAGTTGAGTATTCTCTTTGGTAAGATTATCTATTTGATCAACCGAATATGTATGAAGATTATATAATCGATTATACTGATCCATCCAAATATCTCTATCAACGCGAATTTCTTCAGCAGCAGATTCAAACTGAAATCTTTCCATTATTCGTTTCTGGTTTAAAGCTTAACAAGCGAAAAAGTATTTTAAGAATAAACAACATGGAAAGAACAAATTTGTGAAAAGTCAAGTTAAAGTTGAAGATAAGAAGTTCATACCTTTTAATTCATCATTCTTCTTGCGAAGAAGCTCGCAGTCTAAAGAAACATTTTGAAATTTCTGATTTTCAAGTCGAAGAGTGTCACATTCTAGGGTCTTGGTTTGAAGACTCTTCTTCAAAGATTCAATTTCTTTCTCCAAGGATGCTTGTGAAACCATTCTATCATAGCCAAAATAATTACTCCAAATTTCGCAGATACCAGATTTGACATGATCCACGGATGATTTCTTGGTATCATCTAAAATATTAGATAAAACCTTGAAGGCAATATCTATTCCCTCCATAGTTTCTTTGGAAAAGTGGAGAGACACAAATGGAGTAGTAGTGATAATAGAAAGTTGACGATCGTTATTCTTTGATAAAGAGATGTCATTTGAGGGTAAAGTGTGAGGCAGATCAATGGTTGAGGTTATGGTGGAAGGAATTTGAAAAGTATCGATCATAGTGGAGGAAGAGATTTGATTCTCAATAGGTTCTGTAATGGGAATTTCGTCCATAGAAATATTAGTTGACATATTAAAATCTGTTGCGATAGTCTCGCAAGAAGGGAGTAGAGGTTCAGTTTGTGCTGAAGAAGAAGTTGGAAGAGCAAGTTTGGGGAAAGAAACAGAAGTTTCAACAGCTTTAGGGTGGCGAGATTTTTGGTAGATTTAGTGGCATCTCCATCACCCTGCGAATCACAACTCAAATAAGAAACAGAGGCAACAATATTGTTATTAAAAATAATGGTGTTTCTTATTATCTTGTCATTCACAGACTTTCTCTTCTTCGCGAGAACCTTGAGATGCGACCCTTTGGGAGCATTAGGGTTTTGAACTATGAATTTAGTACTGGAAGTGATTTTGCTGAAACAGAAACAGTATGGGAATTACACAGAGAACAAACAAGATTATTCTAGTAAAACAAAATCATTTTCAGCAAAACCAAAGAGAGGAAAAGAAAGAAAAACCAACCTTGGAGATTCCATGGGAGAAGAAAAGAACAGCAGCATGAAGGTGAATTAGATAATAAATAAAATGGAAGACGGTGAAGATTTGAAGAGAATATAAAAATGAAGAAGATGAAGACGAAGTAAAAGAACAAAATTATCTTTCCAATGGATTCTTCTTTAAATAGGAAAAGGGAGATGACTGGTTAATGATAAACGTTCCGGTGAATAAAGGAATATTCGACACGTGTAGACAGTTATGCTCGATGCACGGAACCTTGTCGGTAGAGAAAGATGGGGAAAGAAAAGATGAACAGCTACGACATTTTTGAGAATGGTTTCTCATGACATTCTCTCCTTCGCAGAGAATACATGAGAAGAGGCAAGATGTAGGATCATAATATCGCAAGAATGACACATTTGCGAAGATTGATCAACAACACATTGCGAGTGTCGCAGAGTGATTTGAAGAATGACGCAACAAATGACGATGGCAGAAACATGAGAAAAGTGTGAAGATTCTGTGATGATTAGAATGTTTGCGAAGAATCACGATAGAACTCTTGCGAGAATATCGCAGGTCAGATCCGAAATTAAAGGACAGATTAGCTGTCATCCACTATGTAAGTCCCTATATAAAGAGTTGAATAGGCATAAGGAAGGGAGAGATCTTTTTCGAGTATTGAACAAGTCATTAGGAGAGAAAAAGTCTAGAGCGGCTGTTAATTCCTTAGCTTTGTTTCCTTTCTATCTTGTAATATTTGTGAAGTTAATCAATAAAATTTGTGTTTGATGATCTAAAAATGACTTAATTGAATGAATTCTTGTGAGGGGTGTAGTGTGGGAAATCCTGCTACTACACTGTTCATGACCGAGCCCATGAAGATTATGTCGACGTGAGTTTGGTTTTTTTACTCGGATTTGGCATTGTTTTGGCTAGTTTTGGCAACCATTTGACACGAGTTTCGAGACACGAGCACTTCTACAACTTGGGTACTATATAAGAGACTCTTCTAATATTTTTTGGGATATAATCTTAATCTTTTATAAAGCTTTTGGAGAGGAGAACACAAGAGAAAAACCTAGGGTTTTGGAGCTATTTTCATCACCGTAATTATTTCTCTTACTTTTATCATATGTATCTCATGGGAAAATAGATTTTGGAGAGACATTTGAAGTTAGAATTTTGTAAAGAGAGAGAGAGACTTATTTTCTTGATGATCTTCTTCCCCAAAAAACTAGAGCTCCAAATATTCATTAATGGAGTCTCAATTGTAAAATCATGTAATTACATACAATCACTAGTGAAGAACCATGGATGTAGATCACAATGATCGAACCATGTAAAAATCTTTGTGTCTCTTTTACAATTTTAGTACTTTAATCTTCATTTTCATATCAAATAAATTAGATCATCAAATCAAATTAATAGAATCTCATGAGGGTGTAGTTGTGGGATTTCCTTCAACTACATAATTGTCGCTAGAAACAGGGATGCATAACCCAAAAGCGGGGTACCTATCCGGGTAAGACACCTTGGATTCTCAACATAATCTTGCGATGTAACATGATTTAGGTTGGGCGACTAAGGCATACTGTCTTTCCCAAGAAGTGCAGAAAACGATCAAGGCGCCGAGGTACACGGTTGAGTCAAGAGTGCCAGATGGGTTTGATGCACATTTGCCATTCTTGACAAGTCTTGGCAAATGATGCACTTGGCCCAAAGATACCCCATAGGGTGCAACCTCGTAACTATAAGCCCTATAGGAAAAAAGGATAAGAGGTTGCGAACAAAAGCTGGTTGTTGGCAAAACCGGATGGGAAGAGCTAACCTTGTATGGTCGATATACGCTTCCTTGAAGGGGAAACCAGGGGGAAATGTCACAAGGATTTTTGTTCGCAAGAATGTAAAGGCTTGTCATATTTGTGCAACAATCGTATTTCTGCAAGCCTTCTAAAAAAAAAAAAAAAAAAAAACTCGCAGAACTTAATAAAGAAGTTAAGATAAAATCAATGGGTCGCTACATGAAAGTGTAGAGACGTCCTGCGATTTCATCGCAAGACGACAATGTCACAGGGCTTTATTTTCGCAAGATTATTTAGGCCTATCATATTGTCGTAACACTTCCTGAAGAGGCTAAAATACTATATAAAAAGTTAAGGCAAGATCAATGGGTTTTTGCATGAAAGTGTAAGAACGTCCTGCGATTTTGTCGCTACAAAAGATGGAAAATAAGACCTTTAACTAGGAAGGCAAAATAAGACCACAAGAGAATACGCAAATAAACTTGCGAAGATGATTATATGTAAGCAAACAAGCTTGCGAACATATATACTGAAATGAAATTGAGATTATGCATCTTTAATATTTTAATTATATTATATCATGCGAGACTAATAGTGCAGGAGTGGAAGCGATTTAAAGCTACATAAATTTTGCCGCGACAAAATGAGCTAAGTAACACAAACATTATCTAATACATTGCAATAGATAAGCATTCTCATCATACAAGCATCATACTCGCATCATAAAAGCATTGCATAAGCATTTTATGGCATAAACATCGCATACACATCTCATAACAACATCATCACATAAGCATTATATTCACACAAGTATTTTACATAACTTTACAGAATATTCGCAAAAATATTCAGAAATTCACAATACTATTCGCAACACTATTCGCAACGCTATTCGCAGCACTATTTCAGGAACATTATTTAGAATATCACAGAATACTTCATAATTTCACAAAGAACTTTAGAAATTCGCAGAGAACTTTACAAATTCGCAGAATTACTCAGAATTTTAAAGAATGTGTCAGAATCTCGCAGAAGTATTCAGAAACTAGCAGGAATATTCAGAAATTAGCCATATTATTCATAACCTCGCAGACACATTCAGAATCTCGCAGGAGATGTGATCATTTCGCAGAATGTGATTATTTTTTAAAAAGATTATCGCATGAGGCAGAGGCAAGATAAGAATAAGGAAACATTTCATTCATTCAACATTTTCTCAAGGATTTTACTCTCACGGATAAAGAACAGAGGCAACTATGGGTACTAAGAAAATATTTTATGTTCTTTATCTTCTCGGCAAGAATCCTCACCAAAAATGGAATAATAATTTCGCATGAATAGAGGCAATACTTATCACTCTTATTCAAGGACGAATACTTCTTACATTTAGAGGATTAAGTACTTCTTATACTTTTTAAGGATACTTCATACTTCTTATATATTTCGAGGATTGAGTACTTCTTATACTTCTTCAAGGATATTTTATATTTCTTAAACTTTTTAAGGATACTTCATACTTCTTATATATTTCGAGGATTGAGTACTTCTTATACTTCTTCAAGGATATTTTATATTTTTTATACTTCATCAAGGATATTTCATACTTCTTATACTTCAAGGGTGAGACTTCTTATTTACTTCGCAACATTCCGGGACTTCGCAAAAGAATAGAGGCAAGTATATATTTTTCAAGTCCAGTATTCTTTCGCTCATTCCTTCATCAACAAAGATTAAAGACTACTCCAACAGCTACAACAACTAGTTTTTTCCTAAAGATCGCTCTTCAAGCAATATTCAAGAAAAAAGAGGCAAAATGTAGGAGCAGAATCTCGCAGCATTATTATGCTTGGGAATAATTAACGACGCAACAAATGATAGCTTGCGAAATTATGGAGAGAAAAGACATCTTGCGAGCAAGGCTGCGAAGACTCGCATGACATATTTTAGATCCGAAATTGCGGGGCAACACAACTATCATCTTTTATGTAAAATCATATAAATAGCCATTTATGCATGAGAGAAAGAGAGAGTTCTTTTGGGGAAAATATATTTTGGAGAGACATTTGAAGTTAGAATTTTGTAAAGAGAGATAGAGACTTATTTTCTTGATGATCTACTTCCCCAAAAAACTAGATATCCAAATATTCATTAATGAAGTCTCAATTGTAAAATCATGTAATTACATACAATCACTAGTGAAGAACCATGGATGTAGATCAAAATGATCGAACCATGTAAAAAATCTTTGTGTCTCTTTTACAATTTTAGTACTTTAATCTTAATTTTCATATCAAATAAATTAGATCATCAAATCAAATTAATAGAATCTCATGAGGGTGTAGTTGTGGGATTTCCTGCAACTACACCACATTTTCAAATTGATTTCCATTATCAGATACTAATTGTGCTGGAATCCCAAATCTGCAGATTATATTTTCAAAGATGAATGTAAAAATATCTTTATCGCGAATATGTTGGACTGCCTTTACTTCTCCCCATTTTGTGAAGTAATCTGTTGCGATAATCAGATACCTTCTTTGTCCAGAACCAGGTACAAATGGTCCCACAATATCTAACCCCCATTTCCCAAAAGGCCATACACTTGTTGAAGATGATAATGGTTCTCCCGGTGCATGTATCTTATTTACATATCGTTGGAAATCTTCGCAACGCCTTGAGAGTTTCTTTGCATCCTCATGCATATACGGCCAGTAATAACCCTGCATTTTTGTTCTATATGCTAAAGATCCTCCACCACTGTGATTACCAGCGTCACCACTATGTAACATCTTTAATACTTTTTGCCCCTCTTCTCTCGTCAAACATCTTAGCGATGGTCCATTAAAAGATCTGCAATATAACACTCCATCTCTTAACTCATAATTGGTTGCCCTACTTTTCAACTTGTGTGCTTCTAATCTATTTCTTGGAATTTCTCCTCTCTCCAAGTATGCATGAAGATATGATCGCCAATCCGTGATATTGCTCGTGGGTTCTCCCTCGCCAGCTTCAACCATCATTACATCTGTCTCTTCTTCTTCTTTGTTTATCGATGGAAATGAAAGTGTTTGAATTTTTATGCACCTCGCCAATGGATTTTTCATCATACTAGATATGAAAGCGAAAGCTTCTGCGAGCCTATTATCTTTCCTTGATATGTGTCTCCATTTTATTTTTGGAATTTTCGCAGATAATTCCTCAACAAGTCTTTTATATTTTCTGAGAGATGGTTCATTTGTTGTATATTCCCCTTTTATATGACGGAAAACCAATTGTGAATCGCTGGTGATCCTGGAATTTTCCAAATTCATTTCTATCGCAAATTTTAAAGCATGGATCTGTCTCATTATTAGTGGATGTAAATTCTAATCTGAATGAAAAAGCTGTTTTTTTATCCTTCTGGCGATATGAAAACGACTCCAATTCCATTTCCTTCTCCGTTGGATGATCCATCTACTAATATTTCCCATCTGTTGGGTTATGTTAATATCTCTTTTGGATCTCCGCATTCTTCTTCTACATCCATCATCTCCTCCACAGCTTCATCATCTTCTAAAGGAAATTCAGCTAAGAACTCTGCGATGACGTGTGATTTTGGCAAGGATAAAATTTCATACTGTATATCAAAGTGTCCTACTTGTGCATTCCATCTCTCAACTCTGCATGATCTCTTTGAATTTTTCATTACTGATTCAATTGGTACTTTCGTTAACACCTTCACCTTATGTGCTTGAAAATAGATGCGAAGCTTGAAAGTTGCATGTACCAATGCTAGAATTAGTTTCTAAATTTTTGAATAATTTCTTTCTGCAGGATTGAATGTTTTACTAATGTAGTAAATTGGTTTTTCTACCCCTGCATCTACTCATAGCAACACAGCACTTGGCGCATATGCGGTTGTTTCAAGATAAATCAATAATTCTTCTCCCGGTTCTTCTTTCTATAAAATAGTTATGTTCGTTAAATGTTCTTTTATTCCTTGAAAAGCATTTTCACATTCATTTGTCCACTTGAATTTTTCTCCCTTTTTGAGTATATCGAAAAAATGTTTGCACTTGTCTAAAGATCGCGAAATGAATCTTCCTAGCGAGGCTAAGAGTCCATTTAATTTTTGCACATCTTTCACCGTCGCCGGAGTTGGTATATCGTGAATTGCTTGTACCTTTTCTGGATCAACTTGTATTCCTTCTTTTGATACAATATACCCCAAAAATTTCCCTGAAGTTACTCCAAATGTACATTTATCAGGATTCACTTTAATATTGAATTGCCGCATTTGATCGAAAATCTCTCTCAAATCTTGTACATGATTCTCTGCTTCCTTGCTTTTGATCAGCATATCATCTACATACACTTCTAATGTTTTGTGGATCCATTTTGCAAACACCTTTTCCACCATTCTTTGATATGTTGCTCCAGCATTTCGTAAACCAAATGGCATCTTTGTATAACAATATAATCCCCTTGGAGCAAAAAATGCGGTATGTTCTTGATCTTCTTCAGCGAGAGGGATTTGATTATATCCTTTATACCCATCCAATGATGATATTCTATCATTTCATGCTGCTGATTCAACTATTTGTGGGATATCTGGTAATGGAAAAATATCTTTTGGACAAGCCTTGTTTAAATCAGTAAAATCTATACAAATTCTTATCCCTTTGTTCTTCTTCGGGACCACCACCATATTTGCAATCCATTCTGGATATTTTGCTCTCCTTATAATTCCTGCATCAAGCATCTTATGTAATTCTTCTTCTATTTGAGAATGATATGTTGTTGCGATCTTCCTTATTCTTTGTTTAAATGGTCTTATGTTTTTGTTGATTTCTAATTTATGACATGCTATTGACGGGTCTATCCCTGGCATCTCATCCATGCTCCAGGCGAAGATATCTGCATACTCTCGCAAATGATTTATAGTTCTTTCTTCCTCATCTTCCTCCATTCTAGTCCCGATTTTCTGCATTTTAGGCTCTTCCTTACTCCTAATATTTATTTCCTTTGTTGGTTCTGCTGTGATATAGCTGGCTTCAGGTTCTCCCATTGGTGTTGGTGCTTTCATAGTTCTCGCGAATTCATCTCCTTCTTGCGGGATTTCACTGGGTATTCCTTTTCCTTCTTTTGCTCTTATCGTGTAAACTTTAAATTCTTATTCCTTCTTTGTTTCTCTAGCCAATTTTCTGCGAGCTTTTCGCAATTTTGGACGTTCTTCGCAATTTTTTACTTCAATTTGGTAACACAATTTCGCAAAATCTCTGTCTCCTCTAATTTCTCCAATTCCACTGGGTATAGGAAATTTGATGCACTGATGTAACGTTGATGCTACAGCCTTGATTGCGTGTATCCATGGTCTTCCCAGTATCATATTGTATGGTGATTCTACATCTACCACGCATAATGATATTTTTGTTTCAATTTCTCCTAGCGGAATTCGTACCACTATTTCGCCTTCAGGTTTTGTTAACGATTTTCCAAAGCCATGAATATGATATGCTGAATTAAACATTTCTTCCTCCTTATATCCCATTTTCTTAAAAGTATGATAGAACATTATATCCACAGAACGTCTTGCATCTACCAAAGTTCTATTCATGACTCACTCTTCTTCAAATTTTATTGATTTCTCCTTTCTTATTGGTATAGTGGTTACTGTGACTACCAATGGAGATGTATGATTTAAATCTTCTTCTGGTATTTCTGCTGTTGTAAACGTGATTTCTTGTTTTTCCCAATCTTTCAATGGTGATATTTTTTCCACCGTCATAATTTTCCTTCCTTCAAAATCCCGTTTGTGTATCTTCCCTTTAATATTTTCATGAAATCTATCAATCATTGTTCTTGTTACCACATCACACTCCAATTTTCTACAATCCTTTTGATTTTGATCATTTTTTCTTCAATTATCTCACCAATTTACTTAATGATTTCTTTAACCTTGAGCAATTATTATCTTCTTCTTTACTTTCTCTTCAATTTTTGTTAATTCAGTCCCCGTTTCGGGCGCCAAAATGTAGTTGCAGGAATTCCCACACTACACCCTTGTTAAGATTCTATAGAAATCTATTGGAAATCAATTAAACTTCAAAGATTTAAACGACACCTTTTTATTTGGTGAGCGTCGTTTACTCAACAAAATAAAAATATATTTCCCACTAATTAAATATAATATAGCGGTAGTAAGAGATCGTTCCCACGAAGAGTAATGCAATTGTTATGTTATCTAAATCGGCGAAAATAATAAAGAAGGATAAAAAGAAAAACATATTGAATAAATCCTTCGCAGTTACTAACCGCTATATTATATTTAATTAGTGGGAAATATATTTTTATTTTGTTGAGTAAACGACGCTCACCAAAATTTGGTTCAGAAATGTTTACAGATTTGAAAGAAATTAAAGATTACAAGTATTCTCTTTAAGTTTCTCTCTTCTCAAGACTCTTTCAAATCTCAAAAATACATCATCCTTCTCTGGATCTATCGAGCTCTTTATATAGGGATTTACGTAATGGATGACAGCTAAGTTTTCCTCCTCTTTCGGATCTATTCTGCGATCTCATCGCAATCGTTATAATATTCTTCATCGCAAGAATGATAGCCATCGCAGGATCAACACATTCTTCTTTTGTTTCTTTCATCGTCAATTTCTTTTGGATATTCTGTGACGCTCATAAAATGTTTTTAAAGATTTGGCGGTGACGCTCGCGGAAACGTTGTTAATATCGTAAGAATAGTGTTGTAGCGATATTCTGGTCCTACACTTAGGGCATGCAGGTTTTTATCGTCGATTTATTAATGATTTTAGCTTAATTTCTAGACCTCTTTGCAATTTGCTTGCAAAAGATGCTAAGTTTGTCTTTGATGATGCTTGTTTAGAGGCTTTTGAGAAGCTTAAGTCTTTACTCACTACCGCCCCCATAGTCCAGGCACCCAACTGGAACCTACCCTTTGAGATCATGTGCGATGCTTCAGATTATGCTATTGGTGTTGTGCTAGGTCAGCGAGAAAACAAATTACTTCATGTGATTTACTATGCTAGCAAAACTCTGAATGAGGCCCAAATGAACTATACCACTACCGAGAAGGAACTGTTGGCCATTGTGTTTTCCTTAGACAAGTTTAGATCCTACCTCTTAGGTTCTAAGATCGTAATCTATACCGATCATGCTGCTTTGAAATACCTTTTGTCTAAGAAGGATACCAAACCTAGATTGATTAGGTGGATCCTTTTATTACAAGAATTTTGTCCAGACATTAGAGACAAAAAGGGTGCAGAAAATGTAGTAGCAGACCACTTGTCTAGGCTAACTGTTAGTTCCCCTAATGATTCCCTTCATATAAGGGATAGCTTTTCAGATGAACAATTGTTCTCTGTTTCCTAATCACCTTGGTATGCAAATATAGTGAATTATCTTGTTATTGGTCGACTGCCCCAACATTAGGGTAAACAAGATCGTTCTAGGTTTTTAGCCAAGGTTAAGCACTTCTTTTGGGATGATTCTTATTTATTTAAGTATTGTCCAGACCAGATTATTAGGAGATGTATACCTGAGAGTGACCAGTCCAGTATTATTTCCTTTTGTCATGATCATGCTTGTGGGGGTCATTTTAGTGCTAAGAAGACTGCTGATAAGATATTGCAGTGTGGATTCTATTTTCCTTCTTTGTTTAAAGACTCCCACAGTTACTGTGTTACTTGTGAACGTTTCCAGAAATTAGGAACCATTTCCCGTAGGAATATGATGCCCTTGAACCCGATTTTAATTGTTGAGGTCTTTGATGTGTGGGGTATTGACTTTATGGGTCCATTTCCTAATTCTTTTGGTAACCCATACATCCTTGTCGCCGTAGACTATGTTTCTAAGTGGATTGAGGAAGTTGCGTGTAAAACCAATGACCATAGGGTTGTGATTGAGTTCTTGAAAAATAATATACTTACACGTTTTGGTACACCGCGAGCTATAATTAGTGATGGAGGTTCGCACTTTTGTAATGGACCTTTTAAGCTTTTGATGAAGAAGTATGGTATTATACATAAGGTAGCTACCTCGTATCATCCGCATACTAGTGGTCAGGTAGAGGTTTCCAATCGTGAGATAAAACGTATATTAGAGAAAACAGTTAATCCTAATCGGAAAGACTGGTCGTCTAGGCTCACTGATGCCTTATGGGTTTACAGTACTGCATTTAAGACCCCCATTGGAATGTCACCTTATCGGCTTGTGTATGGCAAGGCATGCCATTTACCTGTTGATTTAGAACATAGAGCTTATTGGGCTGTTAAGCAGCTAAATTTTTCACTTGACAAGGCAGGACCCCACAGGAAACTCCATCTCAATGAGTTGGACGAGATTCGTATAGATGCTTACGATAGTGCGAAGGAGTATAAGAACAAAATGAAACTTGTGCATGATAGAAATATTTTACGGAAGTCATTTTATCCAGGTCAAAAAGTTCTTCTGTATGATACCCGCTTGCATCTTTTCCATGGGAAGTTACGTTCTCGGTGGACGGGTCCTTTTATTGTTCGCACTGTTTTTCCTCATGGATCTGTTGAGATCGAGACACCGGATGGTAGTAGTTCTTCGAAGGTTAACGGTCAGAGACTAAAACCCTTTTTAGAGCCCTTTCCTACATGTGATGTTGAGGAGGTCCCTCTGGAGGACCCTGTTTACCCTTGATTGACCATCGAGGCGATTGTATGTTGTATATTAGTTTTTGATTTCTCTCTTCACCCAGGTACTATCTTCCCGACTTCTCTTTACTGATTCCTCATGTTACTTTAAATTTTTTTGGTATCGCTCTTTCATTAGAAACATTAAGGACAATGTTAGATTTAAGTTTGGGGGTGGGGAAGAACTTTTTAGTTGCACTTTTGAAACTTCTAGCGTCACATGGTATCTGGTTAGATAAGTTTACATACTTTTTCTCACCGAAAAGATAGAAATTGGAATGCTAGGGATAACAACCTATTGAGACATTAGAGAAAAAGACATTGAGATCCTTGAAATTCAGGAGAGAACTTGTTCCTTTCAGAGGGTAACCGTGATGGACCTAACCATCCATGATGGAAAGGAAAGTAGGTCAGGAAATGCCAGAAAGACAAAGAAACCTCATAATGTAGTATTAGTTACTGGATTACAACTCTCTCTCAGTAGAAACTTATCATCATCAACAAACGGAGCGACATCAAAATCTATGAAGAAAGTTGAAGACGTTTAAGGTTTAGAAGCAACAATAGAAAATAACAATTCAAAAATCAAAGTTGAAGACTTAGTTACAAGAAGTTATAAGAGAAAATGATATAAGTTGTTGAAGTTCATGATACTAAGACATTACAAGTTACGAAGATCCAAGTGTTAAGTTCCTTCTGGCCATGTAAATTTTTGTCTTGCTATTACTAAAAAAATGAAAAATGAAAAAAAAAAATTTAAAATTTAAAATTTGTTCAATAAGGCCTTAGGGAAGTAGAAAATTTTAAGTCAAGCAAGAAACCGAAGAGAAGATTCAATTGTCAAGGTTCTATGAGATTCGAGAGTTTATCATCAACAGTTGAAGACCGAAGAAGACGTTTTTTCTACTGAGCACTATGAGAGAGTCGAAGAAAGATACATTTGGTTGCTTTGTTAGTCCGCTTTCAATCTGACACAAGATCTTTCCAGCACTGGTTCAACTCATCACACGTAATTAGTCCAGATGTGTAGCAGATGTCCCTCTCATTTTTATCTCTCTCCTAATCTTATCCAGCTGTAAATCAATGGACGTATATTACAATGTTTATCTAGCTGTGTAGCGGATATCTCTTTATCTAGAAGTGTTGCGGATGTGTCTCCCCTTTTCTTCAGTCAGCTTTAGAGCTGGCACCTTTAATTTATCTGGCATTCTAGTCATTTGGAGATAGGTCGAGAATTTTTATGTCCTCATAGCTCTTTGGATACTTGTGACCAATTAGAAGTACATGTTTTGTGGGTACACCTCTGGTAAACCCTCCGGAGACAACACTCCGCCACTAGGGCCACCTAGCGGTTTAACGGCTTGCTGCACGTGCTAAGTGCAGTCATTTTATTTTCTAGATTAGATTTGCTCGGGACTAGCAAATAATAAGTTTGGGGGTATTTGATAGACGCATTTATGTGTCTAATTTGTCCTCAATGTTTCGTATTGTTAGTACTCGTTTTTGTCCTTATTATGGTGTTTTGTGTGTTTGTAGGTATTTTTTGGAAATAAAGATTGTTGGAAAATTCGGCTCGAAAAGTTGCTTGGAACACCCCCGGAGGACATTTGCTATTCGGACTCCCACTTTGGATAAGGGGTAACCCAATTACTAAGGGGCACCCACTGGTTATTCGTCACCCAGGACGTTGGATAAGGGCTAACCACCTTCTTTCTCGTGAAGAACAAAAATGGCGGGAAAAATATTTTTGAAAAGTGAAGAGTTGCTGGTTCGAATTTGGAGGAGCTGTGACGCGATTCAATGGCTGGAAATCATTGGGTATCTTCTTTTGGGCGTAACAGGCTAGGTATGGGCTTTGCAATCGGTTGTAATTGGCTGGAAATTACGCGAGGAGAAAACAAAGTCTCACGGTTTTTTTCCGAGTTCTGAGTGTGTGGTCGAGAGATTTTTGTGTGCATGCTGCGTGTTATACTGTTTCTGGATGGTTACTCAACGTGTTGGAAGTCTTATGTCACGAGAAAACAACTTGAGGAGGTAAAATAGGGAAGAAAATATTCCCGATAATATTTTTATCAATACCGAGTAATGGAGAATTATTGGCAGTGATGGAGAGAGATTTTCTTGTGTCTATGGCTATATAAATGGTACTAGTGCACCATAGAAAGGTTACAGAGATTTTGGGAGACAATAGAGCAATCAAAATCAAGTTGCGAAAAAATATTCTCTGCTGCTGCAAACTGAAGATCGTGAAGAACAGACTCCCGAAAACCGTCGTTTACGCTACAGTGTAAACGACTCACATCTGTGGGTCGTAGCGTTACAGTGACAGTGACGCTACTGTTGTATCGTTCTTTGTAACACTGACTTGCAATAATTATAACTGTTACAAAAACCCGGTTTTAATCATTTTCTCCCATTTTTCATTATTTGGAACCACTTTTGAGCATAAATGAAATCAACTTTTGAGTGTGTTACCAACATGATGAGCGGCTAATTCTCTCGTAACGAAGGAAATGGATGAAGCTATTCACACATGAACAATGGGTAACTATTTTATTTTCTCTAATATTTAATTATAATTCACTCAATCACTGCTTTTGCAGAGTTCTTAAAAGTTTACATAATTTTCTTCATTAGTTGTGATTCAATTAGATAGATATGCTTTGGTTAGATAATCTATGCTTAGGGGATACAATTAATTTTTGAGAATATGTTAGATTATTTGTGGATAAAGAAATAAAGGATTAAAAGGATAATTAGAGTTATGAAATATTTGACATCATTCATGTGTAATAGTGGATTCTAGTGTCTTGGTAATTTTCCAATTACTTGAAATCAATTTTGAGTTAAGTTTTCTATAATTTTAAGTTCTACTAAGTCTAGAAATCATTGCCTTCACAAGCCTCAACGAACTCTTTACTACAACTTCAATTGAAAATCACATCATTGGGCGACTAAGGTAATAAGAGCTCTCATAAGGGGTGCAGAGTATGACCAAGGCGTCGAGGTACACGATTGAGCCAGGGGTGCCCGAGGCGTATGAAACTACCCTGGCCATTCTTGACAAGTCTTGGCTATGATGCACTCGGCCCGAAGAAAACCCCACTTAGGGTGCAGTCTCGTAACCATAAGCCGTATATGCAAGAGGGTTAAGAGGTTGCGAACACAACTGGTTGTTTTTAGGACTGTATGGGAGGAGCTAGTCTTGTATGGCAGAAGTACGTCTCCTTGAAAGGGAAACCAGGGGGAAGATAAGGGCGGCACCCTCTATTAGGAAGCTGATAAGTGTCTTAAGACGCAAATCTCATGAGACGTTTTACTCATGGGAGTATTAAGACTTATCATATTTGTGTAACATTCCTGAAGAGGAAATAATACATAAGAGAAGATAAGATGAGATTAATGGGTTATTGCATGCAAGTGTAAAGACATCCTGCGATTTCGTCGCAAGACGGCAATGTCATGGGGCTATAATTTCGCAAGAAAATTTAGGCCTATTATATTGTCGCAGCAAAAAAAAATACAAAAGAAGAAAAAGTTAAGGCAAGGTCCACGGGTTTCTACATGAAAGTGTAGAAATGTCCTGCGATTTTGTCGCAATAAAAAAGATGGCAAAATAAGACCTTTACTTAGGAAGGCAAAATAAGACCACATGTTAAAACAAGAAATTTATAAAGTACTAATTATTTTTCATGCAGGTCATATATCGCAAGAAAGATCATGAGAGGAAAGTATGGGAATTAATAAATAAACAAGATGTCATTATCGTTCTCGCAAGTTCTAAAAATACCAAAAGTGGTCCAAAGTACATCGTTCGCAAGAAAATAAAGAGAAAGAATAATCCAAGAAAATAAAACTAGAACTCAGGCTTCAATATCTTCTTCGCCAGCTTTATCTTCTTCGCCAGCCTTATCATCTCCACCAGCTTGATCATCTTCACCAGCTTTGTCTTTGCCAGTATTTTCCTTATTCTGGTCGACTTCGGCTTCTTACTCATTTGGTTTATCACCAGCAGTTGTTTCATCACCAGCAACTCCTTCTTTAATAGGGATTTCTTCTTCTTCTTCTAAATCTTCTTGGAAAACATTATCTTCACCACTTCCATAATCAAGGTCACTATCGGCAGCACGAGGAGTTTCATCTTCACCTACTTCCAGAGGTTTGAGTGATACAGGTGAAAGAGATTTGGATAGAAAAATCTCATTCAAAAGAACTTCAGCACTAAGATGAGCCTGGCGAAGGAAAGATCTATCACGATTTCTAATCTCCATGTCTTTGAAATAAGCAAGATAGTCATACTTTCTTTCTGCGTTATCACGAGAACGGGCAAGGTGAGCAGCAAGTAGTCCATTTTCTTTGCGAAGCTTGGCAAGCTTAGAATTCAAAGTAGAAATGGAAGAATGAAGTTTTCTTTCAGATTCTGCGAAAAATAAGAACAAACATTATTTGGGAGAGTACTTCGCAATAGAATATTGCAAAGAAACTTAACAAAGAAAAAATGGTTGAGGCAGTCAAAATGACTACCTTCCTTTTGCGAATTATATTTTGAATTAGTGCCAAGCAAGTATTCTCCCAATGATTCATTGCATCATCAAATTTATCTCCAACTAAACTTTTCAGTCGAGATTTTAAATTCTTTTCTTTAGAGATGAGAAAAGTGTTTTCCTTCGAAAGAGAAGAATAAGATTCTTCTAATTTGGAGTATTGTTCTTGGAGTTCATTTTCTTTTACACTTAAAATTATCCTACCCTTCATAAGTGTATTTTTCTCAGCAATAAATGATTCAGTTACTTCTTTAAGTTTATTTTTCAGCGAGCAAAGAGATTGTTCTTGACTATCACACACTTTTTGATTGTTCTTGACTATCACACACTTTTTGGAGAATAATTAGTTTCTGCGAAGATATCGCCACCATATTTTATAGAGCTCGCTTCTCCTGAAATAGAGTTTTATTTTCATCTGATAAAGTTTCCATATTTAAGTTAGCTTTAGTCAAAAAATAAGAGAGGCGAGATATTTCGCTACTTAACGAGTTTTGCTCTTGAACTAGTTGAGTATTCTCTTTGGTAAGATTATCTATTTGATCAACCGAATATGTATGAAGATTATCTAATCGATTATACCGATCCATCCAAATATCTCTCTCAACGCGAATTTCTTCAGCAGCAGATTCAAACTGAAATCTTTCCATTATTCGTTTCTGGTTTAAAGCTTAACAAGCGAAAAAGTATTTTAAGAATAAACAACATGGAAAGAACAAATTTGTGAAAAGTCAAGTTAAAGTTGAAGATAAGAAGTTCATACCTTTTAATTCATCATTCTTCTTACAAAGAAGCTCGCAGTCTAAAGAAACATTTTGAAATTTATGATTTTCAAGTCGAAGAGTGTCACATTCTAGGGTCTTGGTTTGAAGACTCTTCTTCAAAGATTCAATTTCTTTCTCCAAGGATGCTTGCGAAACCATTCTATCATAGCCAAAATAATTACTCCAAATTTCGTAGACACCAGATTTGACATGATCCACGGATGATTTCTTGGTATCATCTAAAATATTAGATAAAACCTTGAAGGAAATATCTATTCCCTCCACAGTTTCTTTGGAAAAGTGGAGAGACACAAATGGAGTAGTAGTGATAATAGAAAGTTGACGATCGTTATTCTTTGATAAAGAGATGTCATTTGAGGGTAAAGTGTGAGGCAGATCAATGGTTGAGGTTATGGTGGAAGGAATTTGAAAAGTATCGATCATAGTGGAGGAAGAGATTTGATTCGCAATAGGTTCTGTAATGGGAATTTCGTCCATAGAAAGATTAGTTGACATATTAAAATCTGTTGCGATAGTCTCGCAAGAAGGGAGTAGAGGTTTAGTTTGTGTTGAAGAAGAAGTTGGAAGAGCAAGTTTGGGGAAAGAAACAGAAGTTTCAACAGCTTTAGGGTGGCGAGATTTTTTGGTAGATTTAGTGGCATCTCCATCACCCTGCGAATCACAACTCAAATAAGAAACAGAGGCAACAATATTGTTATTAAAAATAATGGTGTTTCTTATTACCTTGTCATTCACAGACTTTCTCTTCTTCGCGAGAACCTTGAGATGCGACCCTTTGGGAGCATTAGGGTTTTGAACTATGAATTTAGTAATGAAGTGATTTTATCAAACAAAACAAAGATGGGAATTACACAGAGAACAAGAAAGATTATTCTAGTAAAACAAAATCATTTTCAGCAAAACCAAAGAGAGGAAAAGAAAGAAAAACCAACCTTGGAGATTCCATGGGAGAAGAAAAGAACAGCAGCAGGAAAGTGAATTAGATAATAAATAAAATGGAAGACGGTGAAGATTTGCAGAGAATATAAAGATGAAGACGAAGTAAAAGAACAAAATTATCTTTCCAATGGATTCTTCTTTAAATAGGAAAAGGGAGATGACTGGTTAATGATAAACGTGTCGGTGAATAAATGAATATTCGACACGTGTAGATAGTTATGCTCGATGCACGGAACCTTGTCGGTAGAGAAAGATGGGGAAAGAAAAGATGAACAGATACGACATTTTTGAGAATGGTTTCTCATGACATTCTCTCCTTCGCAGAGAAGACATGAGAAGAGGCAAGATGTAGGATCATAATATCGCAAGAATGACACATTTGCGAAGATTGATCAACAACACATTGTGAGTGTCGCAGAGTGATTTGAAGAATGACGCAACAAATGACGATGGCAGAAACATGAGAAAAGTGTGAAGATTCTGTGATGATTAGAATGTTTGCGAAGAATCACGATAGAAATCTTGCGAGAATATCGCAGGTTTGATCCGAAATTAAAGGACAGATTAGCTGTCATCCACTATGTAAGTCCCTATATAAAGAGTTGAATAGGCATAAGGAAGGGAGAGATCTTTTTCGAGTGTTGAGCAAGTCATTAGGAGAGAAAAAGTCTAGAGCGGCTGTTAATTCCTTAGCTTTGTTTCCTTTCTATCTTGTAATATTTGTGAAGTTAATCAATAAAATTTGTGTTTGATGATCTAAAAATGACTTAATTGAATGAATTCTTGTGAGGGGTGTAGTGTGGGAAATCCTGCTACTACACTGTTCATGACCGAGCCCATGAAGATTATGTCGACGTGAGTTTGGTTGTTTTACTCGGATTTGGCATTGTTTTGGCTAGTTTTGGCAACCATTTGACACGAGTTTCGAGACACGGGCACTTCTACAACTTGGGTACTATATAAGAGACTCTTCTAATATTTTTTGGGATATAATCTTAATCTTTTATAAAGCTTTTGGAGAGGAGAACACAAGAGAAAAACCTAGGGTTTTGGAGCTATTTTCATCACCGTAATTATTTCTCTTACTTTTATCATATGTATCTCATGGGTTTCACTAATCCCATGCGTAGCTAAACTTCTTAGTGATTGGGGATGGATTCTAAGTTCTAATATATAATTCAATTTAGCATATAAATCTATTTTAACTCTTCACATGATTATTGTTTTTTTTTACAATAATTAATTTTATGTTTGATTGATAAATTGTTTAGGTGGCCAACTGAACTAGTTTATTAGTTAACCTAATGCTAGTAGAGAATTAGGATATCCGTAATTGTTGAATAATTCTCTACACGAGTAGAAATTGTGAAACCTTGCAGAGGGATTATGTGGAGCAATCGCAAGTAGAAACAACACTAGAAAGTGAACCTTGCGCTAAGAGTTCAACTACTAGAATTGACCTAAATTCACAAAATATAAAGCATTCGACCAAATTACACTTAGAGTGCGCTACTTATAGGTGGTTTATAGAATAGAATCTGGCAGTCGAGCGCTTCGGTGTCCAGTGACTTAAGGAATTTTGAGGATAGCACTGTGCTAGTTGCTTTCCTACGGTTGATAATAACCTGTGAATGATAAAGAATAATTGAATATGATACTTTAATGACTATTTAGTAACGAAGAAGGATTCCCTGATCATATTTTTTTCATTTCTTGCAAATTAATTACTTTTCATTGCTTTGTTATTTATTTCGTTTCAAAATCTAAAAAAATCCCCCTTTGTGACACTTTTGACAACTAAAACTCCCTGATCTTCGTGGGAACGAACCTTATTTACTGCTATATTATTGATTAGTAAAGTAAAAGATAAGTGATTTAATTTGTGCACCTACGACACGCATCACAAACCATGGCTATAATGTTCATGAATCGATTCGAGTGAATCAAAACCGTTTTTGCTTCGATTGTGTCGTGTATACTTCTATAAGATCTAAGCAATTGAACAACTCTCAAACTAGGTCATTTGAGTGATTTGGACTAGTTATGGTGAAGATGAATAAGGTTGATATGAAAGTGCTCATATGGCTAACCATTGGTTAACTATTGTTGAACCAACTAGGTGTACACGTTTAGGTACGGTTACTCAAACCTAAATGACGTATATTTCATTTGTGTATAACAAGCTAAGTTCGATCTAACGGTCGGAAGATATTAGCTTGAATTTAATCAGGTTTTCATCTAACGGTAAATATTGAATGCTTTGTTACCAAGGTAACTTAAATTACAAACCCTGATTCGGAGAATATATAAAGGAGAACTCTAGCAACTGGGAAACCTAATCCCCACACCTCCTGTGTGATAATAGTTGTATAAGCTAGAGTCGATTCTTCTTTAACCTTAGGTTTCTACCGAGACCTTGTAGGTTAACCACTTAAAGACTTCATTGGGATTGTGAAGCCATGCCCAACTATTTTCTCTGTAGTTGTGTGATCTGATCTTGATGTTTCTATCATGATTGAGTGCAATCGTAAGATTGGTTTGAGATTAATTTCTTCGATATACAAGATAGAAAAGTAGTCACAAACATCTTCGTTTCATCGTTTGTGATTCCGCAAAATCTTGTTTCGCTAGTCGATTAAGATTATTGTGAGGTGATTGATAATTCTAGGCTATTCTTCGGGAATATAAGTATGGGTTATCGATTGGATCATGTTCACCTTGATTTATCAAAAGATAGAACAAAACTCATAGGTATTTCTGTGGGAGACAGATTTATCTATTACTGTAGACTTTTCGGTGTGAGACAGATTTGTTTATTGAAGGCTTCGACTTTGGGTCGTACCCACTCTTAGTTGTGGGTGAGATCAGCTAAGGGAATTAAGTGAGTAGTATCCTGCTAGGATCAGAGATGTAAGGAGCGCAAATTTACCTTGGATCAATGTGAGATTGATTGGGGTTCAACTACAGTCCATACCGAAGTTAGTTTGTGGTAGGCTAGTTCTTGTAGCGGCTTAATACACTGTGGTGTTCAATCTGGACTAGGTCCCGGAGTTTTTCTGCATTTGCGGTTTCCTCGTTAACAAAACTTCTGGTGTCTGTGTTATTTCTTTTCCACATTATATTTTGTTATATAATTGAAATATCACAGGTTGTGCATTTGGATTGATCAATTGGTAAATTCAACCTTTGGTTGTTGATTGAAATTGATTGATCCTTGAACATTAGTCTTTGGTACCGTTCAAGTTTATTTCTCTTGTATTCAATCACACTCACAGATTTCTATTTGTTTGAGTTGGGATTGAATCGAGAAATTGAGATATAACTCTTTGATATACTTTTTATTAAGATTGAGTCTGACTATCTAGTTGATTCTCTTAAAAGTATATTGAAGTTAGTCCATACAGATTGCTAAGCGAAATATTGGGTGAGGTTGTTAGACCCCCGCTTTTTCAATATGGGTCTGGTCAACCTTTGATGTGTATTATGTATTGTGCGTTTAGAAACTTTCTGAATTATGTGACTTGCAGTATTTAGGAATAATATTTATATATTTTTCCATTCAAGTTGTATGCATAAGGTTTTGCAAAAATTATAAATGTCTCATTGGAGACAACGATTGGACCTGAATAAGTACTTACTCATAGAGCCATTATGATGGGCCTATTTACGAAAATGATGTTATCGTGATACATGGAAGGGATTGCTCACTAATAGAGTTTGGACCGCCATGATTCGTACATTAATTTTATTCATAGGTTCCATTTTATTGAGAATTATCACTAGCAATATGAAGAATATTCCAAATTCACTTACTTATAAGATGAAGGGAAATGTCGGCCACAAGACAAGTTTGTGTCACATGGCCCAAGTGAGAGAATGTAAGAAAAGCATTGATGTGGCCCATGTGCCACATCATCACATGAAACAATTACATCTAACAGACATGTCTCAACACCAAGGTTTGTGTCTCTTCCCATGAAAGTAGGTGTCTTTTGGAATTGGTTCTCACGTCTGTTGACTCATGATGGAAGAGTTATTTAAGGAGATTAAGTATAGGTCCCTACACTCACTAAAAACGAATTCTCTACAGATTTTGTAACCATCAAACAGAGAGATATAAGGATTAGTAAGAGTGCAGACAGACTTTGTAATAATTATTCCTACTTCACTATGTTCTACTGATCATGGAAGTGATTGCGATTCTTGCATTCTTCATTGGGGTTTTTTTATTGGTTCTTTGATTCATCACGATCAAATCAACAATGATCAGAGGTATGTGATCCATGTTTTTTCTGCATAAAGAATATTTCTAACAAACGAAGCAAACCAGAGCTTCTACTGTAACATGTTATGACTTTGGTTCTCATACAAAATGTTGCTATAGTGAGAACCATCTGTCCTTGTTCTGGTATTTCCTCTCTCATTATGTACAACAATTTCTCCAATGATTTGCGGTAATAAGTTTTGGATCTTTGATCCCCCACATTGTCTACTTGTATTACAGACTGAAATGAAATTTGCTAAATTTAAAGTTAGGTAGTTTTGGTTGGAGTTTGCAGTGCTCCAAGTAGCTATTTCAAAATAAGTAATTGCTTCATCTTTGAGTTGAAATATCCGTTCTATCTGCTCAGCATGTATTTTTCTGGTTAACTCTATAAGATTACAACGGTCTGATTATATCTCCATCCTGCTCCCCAACTCTGCTGCCCATCTAAATGCCTCCTGAGCAACTATCTGGTATGTCTCTAAAGAGCTTTTTTGTAGATGCCCAATGCCTCTGGCCCCTGTGCATGCCCCTGTGAAATCACATAAAGTTAGACCTATTCCATAACAATTGAGAATTCTATTAAAATACGCTGTCACATTGATTTTTAGAGTGAAAATAGGGGGAGATAGCCATTGCATTCTAAACTCCAGCTTTTTATTTTCAGCTACTTGTTTGGTGTATTTTATATGCATGAAATTGTTCTTATTTATTGCCTCAGCAGCCTGCCTAGTGTTCATGAAATGGGTTACACATTTTGCTAGTATGTGTTTGGATGAGCCTTTGGTTTTTTTAAAGTGTACATCACACATTTCTTTCCATACATGCCAGAGAGACTGTTATGCATTGTTCAGACCTATCTATGTTATTGTATTGGTTCCTTTTCTCATCTAATAGATAAAATAACCACACATGAAAATCATCACAACCTCTATAAACAATTATTGGGTTAATCTTTAATTCTATCCAGAGTTGAATGATAAGAGGACAATGCACAAAGAGATGAGTTAGGGACTCCCTTTCACAGTTGCAGATTTTGCAAATGTCCTCTCTCTCTATATATACTAGTATAACATGCACGCGCGATGCGCCTGCCATTCCGTTCCAAAACTTGAAAACATACATGCAAAAGTAACAAACATAGCTGGCTGCAGTCATGTTATCCGTTGGGGATCGCTGTCCTCCGCAAAACCATGTTGTGAAGGCCTGTGAGAACCAATGTAGAGTTTTAGCCTACCTAATGTTGAATAGGAAATCAATTGAAAACCACCTGCCAGTATAAAATCCAATTACGATAAATCAAATATTGTTCTAAGATTTTAAATAAAACTCTGAACAACACGAATCTGCTTCCTTGTCGGTAGAGTTCTACCACACGAATCACAATATCAAATCCCTCTTTCTCTGCAGTCTCCCTGACAAAGATGGTGTACATTTATACGCCATCTCTTCTTGCTACTGAGCTTCTGTAGATCACTTTCAACTACTAATATGAATGAACGAATCTAGCTAGTCATTCCATTTGAAACGAAACGAAAAGAAGACATCGAAGATACACAAATTGAACTACCTATGTTCATGTCACCTTTCTTCCTATGATGTACGACAAATTTTCTTTCAGGTACGTCACTTACACCTAGCAATCTAAGGCTGTGACTTAAAGGAAACTATGTTCATGCCACCTTCCTATGATGTACCAAATTTACGTCATGCTACTATATTCTATATACACCATTTTATGACGCCAATAGTATTAACCTACCAAGTACGCAGCTCAGCATTCATAACTTGTCATATGCTGTTATGTGTACAAATTGTAGGACTAAAAATTCAGTGAACTACATAAATGTGTTGCTTAATTCATTATGCAACCTAGTATCATGACCTTACCTAACTCTCCACAACTATCTAAGTTACGATTTATTCATCGAAACGAAATGCATGAAAAATATTAACGCAACAGTGATTCCTTTGGCACAAAAGTAATCAAATTCTATATTAACGGTACTTGTATTGAACCTGTTAACATCTTCATCAAATGCTTTTAATATGACATGGGATTGTAGTCAAAGCATTTCTATATGCAATAAACAAACATATGGTTCCTCCCCTGCAAAAAAAAACTCAAAATGTGAGAAATTTTAAACAAATATTAACAAATAACTCAAACTAAAAAGTGAACCAAAATCTGTCATAAATTTACACGTTGAATTAGAATCGAGAATGACTTAATGAGAAAGTGAGCTAAAATTAAACAATGATCCTGTTAGGCATTTACACAAACATATACTGTTCACAAACTTAATGATTTCATACTTCCACTCATATCAAACTTTTTTATGTAAACCATATTTCCACTGCTGCTATATCTAGGAGGAATCAAAAAATTTATAAAAACCCAACTGTGGAAGTACAGAGAGCCGAAATATTGAAGTAAATTGTTACCAAACGTAATCACTTGGACAATTAGAGGAATCAAAAATTTCATAGGCAAAGAGATTTCATAAGTAAGGAGAAGTCAAATTAACGTACCTGTAACCTCAATTAGATTAGGTTTGATGTAATTTCCTATAAATTGTGAGATTAGGTTCGAATGGCCCTAATGAAGTTGCGTTTTTTGACCCCTTGTACGAAGGATGTCGAATTGAAAAGAGAGCACAAATTGTGTAGAATCGACAAAATGGTGATTAACGGGAGTCGAAGCTGGCACCGCGAAGTCACCATATTACAAATTCACCCTTTAACTATCTGTAACTATTAACTTCTACAGCTCGTCTTTTTTATTTTAAGATCTTTAATTTGGAGGTTATATTGGTAATAAAGAAAAAATTTCACCAAACAATTACCTCTTTTCTTTATATTAGTATAAGATTTATAAGTAAAGAAATTTCCTATTTTTCGCTCCAGTTGGTAGATTTTTTGAGCAGCCTTCCAGAGGAAAAGTTTAATTTTCCCTCCGGAGGGTAGAAGCATAAATCGTTATTTTCGTCATTGAGGTGGTGATTTGGCATTTGGGTTTGAATAACATGAATGGTGGAGAACAGGAGAAGCCAAAAATGTTATCATTTAAACATTGAACATAAAAAATACTTTACATTGAACATTTTTTGGTGATAAAAACAGGAGATTAAAAGAGAACAAAAAGAAAAAATGGATAAGTACTGGAAAAAAAACTTAAATCCCATAAATGTGTCAGTGGACTGCAGGTGAACCTCTTCCCTCCATGGTTATTCTGAGACTAATATTGATTTTTCCCCACAAATATAGCAGGATCTTTGAAAGGACTAATATTGAAGTTATGGCTCTTTCGGCTTTGTCGTCTTCTTTTGTGGTTCCCCTTACCATTACCATTAGCCACGACATCTTATAAAAACTCTGATAATGAATCCGATACTCCATAAGCCAAGTTGTTGTCATCATCATCTTGAGCTACTGGCTTCCCAAAGTCAATGAAGTACATTACTCTGAAAACAGAAACCATTTTTAGTTCATAAAAGAGTTTCATTTGAAGTGAAATTAATGTTTAACACAGCAATTGCCTTTCTTTAGTCATAAAGGTTTGGTAAAAGTTGCATCATTGTATTTCTCCAATAGTGAAATATTGTCATTCTGTTGTCCCGATTCTAATTGAATAAAATCTAAAAAGGGAAATGGCTAGACCTTAGAATGGTCAAACAAAACCAAATGACATTTATTCACCAGACTTGGACCAGTGACTACATACATGGGAAGACATGAAAGTATTTAGACCTGGCGCTGTAGAAAAGATACACACTTGGAAACAACATTAACAATGTTTAAAATAGATTACCTGACTACAATTTGACATTATAAAATACAGTGACAATGAGCAACCATATAAATCAACCATTTACATTTGTAGGTGTCCTTCCCCTCTCTCTATTCTTATCATTTTATACGCTCAGTCTTATACTGGTAAAATGTGCACATACTTGATTAGAGTAAAGGGGGAAACAAGAAAAGTTCATAATCTCAAAGAAAGTTGCATGCGTCACTGTCCAGTAAAATAAGAGAATAACTAAAGCAAGATAAGTCCCTATGACAAAGCCAGTCTCAAATTTCTCATTGAGTTTCAAGTCGTCTGGTTTTGGAGATGGTATTATCATCATGCAACATACAAATGAATGAATAAGTACACAATCAAGGTAGTACAGGCTAAGGAACAACTTCATCCTAATCAATCTTACTAGTAGTAGTTCTTTTCTCATGCAAAAATCATGCTTGATTGTTGAATACCATATGCATCTCAACATGGAACATGTCCAAAATTAGGAAGTACAGTATATAGTATAACTAATTATATATGTTTAAGAGGGTTCTTTTGGCATATGTTTTCCAATTAGTACCTATTATTCTATATAAAATACAGTTTAAAACAGATTCTTGTCCCAACCTAATGCTCAATCCAAGTGGATTCAAATGCAAATAAATATAAAACAAGAGCTAAAACATTCACAAATTTAAGCCACGTATCAAGTTGAACGTAACGAGTAGAAATAGCAACTAACAAGGGGCTATAATATCAATTCCAAAATAAACTCTGCACAAGATATGCTGATTAGAGAAAAAGAACATAGAAAGCGAATACCTGCTTGGATAGAAAACATAGTTCAGCAATATTTTTGCTTGTCAAATTCATTAGGAATCGCTGCCTTCAGAGTTGCATAACCAACCTCATCCAAGATGGGTTCTTTAAGCTTTCCAACAGAAGGTCCCTATGTCTATAATCCTGCTGCAATCGTTAAATAAAATGCAGCCATCTATGTCCATTTGATAATACTAACATTTTCCAATGAAACAGATACCCGTTAAAAATGACCATAACAAACATCATTACATAGAAACGAATCCTACCCCTTATCAGCAGACCGATCACTCTTAATTGACTGTATACATGTAATGATATAGTCTGAGAAAACATATACTACAGGATTTTATAATCTAATTGGGTTTAAGGCATGAATTAAAAAAGCGAAAATAAATCATATGCAATATATAGATAGTACAGTCAATGCTCGTAGTGATAGGATCTGATAGGGTCAATACAGAAAATACAGTCGAAAAGATAGGGTGAGAAAATACAGTCGTACAGTTTTTATTTATACCATCAACAGTGTTGATTCAACACCATGTGATCAATATTATGTTCCTTTAGACTACATCTACATATAATTATTATTCTTGCTCAAGTCCGACAAACTTGAATGACAGAATTGGTTCATGCAATGGTCCAAGAAAACACCAAGCATCAAATCTATTACTTGATATACCAAAATATCCTCCTCAAGGGCTCTCAAGTACTGCTTTTTTGCTAGGTCAAAGCTATAAAGTACTGCACATTAAAGTGACAAGAATTTGTTGGAAAGAAAGAAGAGCAAGTCATGCTCCAAACTAACCTTAACGTGTAATATACAAGTACTATCGAGTAGCGAAGGTGGGGATTTGAATCCCGTAATTACTGAATAAATTTCTACTTAAAAGAGTTTGGATATAATTTAGGAATTAATGTTCAACCTATAACAAAAATAAATAATTAAAAAAAAAACGGCATTTACAGCATCACATGGTTATATACATGTCCAACCTTTCATTTTAGTTATCAATTTGTATTGAGCCAACCAGTTAATGGGTGTTGCAGCATGAGTCGAGAGATATCGTCCATTTTAACAGGCTATTAGTAATTGCTTTTTTCTTCGGTCGGCCCCCCACTGCTGTAGCAGTAATCTAGTAATAACTAACTGATAAGCTATGTCAATTAATTGCAGGAACACATAAATATGACGGCATACAGGACGTTTCAACTTTTTTTTTGGAAATGTGTCAATGCTGGAATGCAATAATATTTCAAAATTAAAGACTTAAAAATAGTATTCTAAGTAGATAATTTCAAGACTACAACTCATTACAAATCCGAACAGTGTCAGCAACAGGCTTACATTAACTCTCAATATGATTTGAAGAAGATAAACCAGTGTAGTAAACATTAGAAAGGGGATGCATTTAGTATACAAAGATGCAGTCTACTTACAGGAATAAGTAGCCTTTGGCCTCCCCGATGGAATTCAAATCTCCACGAGACCCCCTACCAACAAAAAAGAAAAAAAAAGGTTAAGTGATAGCAGTAATGCAGTACATAATAAAAATGTTATCGAAATGAAAATAACACTATTATGTGGAGGATTTTTATTGCATGCCTCTGCAAGAAAAATAATTAAATTAGAAAAATTGGAAAGCTTATATGAGCACTTAAGTTGTCCATACAACGTGGGATCATTCTCAATAGCGCTGGGGTTAAGGTTACAGGGCTTGAAAAGAGACTATTCAATATTATCCAGCTGCAAGAAGAAAATCGACCTGAACAAAAATCTATCAAGCACCAAACTTTGTCTTTTAAGAACTGAGGAAGAATGGTTCTAAAACTGAATTTATCAAACGAAGACAAATTTGGCCTCAAAGATTTGTACAAAAATCTTAGCTATTGGAAATTGGTGAAATGAAAAGTAACTCCGTTTATGAAATGCGTAGATGCAACTAAGAAGGAGACATCGTAGTCTTAGGGTAAAAATCTCTATGGTCATAATGTCCTGCAAAACTATATACTCCTTTTTGGTTCAAAATATATTAGAATATCCAAAGACGCACAGAAGAAAACCCAGGTCCCAGTATCGACTTATTGTTTTGAATATGCAAAGAAGAAAATCAGTAAAGTATCTCGAGAAGTTGAGAGCATCTTGCCCACAAAAAAAAAAGGTACCTTAACTTCTCCAGTAGCAGATGTTTTCTCATCCTTCTTTTGCCATCCAACAGCAAAGGAAGATTCCACACCTAAAGAAAGTTGTATCTGAAAAGAGGAAACAATGATGTCTCCATAAAGCAGCCTACAGAAAGCAAGGATAGAGGACAAAAAATTCATATCTCATTCTTTTACAAATTCAGATAGAAATGAACGATGTGCCTTAAATGACAACAAACTTCACGGGATGTAACACCCCTCATTACGTATGTTGTTAGTAGTTAAGCTACCCATGGGAGAAACTTGTGTATTAAATAAAATTTGCAAGTTAAGTTAGTAAAAGTATAGAAACATAAGTTAGGTTAGCTTAGATGAGTTAAATAAACCTAGTTGTTACTCAATCAAAGAAGGAAAGAAACTAGCAGGAAGAAGAAAGAGCGCAGCAGAAACGAAGAAAGAGCGCAGCATCTATCATCTCTTATTGTAACAACTTGAAAAACCTAGTCAAGGAACTGAAAACCTAGTTTGATTCGTGAATTGATTTTCTGATATCTAGACATGGACCATGGTAATGTATAACATATTCAAAAATCACTGGGTTCTAACGGCTAGATATCAATTTATGGATGCAACAGTATCTTTGTCTAGATGTCAGAAAAACTACTCGCAAAACAATCTAGGATTCATAATTCAAACTAGGTTTTCAAGTAAAATCAACAACTGAAACTTAAATACATTTTTTATCATTAAATATGGTAAAGCAAGATTAACTTGCCTTGGTCTTGAGATTAAAGGACTAGAATCTCCTCTCGTTTCAGCAAAACCTTTTCTTCTTGCTCTGAGTGTCTTCCCTTCTTTGATCAAGTTAAAACTACATCTTATTCGATTCTTCCCCTGTGTAGTAATCATGTATAGAATTAGGGGGTGTTATGTTCTTCCACTGTAAAACATTTCTGTGTGGTCCCGTTGGAGTGATTAAGGGGAAAATCTTCAATAAGGATGTGTTCCTTGTGTAGTAATCATGTATGGAATCATCCCAACCTAAACTTCTAACAATTAAAATGTTTCCAGATACCAGTGAATTTTAACCTTCTAACCATCTAAAGGCCTGTTGGAATTCGGTAGTCAGACAAGGAAGATAAAAGCTAGAACAGGAAAAGGATACAAATAATTTAGAAGCCTAAAGAAGTGAATGAAGTGATATATAATTCCAATAGTCATGGAAAGATATATAATTACTTTCTCATCGTAGTAAATATATGACGGTGCTATTCTAGAAAAATCACACTTCAGTACTTCACACTACCCAGTTTCTTAGTACATTGTCTTTGGTGCTTCAGATTGGAGAATCATGAAATAAACAATGAGTTTTTGTGTAAAGTGAAGAAGCTTACGTTTCCACTTGATGTCTCAGATAGTTTTTATGTCTCAATACTGAAGTAGCAAATCCACCACCAGAATTGTTATTAACACTCAGATTTCCACCAATTGCCACAGTATTCCGCTTTGATATTTGAGACTGAACTTCACTGGACATTGCCATCCTGATGATCATTTCAACAAGGAGTTAATAATGCCAACAGATAAAACAAAACTTTACAAATTTATGTCATTCACTCACTCACTCACCCTTGCATTATGCCGCCACCGTCTAGAAACTGCGGCAAAGACATATCAGCAAGAACTAAGCCTGAAGGTCGAACATGAGACATAATCTCTTCTTCTTCCTTTGGTCGCTTTAATCTTTCAATCTCCTCTTTAATTTCATCAGCTTTACTAAGTTTAGGTCCAAGTTCTAAACCAGAATTCAATCCTTCCATACCATGTATATCATAAATCTGTCTCTCATCTGTTAAGATTTTATAATCTTCACATATCCTTCGAAAGGTTTGCGTAGCTGTATCTTTCATCTGAAATTGAATTTAAGTACAACACAAATTAAGTTTTTAAGCAAATTACATTAAAGAGATTAGTAGTGAAATTGAATTGAAACCTGATCTGATTGATATTTATCAGGGTGATAGATTTGAGCCCATTGACGATATGCTTTTCTAATTTCTTCATCTGGAGCTTCTAGAGATATGTTTAATAAAGCATATATTCTTCTTCAATCGGAGAATGACGGATTTTACAACTTGGTTTTTAGGGTGAGAGGAACAAAAGGGTTCTAATTTAGGGAGGTGAGGTCTGACTTGAAAAGGAAGGACGGTGAAGTGTGGTATGAATTGTAGCGTACCTGGATATACAACTACAGGATTTGGATCATAATTTGACTAAATAACCTCCTGATTCATAGTGAACCAAGCCTAATTGCTAGACTAAACTATTTTATTGATAATTCATCTTCTTAAGAGTTTCATTACAGGATATGAGAGTATATATCTCATTCTCTCTCTATCTATCTCTCAATATCCGACGATCACTAACTATCCATGTGGGCTAATCCAAACCACTCATTACAACTGACTAAATACCTACACATACGATAATGGGCACCCCTGGCACATGACGTTTCACTCCCCTTGAAACCATCCTTGTCCTCAAAAATGAAGGTAAGACTGAACAACTTGAATATTCGACGAAAATTTCAGTTGCCAAGCTTGTATGTGTGTACAAAGGCTGATGTAGCTTTCTGACCACCATTGAGCAGTTTCTCGCATACGATAATGAGCATATGATGACAAGGGCTGGAGCAGTTGTAGTGTGAATTGATCTTGTAGCCTGCTCACTAAATTCCCAACCTGACTGTGAATACGCACAAGTGTCCCCTCGAGCTGACCATTAGCAATTGGTGCAAGTTGCTTGAGCTTGTAGTAGCCATTTCCTCTGAAATCATCCAATTGCTCCAGAATCTGAATGTGAAAACTAGACAGCACCTCGGATGTCCATTCTGTTGTGAACAATGGAACTGTACTTTCACAGGCCAGAGTGTGCATCCAAGTGTATAAGAGTTGGACTGTCTGCTTTCTCCCACAGAACTCAAGCTTAAGATAGCTACTTGTTGGTGGACAGACCAAACAGAACAGTCGAGCATGACAAAATACCGACACAAAATTCCCAGATGCTTGGACTACCAGAGTTGACAAAATCAGTAAAAGAAGCAAAGACCTGAATGCATCACTTCCATTTGGTGCAAAACGGATAGAGAAGCACACTCGGATAACTATCACAAGAAATCGCTTCCTTCTTCTCAGCACTAACCCATAAGGTTCTAAGTGAAGACAGTCTGATCGTGGCACAAGAGAAAAATCATGAAACTCTAGAATGGCAACATTTGAATTGTAGACGTTAAGCAAATGCGTAGATACGTGGAAAACATAATCATTACCATATGCATCCATCCAATTGGGTACATGAAGAAGAGTGACCCAAGTATCAACACAACACTCAAAGGTAGCAGAAAAAGAAAAATACCCATGATTAGATAACAACTTGCCTCTATCATATATTCGGCGAGCAAACTTGATGAGAAAGAAGAGGAGTGCAACAATTGTTACTTGAGAACTCGTCGTATCCAAGTTGTCAATGATGTGATAAATTATGAATAATCTAAGCCAACTTCTTGAAAGTGTAAGCATCAACATAGAGGGATAATAATGAATTCCAACAATTTTAGCTGTTGAACTTTTAAATTTAAGCAATTGGGGTAAATGGATGGAATAATCTGGTGATAACGCAATACCATGAAGATAAGAAGGTAAGAAAAACAAACCCATACCGAAAAATTTAATACTTCACAATCCAGTTGCAACCAATCTGATTTCCACCTCAAATATCCTACCAACAACCACACCTGTAGGAATTGAATTACTCTGAGTATGAGTCGAGTTTCCGTCATCCACATGACAACTGGACTGCTATAACTCAAATATGCAGCACTGACCAGACTTGTAGAATACAATTTGCACTTTCATCTTAAGAAGTTCACTAACCTTGACACAATTGGAGCATGTGTGACTGTGAGTACAAGTTTTATTATCTTCATACTCCCATAGCCTCGCATTGTTCCATACCCCACACACAGCCAATGTTGACAGCCAGAAGGTTTATGTTGAACAAAGTACAAGAATTGAAGACCAGTTATGTAAGAATGGAGATATTTCTTCATTTCTTCGTCTTGAATAACGGCAGATATAATCCTTGAACTTGATAAGAAGAAGCACATCCTTGGAAGTCAAAAACAGCTGCTAACAATTGCAAAAATAGTCCTTATAGAGTAGTCATGGAGTCTAACCAAGGTAACATATGAATTCAAAAGTGTAATAACTTGGTGAGACCATGCGGTTGCTGGCCTAAAACTTCTTCAAGAAGTCGAATAAAACCAACATCCAAAGACTCAAATTGAAAACCCAAAATCGCATCAGGCAAAACATACTTCAGCTAAGAAATAAATTTTTGCTTTTCCCACATATCGAGCATTTGATAGAACAATTGATAAATATTCCTAATCGCACACATTAGCATGCACATAGACAATTGAGTATTCATTCTTATATTATTTCCTTGTAACCATTTCGAAAACAACTGACCATTATCAACCCTGTCACCAGTTGTAACAAACTGCAGGAAAATAGAATTTTGAAACAACCATTTCAATCGATACCCATGTCTTTTAATTACCTTGTAAACACAATACAGTCGAACCTCGATAAATGAATGTTCGATAAATGAATAACCTCGTCAAATGAATAATTTTCTCCGGTCCTGATTTGGGCCAAGGTGATAAATGAATAACCTCGCTTAATGCATTAATGAATAAAAAAATTGGATCCTTAAAGGCCCTATAGAAATATAAACGAATAATCACTGAATTATATATAAAAATAAATCAAAATACATAATCAGGAAATTTTACATAAAATATATGTAGGAATGAACTAAAAAAAATTCACCTATATATGGTTGATTTTCTTTTTCTTCCACCCAAACCAAAACGCACCGTATCATTAATTTTATGCAATGCTTGGACAATTTTTGGAATATTTTTCTCGCCTTATAACAAGTAATTTTTTAAAGTGACCATCGCTTGAAAATCATCTTTAGATGACATATTTGGTACGACGTTACTATCATCTGGTTCAGGATCATTCTCATTATTCATTACTGAATCAATAATTTCTTCTTCTGTTGGAGACTCCATAAATGTATCATTATCATTAGGATAGTTCAAAAAATGTTCGACGTCCATCACATTTCTATAACGTAAATTAGAAATGACACCAGTTAATTCAAAATAAAATGAATGTTATTTGAATTATAGATAAAAATTTTGACCAATATTTCCTATGTATACTTATACATTTTCTCCTATACAATTTAACTTTTTAATTAAGAAAATATTGTCTAAATGAATAAATATTCGTTTTTATTCATTTATCGATAAATAAATAACCTTGCTAAACGAATATTTTTTCTTGGTCCCGAAAGCATTCATTTATCGAGGTTCGACTGTACATTGTAAACACAATTTCCATTGCACTCATTCATGAAAATCAACTCAATAAGAATAATCAATCCAGAACTATGAGTATCAAAACCAATTTTATAAGCATCAGCAAAATTAAAATACCCTCTGCCACGATCAAATACGGAGCCAGTACTGTAAACAAAAGAAGGATATGAACAAAAAACACCATCATTCCAGCTCCGCAATACAGTCTCAAGCATTCTATCCAACCAAATTGTGTCTCTCTTTGACATTTGAACAAACAACATTTCAGCATTACTAATAACACCCCCATTAGTTAGTCTACAAACAATTGAATCACCAGACCATGAATTTAACCAGTACCCATTCTTAGAATTCAGCTCATATACAGGAGTGCTATCAACTTCATCCATTAAATGTGAGCAAACATATAGTGCAAAATAACAGGAATTAATTGAATCGAAACGAAATTCATAAACACCGGCTAAATAACAAAACCTCTTAATGAGTTTGAAATATTTTCCTGGATCAAATATGATGCGAGAAGAATCGAGAATAATGGAGAAACACTCACCAAAATCGGTCTGATCCGTCCTTCCAAAATCATTCACTTCAGCTTTATCAAATTTTTCTTCAACAACACCAGTAGGAATTGATTTGGTTTCTGCATGTGGAGAGACCGTGAATTCACTAATTGAAATAACAGAGTCTTCAATGTTTGATGTTGATTTTGAAAACCCATTTAAACCTTTATCTGAATCATTTTTAAATCCAGAATTTGAATCTGAAGCTAAAGTTGAATCTGTAGTAGCATCAGGAACAAAATTTGGAGTAATATCTTCACTAAATTCAGGTACCAATTCTTCAATAAAAACCTCCTCTTCCTTCTTCATATCTTCCGTAGTACTAACTCTATTCACGAATTGTTCTTCGAATTATGGTACCTGAATGGATTCCCACCTGACTCTGGCGAACGATATTTCATTCTGTAATCTTCAAAGCTCACGATTAATACTCCACGAAGATACCTCATTGGATAGATTTCTATATTGGGTCTGCAAATCAAGGAAATGGTTATAGGCTTCATTTTTTTCCTAAACTTTATACCAATAATCCCTAGATCGATATGGAAAAAAAATAGATAAATTTGTGCGGAAAGAAACGGCTCTGATGCCAATTGTAGTGTACCTGGATGTACAACTACAGGATTTGGATCATAATTTGAGTAAGTAACCTCTTGATTCATAGTGAACCAAGCCTAATTGTTAAACCAAACTATTTTATTGATAATCATCTTCTTAAGAGTTTCATTACAGGATATGAGAGTATATATCCCATTCTCTACCTGTCTATCTATCTCTTAATATCCGACGATCACTAACTATCCACGTAGGCTAATCCAAACCACTCATTACAACTGACTAAGTACCTATACACATACGATAATGGGCACCCTTGGCACATGACAATTTTTTACTGAAATCATTACTGAAGTCAATTTATTTTTCTAGGTCATCTTTAAGAAATTACGTTTCGATGAAATCCAAAAGTTGGTTTCTACAAATAATCTGAAAAAGACTTCTGAAAGTAAAAAAATAACTTTTCGTGAATAAAATATTTTTTATTCTGACTTCTGAGAATGACTTCTACTTCTGATATCTGAACATTCTGTTAAATTGTTTGCTTTTAAAAGTTATTATGAAATTGTATTTTTCAACTAAACTTTTAGCTATTTTACTTCAAGAAGTCGAAAGGTAATAGCATGTTTGGATACCATTTAAGAAGTTGTTTTTTGGCTTGTCAAAGCAAAAAAGTGTGATGCTAGTTTGGGTATACAATTTCAAAATGACTTCAAGTCTTTAGAAGCAGAAAAGTTAATTTTTTGTGAAGGGAAATGTTTTTGCTTCTGACTTATGGGATTGACTTGTGCTTCTTGTATCCAAACATGTTGATAAGGTGTTTGGATACCACTTAAGAAATTATTTTTCAACTTTTAGAAACCAAAAAGTCATAACTTAGTTTGTTTATACAATTTCACAGTGACTTCTAAAAGTAAAAAAAGTTTATGTTTTGTGAATCAAATTGATTTTTGCTTCTAGAAATGACTTTTGATTATGAACTTCTAGTTTTGGTATTTGAACACCCAATTATTAAGTAACATGCACAACAACTACTTTTTTCCCCTTATGTTCATGTACTTCAGTTAAAAATTCTAACCAGAGAGACAAATGAATGTTAGTAAAATCGGTTTGTCATTTTAGGACTATTTTATTTATTTATTTATGATATTCTTGTAAATTTAGTATTCATTACTATTGCTTTTTAAACTGGGGTCGAATTCTTTTGGGTGTTTATGTATAAGTATTTGTAGGCAACAATCCATCTCAGAAGCATTCTAATAATATTTTTGGGATTTCCACTAGTAAGAATTGAACTCTCGCAGTCTCGCCCTCTTACTCACGATGAGGAAAAGAACGGTATTGAATCCCATTGTGTTCAGGATTAATGAACAACTTGGAAAATCTAAACTCTCAAAAATTTCAAATTTTCAACTCATCTTTTCGATAACGATAAACTAAAAATATGCATAATCAAGTATTTGTACATGCCACCAGCCATGATATGCATATCGAGTTTGTGAAACCCGGTCATAAACTAATAAAGTTGGAGTTGGCAAATTTATAATATCAATAAAATGTTACTTTATTTGAAAGTCGAAACATCAAGTTATTAATATATTTCATTTTGAATTGAAACTTTCTTGTAAAATAAAGCAAATGGGTCTTACCATAGTATAACAATCTTGAGTTTTAAAATCTGTTCATATTTTTATAAAATTATACTTTAAATTTTGTATAAATTCAGGGTGAAGTCCAATCAATTAAAAGTATGAATAAAAAGATAAAAAACAATGAAAACCTAGTTTAACAAGGCAATATATTAATGCAAAATATAAAAATTGTTAAGTATATTTCAGTTGGTCTCTCTAAGAAACTTTAGAAAAATCTATTTTCTTATAAAATTGGCGAAATTATTATAAAAAAAAAATTCACTTTCCTAAGTAGAAACCAGATTATCTTAGCGAGATTATTAATTTATTGAGAATTAATAAATGTGAAAATAACTTCCAATTCCACCTTATATTCGAGTTTCACCATTAGGCCCATACGTATAAGTAGTTCAAAATGGCTCCAAAAAGATTATGAGTTTCACATTTAGAAGTCAATTCTAAATGTTTTACTCTCATAGTACACAATTCAAAATTAGCGAGAAATAATTAATCTTTAAAACTATTATTTATATATATAAGAAAACTAAAATATCTATATGATCATATTAGAAACATGCTGGCATACCTTTAGCTTTTTTTGTTGTGTTGGATAGTTGGGTGAACAAGTATAAAAATATTGGAAATAATTTTGATAATCAAGAAGTGGGAAACTCTTACTTTCTTCTCACTCTCTTTTCTTTCCCGATAACTTATTTTCTCATTACATTCTTTTTCTTTTACATGGTGTATATAAAACCTCGTACTAGAGAAAAATATGGAGCACTCTCCTCCACACACTAACTTAGCTAACAATACTTATTACTAACTTACACTTCTATTACATCATTTAAGATTACATTAACTAACATGTTCTGTAGTAAGATGCAAGATTTATTTTTTCCTCATTGTCTTTGATGTTAAAAGATATATCATTCTGCTTTGCTGCCTGAACTCACCCATCAAGTACTCTGCCAATAACTTAAGTGCCTTCAACTTGTTATAACTGTAGTTGCAGGAATTCCTACACTACACCCCATATAAGAATTCACCATGATCAACACATACTTGAAGATTAAGAACAACACTTTTATTGATTAATTCTCAGAAGTATTACAAGAAATGGAAGAAATCAAGAATACAACCGCTTACAAGAACTTTCTCTCTTCTCAAGACTTTCTCAGCACTTTAAAATTCATATCTCCTTTCTGAATCTATTGGCTCTCTTTATATAGGGTAAGTACATAGTGGATGATAGCTAAGTTATCCTTTAATTTCGGATCTGACTCGCGATGCTCTCGCAACATTTATAATGCTAGTTCTCGTAGATGATGTAATCTTCGCAGGATCGTCATGCTCTTCTCATATTTCTGCTACCGTCATTTGTTACGTCATTCTTTGAGACATTCCTTTGGGTACTCTGAGACGCTCGCGGAATGCTGTTGAGAAGCTCGCAGAAACGTTGTTTACAAATCTGACAAGAATATTGTTGTGGCGATATTCTGATCCTAAAATAACTAGCAGAAGTTTATTGTAGATGTTCTCATATCTATCATGCATTAAGTGAATTGCTTGGTGTTCTATTTTTCAAGTAGTACTTCCATTTTCATTATTTGCATCATTCATAGACGCTAGATATAATGGTTTTCTTACTTACCATACGTATAGTCAAGTATAATAAGGCTTATTGATCAATTAATAAACTGTAAGTACTAATGGATGAAACGGGAATTATAAAAAAAAAATATTAACATCAACTGGAATGAAAAACTTAACAAATCAACTCAAGTCCAAATAAATTGGACACACAACTATATATTAATAACAAGCTTTTAATAGAAAGATTCATGGAATCTAGAAGATACCTATCGAATGAAAAATCTCAACAAAATCAGTCCGAGTTCAAAATGTTAAGCATATAAATATAAATAACAACCTTATAGAGATGAAATTAACTTCTTGATTTTTGACTTATAGAAATCGAAAAGCTACTTCTCGATATGTAGCCAAACTTCTCGATGATTGTGTTTTCCAACTAACTTTTAATTATTTTACTTCTATTAGTCGAAAGGTGACGTATAGTCTATTTTAATACCATTTAGGAAGTTATTTTTTGACATTTCAAAAAGTCAAACTTTAATCTGGGTATACAATTTCAAAATGGCTTCTAGTCTCTAAAAGCAGAAAAGTTCATTTTTTGTGAAGAAAAAATGTTTTTTCTTCTGACTTATGGGATTGACTTGTGATCATAATATCTAAACACCCTATTAGCATGAATACCACTTAAGAAATTATTTTTCACCTTTTAGAAGAAAAAAAAGTCATAAGTTAGTTTTAAAATACAATTTTACAGTGACTTCTCAAAGAAAAAAAAAGTTAACTTTATATGAATCAAATTGTGTTTGTTTCTGGGAATGATTTTTGCTTATGAACTTTTATTTCTGGTATTTGAACACCCTTTTATTAAGTAGTATCATAACAAACTATGTACCACAACTACTTTTTTCAACTTATGTCCATATACCACAATCAAAAATTGTAACTAGACAAACAAATGAACATCACCAAAATCGGTTTGACATTTTAGGATTTTTTAGAAGAAAAGTATTTACGACATTCGTGTAAATTCAGGATTCATTGTTTTTTTAAAAAAAAAAAAACTGGGATCGTGCTGTTTATTTGTTTATGTAGAAAAAGTAGGTAACTATTTGTAGGCAACACATTCATCTCGGAGGCATTCTAAGAATATTTTTAGGATTGCCAGTCGTAAGAACCAATTCTACATGGTAATGAATTCTATTGTGTTTCAGATTAATGGACAACTTAAAAAAGAAGATGGTATTAAATCATATTGCTTAGATCATGCGTGCAATTCAGCACCACTGCCTGAATGTGTCATTTAGGTATCATACGAAACTACTGAAAATTCAACTGTAATCTGAATCACAAAAGCAAAAACAGTATATTATATTTGTCCTCCCATAATCTGTAACTAGGGTTTTTTCTTGGGCTTTAATTAGTGAGGTTAATTAAGAAGGAATAAAAAACACAAATACTACTAGATTGAAATTGAATGATAATTGACAGAGAGACTTACGACGATCTGATCGATTTCTTCTTCAATTAGGAACAGTGGAAGAGAGATTCTGTATGAAACAAGAAGAATCCTTTAACCGACTTCAAGACTTGAGAAAGTTGGGAGAGAAAAAAAACTTCTACGAGAATTGTATTCCTTCCTCCTTTTATGCACATCTGGGACGCCAGTTAGGGACCTGGTAAATGACTGGATGGTGATGCGGCAAATTCACACTAAATTGTAGGTTATAAGCCGCAACTTATCGGATATATTCTCAGAGTCCAACTTTTATATGAATATTTATGTTGCAGCGACCCTTTATATAGAGGTTATTACCTTTTTAAACTAGGAAACCTTTTAAGATTAAGAAACCATTTTATATTAGGAAACCCTTTGATATAATTTAAGGGCGGGACTCTTAGAGAATGTGGAGTCAATAACCGATTTTTAAAAATAAGTACAGGAACTTCACGTGGTATATTTGGGGCACCGAGAACATATGGAAGGTAAAAACTACTATTACATACCCACATTTATAGTCCAAAGTCCAAATGCAATATTCATCCATTGGATTACACGGTTTTTGTGTGGGACATATTGTTTCCCTAAAATGCTTCTCATTTCCCAATTATCATAGGATTACTAGGTATCACCCCGGATACCTAGTATTGTTTACTAATTTGTGAAGACTTCTATCATAACTGTAAAACACAATTTAAAAAAAAAAACACAATTAAAAAATGTAGCAAAGATTATGTGCATATATAGCTCCTAATATAGGTAGATAGGTACATAAAGGTAGAAGGAGCCATCAGTAAAACGATACTATTAGACTATTAAGAGCTAATATTAAGTTTTTTTTTATGCTAAAGATAAGTTACTTTTATTAGTTTTGTGATGCTCAAATTATCCAAAAATAACTGACTCTCAATAACACTAGGGGGCTAGCTAGCCAAACACCAGTAACATTAAACTTTCTGTTGTACTTAGTGAGTTCATCAGTAGCCTTATTACAAACTCTAGAGACATCACGACAACTCCAACTTTGAAAGGATTTTAAATACTCTACCGCATCAATAAAAATGATTTCGTTTTCCCAAGTAATTACTGAAGTGGCTCTACTAATATACCCATAAATGTTCTTTAAGTCAGTTTCAAACACATTATGAGTAATATGCATCTCCATACTCCATTCAATTGCATCAAAAAAAGCTAGACATTCTTCTTGTTCCGAATCCTTCACTCCTACATAGCACTTTTCGTAGGATCCATACCATTTTCCTTCATAATCACGTAAAACAACACCAACACCCATTAGTCCAGTATTTTCATCAAAAGAAGCATCATAGTTAATGTCGCAGTTACGAGGTTTAAAAATATAAGCATTATACTTCGTAATAGTATATAAATATAAATCATTCATAACTATTGATATATTCTTCCTTGACACTTTGATAATAATAAGATAATCAAGTCTTTAATACTATAATTTTATGTATATAACTTCGCATGTTAGTCTTTGGATTCTTCAAGTCTTCAAAGTAATACTTGTATGTCTCAACATTTCTAGACTCCCTAGTCTAATCTAACGAAGATGACTCTAAAAATCTAATCATGCAACTTATGAGTTTTGATACTAAAATATGACAACCAACCTTGACATACCAATGCTTGGCGGGTTCCATCGAGCAGTGCTCTAATAATCTCCCATTTGTCAATTTTAGTGAGAATACTCTATTACATATGGAGAATACACAAATTAAAAGATATAGATATTACATTACATAACAATCAGTTAACTCATTCTTTATACGTTTGATTCCAAGTTTCAACAGCACAATAACCTGCACATATTCAAAAATAAATGTTGTTGTTGACATATTTGAATAACAAAAGCATTGCTCCCCCTAAAGAAAATTGTGACGCCCTAATTACTAAACCTGCTTAGCTAGTAAGATTCCAACCTAATTTAAGTATCAATCTAAATTACCAATTTTAAGAATCATACTTACATGAAACAGATGAAAGCAAAACCATAAAATCCTTTGATACATTTTAAATCAAAATATCTCAAGTGATATGAATATATTAATGTGTTATTTTATAGATAAACAAAGGATGCATATATAAGGTATGAAACGTTTAATTTGTTAAAGCTTTAAACTACGGAAACGAATATCTTCAAACACGTCATCTCATCTGATAACTAAAAAACACTGAAGTGGGAAAGAGTGAGCATATTATCCCGAAAGGGTGCCCAATGGAAACACATATACTCTCAAGTAACCACTAACATGCTTCACAGTTCTAGAATAATAGTAATTGAAAGAAAGAATAATGAATCTAAGCATTCAACGATTCATGCAACAAGAAGAAAGTGTTATCCTAACCTCGCCAAACTCATTGGAGAAGACGATGCGAGAACAACCCTAATCAATAATAATAACATCGTCCACACAGAGTGCCAATCAGAAAGTTAGACAAACAAGTATAATATGCACACGAGGTATTTCCCTTAAATAAAATAGTATATATAATATTAAAACGGATGACTTACCTCCCCACTAAATAATATTGCTTAGAGATGAGTTACCACCCTACTATATTAATAAGCAATAATATTAAAGCGGATGAATTACCTCCCTACTAAATGAAATAGATATAATAATATTAAAACGGATGAATTACCGCCTACTAAAATAATATTGTCGACGAATGACTTACAACCTTATTTAACTTAGCTAAGAGACATGGGGAGACATAGACACTCCTCGCAAGGAAATTTCACAATGAATATCACACACAACACATTGTACATACAGATACAACATATACATCCTGCTCAAAGATACAGGAATAATACACCAAACTACACGCAATCATGCATACAAATAGTAAAGTCTTATCATGCTAGCAAATAAAATAAAGTTTATTGATTACAAGAAGGTTACAGGGTTCCCACCTGATTGAAGGCAAACCAATCCAATCCCCATATTCCCAATCTAAAATTTATTTTTCACGATCGTAGTCATTATTGTCATCATCTTGAATGTGTGGTTACCATCTGAGTCAACATGACAACGATACATAAATGGTCTTTCAGAACTTCAGCCGATATCCTTTGTTCTAACTTTATGATACCCCAATATCTCTTTCATCATTGTGTTTTATAAAGGTTATATGTCTGAATTGATCATTTAAAAGAGTAAGTAAAATAGTTAGAAAGATCGCTGAAAAAGTCTTCAGATGGCCGGAAAAGATCACCGGTCAACTAACAGTCAACGATAACGGTCACGGAATCATCTAATGGTCAAAGTCAGTCAAAGATCAAGATAACTGGTCAAGGGTCGGGTCAAACAAGAGATCAGTCAAATATAATTAACTCAGCCAACTAACTAAGTCAGATCAGTCAAAACCGAGTCTAACTGATTCAACTCAGTCAGACAAAAATATTCAGATGAGTCAGCTAGCGGACTGGCTCACCTGATACATGCCATTGCATAGTTTTAGAGCATTGCTCGGTCGAATGATAGACACATTTTTGTGTCTAATTTGTCTCGCTTCTATATATTTCTAGGGCTCATTTTTGTACTTATTATGGTGTTTTATGTGTGTGTAGGTATTTTTGACCAATAAACATTTTCGGAAAAATTTGCTCGAAAAGTCGCTAAAGGCACCCCGAGGAATTGATTTTGGCACCCACATTTTGGATAAGAGGCACCTCCAGGACACCCCAAGGCATCTGATATCGGTACCCCTTCTATGGATAGGTGGCACCTCTTCATCAAAATTCAAATGAAGCTTTTTGGCGGGAAACAATGGCAGTAGTGAAGCAGAATTGGAGTTCGAGTTTTGAGCGATTTATAAGGAGATTCAATGGCTTATTTTTGTTGGACTAGACTTCTTAGAGCATAACAGGGCTGGTATGTTTGACTGGATCGAATGAGTTGGGCTAGTTAGGCCGGGAGAAGAAAACAGAGGCGTTGGAAGTTTACAGGGTTCTGATTGATGACTAGGCCAGTTTTAGTCAGAGTTTGACGTGGAGATAGATTGGGATTATCTTTATTCATCGAAACAGGGATGGTAATCCCTTTAGATTTGAAAATAGAGGAGGAAATCATCGAGTGGGCTAAAACAGGGAGTTTCGTGTATTCTCGGAAGTTCAAGTTCATATTCATGGAAAATACGTGGAGATAAGGAAGGAGAGCTTGGTATTAGATTAAGTAGTATCCTATACAGAGTCTGAGACGTTGGATTTGGTTTGGAAGACGCGTAAAGAAGCTGCAGAGAGTTATTCTCGTGACTTTTGGCCGAAGAAAAATATTTAAGTTTGGAAGAGTTAACTCGAGTTTTAAGGGGTTGTTGTGGTTATATATAGGAATTTGTAAGGTCAAGGAATTTTTACGTGAACTTTGGGGTAGTTGCAGAGCAAGAACAAAAGCTGCAGAGACGAGTTCTACACCAGCAGAGAAGAAGGAAGAAAGAAGAACAAAGAACAACACCCAAAAGCAGTCGCAGAAACCGTGGCCTTATCTTTCAAACTCAATACCATTTGTCACAATTTCTGTAACAAATGTTTAGAGTTCGCAACAGTTCTGTGTTAGAGTTCTTTGTAACAGTGGTTCTGTAACAATTATATATGTTACAAATATGTTGTTTGATATCTTCTCTTCTTTTTTAATCAACGTTTGAGCCATAAACACATATTTTGAGAGGATGATTAATATGAGGATCTAAACCCCATTGCTGAGGCGATAGAGGAAGCTATTTTTCCAACAAAAAGTGGTGTATTCTATTTTATCTATTTATTTGCAATTAGTATATGATTATTTTCCTTGATTGAAAATTGTTTGAATGATTTTTGTTAAGCATTTGTTATTTCTTTTGATAGAGCATACTTAGACCTAGGTTTTTGATGTTCTATGCTTCGGATTTACACTTGTTATTTTGAGAATCTACTTGTTGCAATAGTTTAAAATCGAATTGAATGAGAAAATTGCATAAATATAAATATTGGATTAAATCACTTTGAACTTGGAAAATAGTGGAATCTTAGCCTCAATGTTCTTTTAATATTGATATCAACTTTGTCAGTGTTTGCTATAATTATTAGTGAGTTTTATATTTTAGTTTTGAATTTAAGTCTAAAATCAATATTTACAAGTCTTTAACGAATCTTATTCTTACCACTATAAAAACATCATCAATTGTTGGCGTCGTCGACGCTGACTTGTATTTAGATTTGTTTTAGGTTTATTTTTATTTTTATTATTTTTGTTCTCTTTTACGCATTTGGAATTTTTTTGATTCTTTTCAGATTTGGAGCGAAGCTACAAGGAAATAAAAAGTGTTATAAAAGGAAAGCATCGCCAAAGAAGGAAAGAAAAGAGGAGTCCGAAAAGTGAAGAAGATTTTATACATATTTATTTTATTTAGACTTTATTTATTTTATTTTTAGAAACTGTAAATAGGGTTTTATTTTTTGTAATTTTTCGTTTTATTTTTGGACACTTTTTGGACTTGGAAATTATTATTTTAAAACCCTAAGGAATGGTTAAAATTAAATATAAATTGTTTGCAGGGAAGGACGATAGTTACGATACTGTCTCGGCCCCTCGGGTTCGTACACTGACATTGGAGTCGGTGGCCTGAGTCGACTTCAACGGTTCATCGCCCGTCTGGTACGGGAGGTAAGACTCTATCCACCCACGAATCCCCTATCAGTGGGTTTTATTTTTGTGTGACAACTCACACCCCTGCAATAGAAAGTCGAACTGGTATTACAATATCTAATACAACGAATATCCGACTAAATTTCAAAATGGACGTTACTACTTTGACCATACTGTGAATAGTGGTTGGGAACAACAACATTCATGCCATGATGAGCCCAATTACTATTCACACGTGCATCAATCATACGAGCAAGAAGATTATAGCACTAGTTCTTCGTCTTTGGAGGATGCAATGAAACTATTGAAAAGTAGTCCTTTTATGATCCTTCTGTTCATATTCCTCCTTTAGAAGAGTCCCACAGGAAATTAGAGGAGTCGACACGTAAGATAGCTGAGATGAATAACTTGGTTTATGACGAAATAAAACTTTCTATAGAGGAATCCCTCAAGCTGATGGCTGAGACGAACGAAAGGCTTGCTCGAAATAATCTTAATTTCCAATACATTGTTTCCAATAATACCCTTGAGAATAAAGATAGTTATTTGCATAATCAAGATGACGAGGTTAGAATTGGTAACACTACTTTAGATGAGGTTCAACCATTTTCATGTTATTATAATGATGATTATGATGAGGATAGTGTTGATGAAGAATTTGATATAAATAGGCATAGTGATCAGGAATTTGTTACCCCAATTGATCTTTAGAACGATAATATTATTTATAATTCAAATCCAAGTAATTTTAATAATTATTCACCAATTCAAAAGGACTAGGATTTGACTAGAGATACCCCCGTTTTAGACGATGTAGAATTTCCTTTTGATTATGAAGCTAATAATGATTTAGAGGAACGAGTTTCTTCTGAGAATCTTGTTTTAGAGTCTAGCGATTTAGAAACATTAGTCTTAGACAAAGAAAATGAACTCGTAGAGATGAGTGAGGATGAACCTGACTTAGAAGAATCAATTGATCATTTTCAGGAATCAGATGACCTTGAAATTAGGAAAGTTATGACTAGTCTTTCTAGAGACACTGAAAACTCTAAGTTTGGGGGTGATTATCATTCTCCATGTTCCTCAAACATTTTACAAGATTATCTTCATACATGTTTTCCTGAACCTAGTGATGTCCATAAGGAAGTTCAGTTAATAGAAACCCATCCTCTAGTTGATGTGGTTTACCCAGGCTATGATACCCAAATTGATTTTGTTTTTCCATAAAATATTTTTCAACCAATTGTGGGAACGTATAAGTCTCAGATGTGTCAATTACTTAGTTTTGAGACTAAACCTAAGTACATTAGGAGATTAGAATCGACACATTTGCCTAAAATTGACCACCATTTTCATTATGGTCAATTGTGTGAGTCAAACCGGATTAACTTTAAGGATCCGCATTTATTTAGGTTATTATTATGTGCTTCTAAGTTTTTACTTAAGTTTTTACTTGAGTTTTTCCAGACTCTAATACCTGAATCGTATCTTAGCTATGAGGAAGTACAGCCCAAAGAAATTTATTTATACCCTTTCATAGAGCCTGAACCTGAACCACTGCTAGATTATTTGTCTTAAACAGGAAACTAGACAAGGGTACACTTTATTTGTTCATTTTCTTGGCAGGTTGCAGATTCCTTTTATTTGTGATAGTTCTATTTGGTTTTGATGACCCCACAAATTTTCCGGCTATTACTTTATGATTATATATGAGGTGACTAATCCTTTCTTAGTCTGGCTGAAGACGTTAAACTTAGCACTTGTTGGGAGGTAACCCAATATTCATGCGACACGGTAATATCTTTCCTTAACTCTTTTGCTTCGATCAAATGGTAACAGTTTCTCCTTGTTCATGCTTTTAATTTTATCTTTAGAACATTGAGGACAATGTTAGATTTAAGTTTGGGGGTATGGGAGAAACTTTTTAGTTGTATTAATAAACTCCAGAGCCTAGAAATTTATGCTTATTAAAGATGGCACTAACCAATCTAAGTGGATGGAAGCATTTTGATTGTAGGAGTTGAGGAACCAATTTGATTAGATGGAAACATCTAAAGAGTCTATTCATAAAAGCACATAGCTCAGGTGTTAAAAATAACATGATAGTTTCAACGTATCTCGGAATCATCTTATTACTTCTGTTTTTATTTTTGCAATGTTTATGTTGATGTTTGCTGGGTTGAATTAGGGAGATTGAGTACTAAAAAAAAAGACCAGGCCATCAGACCTATCAGAATAAATTCTAACACTTGGATAGCAATATGTGTGTGTTCTTCATGTCTCTGTCGCCTAAACAAGCGTGGAACGCAGGATCCACGGGAATTACCATGTAATCTGCTGATAAGAAGAATGCGCTTGGATCCAAGAGATCTAATCATGTTGTTATTTATAATAAAAAAAAAGTTGATATTCAATAAAAATCGACCGCTGGTTCCCTTGTATATGCTAGCTGGTTGATCTAGAATTAGGTTTTCGACCACTGGTTCCCTTGTATATGCCAGTTGTGTTGATACTAGTCTAGACCAGTATCTCAATCCATTAGGTCATAGGTTCATCTTGGCATTGACATCCATTCGCAACCATCTATTTCTATTTCCATCTTCTTAATCTTTCATGTGATTTGTTTGATTCTGTTATATTCATATCCATAGTGAGACTATCTGAGTAGAGCTCTGTCACTTATATATGAATTTTAGTATGATTGAGTGCAAACTCGTGTACATCAATTAGAATTTCGCATCAGGGTACTTCCTCTTGTAGTCAATAAGTATGTCAACCAAGGAGATTCTTTAGTGCATTCCAAGGTTCTGTGTAGATATCTAGGGTCTGGAGTAAAGGTTTTATGGGTATATCTCTTATAAGCCCTCCTGAGACTATAACTCGGTCACTAGGGCCACCTAGGGGTTTAAAGGCTTGTTGCATATGCTAAATGCAACCGACGATGCCTGCGACAGTGAGTTACGATTTTATTTTACTTTTGCTCGAGGACTAGCACATAATAAGTTTGGGGGTATTTGATGGACACATTTATGTGTCTAATATGATCTCAATTGTATGTATTGTTAGTGCTCGATTTTGTATTTATTATAGATTTTTATGTCTTTGTAGGTGTTTTTGGAGAAATAGGATTATGCGGCGAAATTGGCTCAAAAAGTGAACCCATAAGATATGTTAAAGGCACCCCAAAAATTCATATTTGCACCCCAAAATAAATTGCTAAAGGCACCCCTCGGATGGATAAGGGGCATCCATTTCCAGGGTAACTATTATTGGCAGACCCCAACTGGATAGGGGAGGTCTTCTTCAACATTTCAAATCCATAATTTGGCGGGAAAAATAAGTTGTCACCTGCATAAAGGTGTAATCCGATTTTGGAAGTGTTTTAGCGAGACTTAATCACGGATTTCGTGTGCTTAAGATCTGTTAGGCCTAATCAGGCTTGGTAGGTCCATTGGATTCGATCAAATCAAGCCAAATCTTTGGCTTGCAACAAAACAGGGAAAGATATTTGTCGGGTTTGCTTTGGGAAAAGTCAAGTATGAAAAACTGGATACCTGTGTACTCTTCTGAATTGGATTTGGGCTAGTTTTCATCACAGTTTCTCTTTGGGTTGGATTGTACTACCCTGGTACATCGAAACAGACTTGGTAATAGGCTTAGATTAGAAAAAGGAAGTTGTTTCAATGATATCTCGATACTACAGGGAAGAGGAAGTTACGGGTTAGTTGGCTGTGATTTGGGAAGATATTTTATGGGTTTAGACATTGGTTTGGATTGGGATAGGTGCATATATGGCATCAAAACAGGATGGACACGTGTTTAAGATTCGGAAAAAGAGGAAGATTTCTTAGTCTCTCCGTTAAACAGGGTGTTGACAAAGTTACGGGATTTTCCTGTGAGTTATTTATGGAAGTACGTGCCTTTGTTGGAGAATATCTTGCATGATATTTTATTCCATTGTCGGAAGATTAATAAGCATAAGTGAAGAGAAAAGAAATCCGAGACTTTCTGCCAAAGATAAAGCCGAGATTTCGTGGGGATTCATTGACCTGTTGTGTATATAAGGGTGGCTAGGAGTACCATCTATGGAGTGGGGAGTTTGGGGAGTGTTGGGACGCTGCAGAGTCGAGAAGAAGAAGAGCAGAGAATCATCTTTGCTGTTGCAGAAGAAAAGAAGACGAAGAACATTGAACAGCGAGGACAGTCGCAGATCCAGTCTTATTCAAACAGTACAACATAAGTATCGTTATTCAATAGATCACATATATCATTAGCTTGTCATCTTTTCTCCGTAACAGTTCAATACCCGTTGTAACAGCTGTTTGTAACGTTGATGCAGCGTTGCAAACTGTTTGCTTTATTAGTTTTCTCTTGTTTTTCACCTATTTGAGCTATGAACAACTATTTTGAGCACGTGAATAATATGAGGAGCTAAACCCCAACATTGGGATGACGGAGGAAGCCATATTTCATGCATGTGGTAATTATATTTAATTCTTTTATGACTTTTTGCATGGATTATTAATTGTTTTATGATTTTTATCGAATGGTTGTGATTTCAATTGATGGGTTATGCTTAGGTTAAGTCTTTTGATATCCCATGCTTTCGGTTCACAGTCATTGTTTTTTCAAAAATCTACCTTGGAAAAACATAGAGTCAATATTTCATTATTATTTGAGTAATACTTGTCTAGAATAAATATATGAATCGCATGAATGAATTTTATGGTGGAATCCTGAGTCCCAGTACATCTCGATATTTGTGGCAAAACTTTTGTATTTATTTTATTTTTAAGTGTTAAACCAATCTCATAAAGTCCGAGAATCAAACCCTTTATTTACCACTTGAAAAACTACATCAATTTTTGGCGTCGTTGCCGGGGACATTATTTTTATTTTTACCCTACGGAAGGGTACTTTTAAATATAAACTGTTTGCAAAGAAGGAGGACAATTACGATATTGTCTCTGCACCTTGGGTTCGTACACTGACATAGGAGTCAGTGGCCCGAGTCGACTATAATGGTTCATCCCCCTATGGAACGGGAGGTAAGTTTGTCGAAATACTCGTGAATCCCCTGTCAGCGAGTTACTGTATTCCTTCATTTACATATATGATGAGGATTTGAATACGGCTGCTTTAATTTCCTAGTAAAGGGCAAGAACTGGCCATACAAGATAAGGGTTCAGATTTCATCACCGTTCTCTTCTTTCCCGCCTTAGGAAAACGATACCAAACGCGAACCTAAGCTTAAAATACTGACTAGAACAAGACCGATAGGGTAAAGAGCTTAATAGGAAAGTCATTCGAAAAATATTGGTTACTCTTTTAAGAATACTTCGAAGTTCATGATGATTTATGTGAGTTGAATGCGTGAATGCGCTGCCTTGTAATGCCGATGAGGCCTTGGGTATCAAAGATCCACTAAGCTTCCCTCGCCTCTATTTAACTTACTTTGACTCGGATTGATTCTAGAGGGGTTTGCTTAAATTGTAAATAATTCCTTTTCGAAGGATTAGAAGTTGGTCTAGAAACAATCTAAGTGGAGCCATCATGCTTTTTGTTTGCTAGAAATCTCTAGGTTTGCTTTGGTTGAGTCGGCCTTGATTTGTGATTGCATAGAATCCCCTTCATTTTTTTTATTTTGCATGCATGAACGTAAAAGAGACGCTCTAGGTAGATTTGTTAAAGAGAAACCTAGTAGTTCTAAGCGTCTCAATTACCTCAATTTAGAAAGTCCGATTTTTTAAAAGTCCAGTTTTGAACGTCCATCTTTTACTGAGGAGAAAAACCCTATAGAGCCAGAAATGGAAACTTTGAAAGCTTTGTTGAATCCAACTAGGACTACTCGTCCCTCGTGTATCAGGTTAGCTGAAACAGAAGCAAATTATGAACTTAAACCTGGGACTATAAAGATACTCCCAATCTTTTCAGGGAAAGAAAATGAAAACCCTTATTTCTATGTTACGGACTTTGAGGAAATTTGTAGTACCCTAAAAATTAGAAACCTTGATGATGATGCTTTGAAACTTAGGTTATTCCCTGAAAGATAAAGTCAAATCGTGGATATATAGTTTTCCTTCCAGCTCAATTCAAACATATGAACAACTTACATCTGCCTTTTTGAACAAGTTTTTCCCTAGGCACAAAACATCATCTATTAGGACACAAATATGCACGTTTTCTCAACATGAGGGAGAATCTTTGTATAAGTATTTGGAAAGGTTCAATGATCTATTTAGAAAAGGTTAGGTTAGTTCAGATCCTTTATGAGGGTTTAGACTATTCCACTACAACTACAGTAGAATCTATGTGTACATGTGGACCAAACAATTGATGAGGCGATGACATTTTTGAATGAAATCGCCAAAAAGACCCAACAATGGGAAAGTAGTAAGGAACCACAAAAAATAATTCTTCTAGGCAGAGGAAACATTAATAGGGTAGAAGGAGGCTATGAATCAGATGCCAAAATTGCAACAATAGCTAAATGGTTAGAAGCTTTAGAATTGGGTCATACTAGTAGCTGAGTGGAGCCTTTGTGGGAAGGCCATACTATGGAAGAGCAAGCCAATGCTCTTTACAATAACACTAGAGTAAATAACTCTCAGAAGTTCGACCCATATTCAGAAACTTATAACCCTGGTTGGAGAAACCATCCGAGCCTTTCGTGGTCTAAGGGCTAGAGTCAAGGTCAGTTTAGTAATTCTAATGCTCTCATAGGTTTTGGTTATACTAAGAATCCTTCAGTACCAGCTCAGTTTCAGAATCAGTCATATAAGAAAATCCCAAGCTTAGAGGAGTCTCTCAACTTGTTAACTCAGCAAACTGCAAAATTTCAGTTATCCGTAGAACATAGTCTACAAGCTAGTAACAGGATAGAACAAGAAAACAGTCAGGCTATTTCCGAGTTAAAAACCCAGGTTGGTCTAATACATGAGTCTTTGAGAGAAAAAGGTAAGTTTCCTAGTCAAACATAACCCAACCCTAGAGGAGTTCATGAAGTAGGTGCAAAACCATCACAACAGTTGAATTCAATTAGAACCCTTAGGAGTGGTAGAGTAGTAAATAATCAGGTAACCATGCCCGATAGTGAGCATACTGTAATACACCCCTCAGGACCATCCATAGCTGAGGGGACTGATAAAATCTCTGATGATGCCAATTCGGTACATGAGAGGCCCTATTTTATGCCTAGAACCCCATTTCCATAGCTACTAGTACCAAAAAAGAGTGAATCCAACTTTAATGACATAATGGAGGTATTTAAGAAAGTTACCATAAAACTTCCATTACTAGAAGCAATTAGGAAACTTCCGGCTTATGCCAAATTCCTTAAAGATATGTGTACGTGAAAGGGCAAGCTTAGTGTCCCTAAAAAATCCTTTTTAGATAGTCATGTAAGTTCGATCATTCAGAACACCACAACTCCTAAGTATGAAGACACATGTGTCCCTACCATTGCTTGCACGATAGGAAAACACAGGGTAGAGAAAGCTTTACTTGGCTTAGGAGCTAGTGTGAACTTACTTCCGTACCATGTGTACTTACATCTAGGACTTGGTAAATTGAAACCTACCAAGATAACACTGTAGTTAGCTAAAAGGTCTATTAAAATTCCTCGTGGTATGATAGAAGATGTTCTGATTGAGGTCGGTAAGTTTATTTATCCAGTGGATTTCGTAGTCCTAGATACACAACCTATCCCTGACCCAAAGAATAAAATACCGGTGATTTTAGGTCGCCCATTTTTAGACATGTCTAATGTTTTTATCAACTGTAGGACCGGACTTGAAAAGGTAATTAGCCATTTTATGGGTACATAATGTCTGGATGAAGACTTTAAGCTTAGCACTTCTTGGGAGGTAACCCAATATTCATGCGACATGGTAATATCTTTCCTTATCTCTTTTGCTTCAAATGGTAACAGTTTCTCCTTGTTCGTGATTTTAATTATATCTTTAGAACATTGAAGACAATGTTAGATATAAGTTTGGGGGTATGGGAGAAACTTGTTAGTTGCATTAGTAAACTCCGTAGCCTAGAAATATATGCTTATTAAGGATGGCACTAACCAATCTAAGTGGATGGAAGCATTTTGGTTGTAGGAGTTGAGGAACCAATCTGATTAGATGGCAACATCTAAAGAGTCTATTCATAAAAGCACAGAGCTCAGGTGTTAGAAGTAACATGATATTTTCACCATATCTCGTTGACTCCTTGTCACTTCTGTTATTATTTTATTTTGTTTTTAAACTATGTTTCTCTAAGTGATTAGGTGGGGCTCACGATTCAAGTTGTTACCACTGCTAGGATGAAATAGAGTGATTGAGATGTTAAAAAAAAAACAGACCAATTAGACTAATCGGAATAAATATTAACACTTGGATAGCAATATTTGTGTGTTCTCCCTGTCTCCATCGCCTAAACAAGCGTGGAACGCAGGATCCATGGGAATTACCATGTAATCTGCTGACAAGAAGCATGTGCTTGGATCCGCAAGATCTAATCATGTTGTTAAAAAAAAAATGTTAATATTCAGTGAATAAATCAACCGCTGGTTCCCTTGTATATGTCAGACAAGTTGATCTAGAATTAGGATTATCGACCACTGGTTCCCTTGTATATGCCAGTTGTGTTGATATTAGTCAGATCAATATCTCAATCCATTAGGATAGGTTCATTTTGGCGGAGGCCTTCAGATAGATATGGGAAACACCGTTCACTTAGTAAACATCAAAACCATCTATGTTTTTCTCTATTTCTATCTTCTTGATCTATCCATGTGATTAGTTTTGACTCCGGATACTGATGTCCATAGTGCGACTATCTGAGTAGATTTCTGTGACTTATATATGAATTTTAGTATGCTTGAGTGCAAACTCGTGTACAACAATTGGAATTTCGCATCAGGGTACTTCCTCTTGTAGTCAATAAGTATGCCAACCAAGGAGATTCTTTAGTGCCTTCCAAGGTTCTGCGTAGATAGATAGGGTTTGGAGTAAAGGTTTTGTGGGTATACCTCTGATAAGCCCTCCCGAGACTATAAATATGCCACTAGGCACACCTAGGTGTTTAAAGGCTTATTGCATATGCTAAATGCAGTCGACGATGCCTGCGACAGTGAGTTAGGATTTTATTTCTATATTGTTTTTGCTCGAGGACTAGCAAACAATAAGTTGGGGGGTATTTGATAGACACATTTTTGTGTCTAATTTGTCTCGCTTCTATATATTTTGCTAGGCCTCATTTTTGTACTTATTATGGTGTTTTATGTGTGTGTAGGTATTTTTGGCCAATAAACATTTTTGGAAAAATTTTCTCAAAAAGTCGCTCCTCCAGGGCACCCCCAAGACATCTGATATCGGCACCCTACTCTGGATATGGGGCACCTCTACTTCATAATTCAAATGAAGCTTTTTAGCGGGAAACAATGGCAGTAGCGAAGCATAATTGGAGTTCTAGTTTTGAGCGATTTATAAGGAGATTCAATGGCTTATTTTCATTGGATTAGAATTCTTAGAGCATAACATGGCTAGTATGTTTGACTGGATCGAATGAGTTGGGCTAGTTAGGTTGGGAGAAGAAAACAGATGCGTTGGAAGTTTACCGGGTTCTGATTGATGACTAATCCAGTTTTAGTCGGAGTTTGATGTGGAGATGGATTGGGATTATCTTTATTCATTGAAACATGGATGGTAATCCCTTTAGATTCGAAAATAGAGGAGGAAATCATCGAGTGGGCTAAAACAGGAAGTTTTGTGTATTCTCGGAAGTTCAAGTTCATATTTATGGAAAGTACATGGAGATAAGGAAGGAGAGATTATTGTTAGATTCAGTAGTATCCTATACAGAGTCTGAGACGTTGAATTTGGTTTGAAAGACGCATAAAGAAGATGCAAAGAGTTATTCTCGTGACTTTTGGCCGAAGAAAAATATTTAAGTTTGGAAGAGTTAACTCGAGTTTTAAGGGGTTGTTGTGGGTATATATAGGCAGCTGTAAGGTCAAGAAATTTTTACGTGAACTTTGGGGTAGTTGCAGAGCAAGAACAAAAGCTGCAGATATGAGTTCTACACCAGCAAATAAGAAGGAAGAAGAAGAACAGAGAACATCACCCAAAAGCAGTCGCAGAAATCGTGGCCTTATCTTTCAAACTCAATACCATCTGTCACAATTTCTGTAACAATTGTTTAGAGTTCACAACAGTTCTACGTTAGAGTTCTTTGTAATAGTGGTTCTATAACAATTATTTCTGTTACAAATACGTTGTTTGATACATTCTCTTCTTTTTTAATCAACTTTTGAGCCATACACACATATTTTGAGATGATGATTAATATGAGGAGCTAAACCCCATTGCTGAGGCGATATAGGAAGCTATTTTTCCAACAAAAAGTGGTATATTCTATTTTATCTATTTATTTCCAATTATTATATGATTATTTGCCTTGATTGAAAATTGTTTGAATGTTTTTTGTTAAGCATTTGTTTTTTTTTTTTTGATAGAGCATACTTGGACCTAGGTTTTTGATGTTCTATGCTTCGGATTTACACTTGTTATTTTGAGAATCTACTTGTTGCAATAGTTTAAAATCGAATTGAATGAGAAAATTGCATAAATATAAATATTGGATTAAATCACTTTGAACTTGGAAAATAGTGGAATCTTAGCCTCAGTGTTCTTTTAATATTGATATCAACTTTGTCAGTGTTTTCTATAATTATCAGTGAGTTTTCTATTTTATTTTTGAATTTAAGTCTAAAAAAATCCTTCACAAGTCTGAGAGGAACGACATCTTTCTTACCACTTTACAATAACAATTAAAATCACATCAATTTTTACCAACTGATGTGATTTTAATAACTCACAGGAAAATCCCGTAACTTCGTCAACACCTTGTTTAACCGAGAGTAAGAAATCTACCTCTTTTTCAGAATCTTAGACATGTATACATCCTGTTTTGATGCCATGAACCTATCCCAATCCAAACCAATGTCTAAACCCGTAAAATATCTTCCCAAATCACAGCCAACTAACCTGTAACTTCCTCTTCTCTGTAGTATTGAGATATCATTGAAACAAATTCCTTTTTCTAATCCGAGCCCATTACCAAGTCTGTTTCGATTTACCAGGGTAGTACAATCCAACCCAAAGAGAAACTGCGATGAAAACTAGCCCAACCAATTCAGAAGAGTACACAAGTATCCAGTTTTTCGGACTTGACTTTTCCTAAAGAAAACCCGACAAATATCTTTCCCTGTTTTGTCGCAAGCCAAAGATTTGGCTTGATTTGATCGAATCCAATGGACCTACCAAGCCTGATTACGCCTAACAGATCTTAAGCACATGAAATCCGTGATTAAGACTCGCTAAAACACTTCCAAAATCGGATTACACCTTTATGCAGGTGACAACTTATTTTTCCCACCAAATTCTGGATTTGAAATGTTGAATAAGACCTCCCCTATCCAGTTCGGGTCTTCCAATAATAGTTGCCCTGGAAATGGATGCCCCTTATCCATCAGAGGGGTGCCTTTAGAAATTCCTCTTGGGGTGCAAATATGAATTTTGGGGTGCCTCCAACGTATTCTCGGGGTGCCTTTAACATATCTTATGGGTTCACTTTTTGAGCCAATTTCACCGCATAATCTTATTTCTCCAAAAACACCTACAAAGACATAAAAATCTATAATAAATACAAAATCGAGCACTAACAAAACATAGAATTGAGATCATATTAGACACATAAATGTGTCCATCATCGAACTCACAAGCGTTGCTATCTCAATCTTGTTTGTCAAGTTTAGTTTCCAAAACTATAAGTTTTGATTTCTAGTCTACTTATAGATAAGTCTCGGATTAGGATAGAAAGTGTAGTTGAGCCTTAGACTCCACAGCGTTCATCGAATGAAAACGAAGAATTACTCAAGGGAACTTCATTGAGAAGAGGTATGTGGAGATGTAGGACCAGAATATCGCCATGGAAGTATTCTTTCGAGACTAACAACACTTCTGCGAGCGTCACCGCGAGTTCTTCAACAACACTTTGTGAGCGTTATAAAATAATTTAAAGAGTGATTCAAAGAATGACGTAATGGCTGGATATTGAAGAAACACGAGAAAATCATGATTGCTCTGCGATGGTTGCAACACTTGCGAGAATGGACATTATAACTATTGCGATAACATCGCAAATCAAATCTTAAATTAAAGGATAACTTAGATGTCATCCACCATGTAACTACCCTATATAAAGAGACCCAGTAGATTCATAGAGAGGGGGATGTATTTTTGAGTGTTTAGAAAGTCTTGAGGAGAGAGAAAATTCAAGCGGGCGGTTGTATTCTTAATTTCTTCCATTTCTTGTAAACATTTCTGAGAATCAAATAATAAAGTGTTGTTTTTAATCTTCAAATACGAGTTGATTACTGTAAATTCTTATCAAGGGTGTAGTATAGGATTTCCTGCAACTACATTTTGGCACCCGAAACAGGGATGAATTGATGTAAATCGTAGAAAAGGCGAAGTAGAAAATGAAGATTATTCAAGATTAAGAAAATAATTAAACAAATCGGTGAAATAGTTGAAGGAAGAATGATTAGAACCAAAGAGAATTGTAGGAAATTGGAGTGTGGTATGGTAACAAAAACAATGATTGATAAATTCCATGAAAACATTAAGGGGAAGATACATAAACGGGATTTTGAAGGAAGGAAGATTATGACGGTGGAGAAAATATCATCATTGAAGGATTGGGAAAAACATAAAATCATATTTACAGCAGCAGAAATACCAAAAGAGAATTTAAATCACACATCTCCTTTGATAGTTACGGTATCCACTATACCAATGGGAAGGGGAAGATCAATAAAACCTGCGGAAGAATGAGCCGTGAATAGAACTTTGGTGGACGCAGGAAGTTTTGTTGATATAATATTTTATCATGCATTTAAGAAAATGGGATACAAGGATGAAGAAATGTCTTGTTCAACATATCATATTCATGGCTTTGGAAAATCCTTAAGAAAAAACCTAAAGGCGAAATAGTGGTACGAATTCCGCTAGGAGAGATTGAAACACAAGTAACATTATGTGTGGTAGACATGGAATCACTGTATAACATGATATTGGGAAGATCATGGATACATGCAATCAAGGCTGTAGCATCAACATTGCATCAATATATCAAATTTCCTATACCCAGTGGAATTGGAGAAATTAGAGGAGATACAGATCTTGCGAAGCTGTGTTATCAAACTGAAGTGAGAAATTATGAAGAGCGTCCAAAGCTGCGAAAAGCTCGCAGAAAAATGGCAAGAGAAACGAAGAAAGAAGAAGAATTTAAAGTTTACATGATAAGAGCAAAAGAAGGAAAAGGAATACCCAGCGAAATCTCGCAAGAAGGAGATGAACTCGCGAGAGTTGTGAAAACACCAACACCAATGGGAGAACCTAAAGCCAGTTACACCGCAGTAGAACCAATAAAGGAAGTAAATATTGGGAGTGAAAAAGAGCCTAAAATGCTAAAAATTGGGACTAGAATGGAGGCAGATGAGGAAGAATGAACTATAAATCTCTTGTGAGAGTATAAAGATATCTTCGCATGGAGCATGGATGAGATGCCAAGAATAGATCCATCAATAGCATGTCATAAATTAGAAATTAACAAAGATGTAAGACCATTTAAGCAAAGAATAAGAAAAATCGCAACAACATATCATTCCCAAATAGAAGAAGAATTACATAAAATGCTTGACGCAGGAATTATAAGGCTAGAACAATATCCAGAGTGGATAGAAAATATGGTGGTGGTCCCAAAAAAGAACAAGGGGATAAGAATTTGCATCGACTTTACTGATTTAAACAAAGATTGTCCTAAAGATAGTTTTCCGTTACCAGATATCCCACAAATGGTTGAATCAGCAGCGGTAAATGATAGAATATCTTCATTGGATGGATATAAAGGATATAATCAAATTCCTCTCGCTGAAGAAGACCAAGAACATACATCATTTTTTGCTCCAAGAGGGTTATATTGCTATACAAAGATGCCCTTTGGCTTGCGAAATGTTGGTGCAACATATCAAAGAATGGTGGAGAAGGTGTTTGCGAAGTGGATTCACAAAATATTAGAAGTATATGTGGATGATATGTTGATCAAAAGTAAAGAAGCTAAAAACCATGTGCAGGATTTGAAGGAGATTTTCGATCAAATGCGACATTTTAACATCAAAGTGAATCCTGATAAGTGTACTTTTGGAGTAACTTCAGGAAAATATTTGGGGTATATCGTGTCAAAATAAGGAATACAAGTTGATCCAAAAAAAGTACAAGAAATTAGTGACATGCCAACGCCCGCAACAGTAAAAGATGTACAAAAGTTGAATGGACTCTTGGCCTCGCTGGGAAGGTTCATCTCGCGATCTTCAGACAAATGCAAACATTTTTTTTGATATACTTAAGAAGGGAACAAAATTCAAGTGGACGGATGAATGTGAAAAGGCTTTTCAAGGAATTAAGTAACACTTAATGAACATATCTATCTTGCAAAAAGCTGAACCGGGAGAAGAACTATTGATTTATCTCGCAACAACCACGTACGCACTAAGTGCAGTATTGATGCGAGTGGATGCAGGGGTGGAGAAGCCAATTTATTATATCAGCAAAACATTTAATTATGCAAAGAGAAATTATTCAAAGATTGAGAAGTTAATTCTGGCATTAGTTCATGCAACTTTTAAACTCCGCATCTATTTTCCAGCACATAAAGTGAAAGTATTAACAAAAGTGCCAATTGAGTCAGTAATGAATAATTCAAAAAGATCAGGCAGAGTCGAGAGATGGAATGCACAAGTAGGAAACGTTGATATCAAATATGACATTTTATCTTCGCCAAAGTCACAAGTTATAGCAGACTTCTTAGCTGAATTTCCTTTAGAAGATCACGAAGTTGTGGAAGAAATGATGGATATAGAAGAATAACATGGAGACCCAAGAGAATTATTAACAGAACCCAACATATGGGAGATATTAGTGGATGGATCATCAAATGGAGAATTTAATGGGGTTGGAGTTTTTTTTATCTCACCAGAAGGAGAAAAAATGGCTTTTTCATTTAGATTGGAGTTCGCATATACTAATAATGAGACAGAATATGAAGCTGTAATTCATGATCTAAAATTCGCAATAGAAATGAAGTTGGAAAATGCAAGAATTACTAGTGATTCGCAATTGGTTATTCGCCAGATAAAGGGAGAGTACACAACAAATGAACCATCTTTGAATAAATATAAGAAACTCGATGAAGAATTGTCTGCGAGAATTCCAAAAATAAAATGGAGACACATATCAAGGAAAGATAATAGGCTCGCAGATGCTTTTGCTTTCATATCTAGTATGATGACAAATCCAGCTGGGATATGTATAAAAATTCAAACACTTATAGTACCTTCAATAAATAAGGAAGAAGAAGAGACAGATGTGATGATGATAGAAGCTGGCGAGGAAGAGCAAAAAAGAAATATCACAGATTGGCGAGAAGATCTTCATGCGTACTTAGCAAGAGGAGAAAATCCAAGGAATAGATTAGAAGCACATAAATTAAAAAGCCAAGCAACCAATTATGAACTAAGAGATGGAGTATTATATCGCAAATCCTTTAATGGACTATCGCTAAGATGCTTGGCACGGGAAGAAGGAGAAAAAGTATTAAAGATGTTGCATAGTAGAGATGCTAGTAATCACAGTGGGGGAAGATCTTTGGCATATAAAACAAAAATTCAAGGCTATTACTGGCCATATATGCATGAGGATGCGAAGATAATCTCAAGGCGTTGTAAAGATTATCAGCGATATGGGAAGAAGATACATTCACCAGGAGCACTAAGGGTGCACAGGGTACGGTTCGGCTCGGTTCTTGCCGAGACCGAGTACCTGTACCTCCCTATCCTCGGTTCCAATTTTTTGGACCGGTACCTGTACCCTGTACCTCGGTTCCGGTACCAATCGGGACCGATGCGTTACCAGGGACGGTTCGGTACTAGTCTCGGTCCAGAATGTATCAATTAAGAAAATTTCAGAATTGAATTTATTCACACAAGTTTGAAATCAGAATAAACAACATTCAAGCAAGACCAATAAAATAACATCAGAAGTAATTAGTATAAACACTTAGCAGGAAAACATTCCAGATTTTCCATTAACTAAGACGATAATGAAAAATGTTTTATTTGTAGAGTTCTGGGCACTGCATGGATGACTTCATTTCCGGAAAAGGGTAAGATCAATTAGACATGGGAGAGAGTACATGTGAAAATAATGGATTCACAAGATTTGTTGCTAAAAGTAATCACCCACTGCACCAAATAAAGAACAATCAAATGAAACCATTTAAAGGAGCCACCCACTGTAACGAATACACTAAGCTGTTGATTTGATAAAACTGATTACAATATGTAATACCGAAGGAGAAGTAGTGGCCTTTTATGAGTATTACAATTCATGTTCACTAAATCTAAATCAAACAGAGGAACTGTGTTCCTTCAGAGAGAGAGAGAGGGAGAGGCGCTGCAAAGAAGAAGGAAGAATAAGATAACGAAATACTTTTTGCCCTAATTTTTCTATATATATATGCCACCACAGATTAAACCCCTAAATCCAATGGTCTTTATTACTCGGTACAAACGGGACGGTACGGGACGGGACATGCATAAGACCGTGTACTTGTACCCCCTAGAGGTCGGTTCTAAATTTTTGGACCGGTACCTGTACCCCCTTTATCGGTTCGGGACAAAAACAGGTACGGTTCCACCGGTTCCGGGACGGTCCGGGATTTCGGGTCGGTTCCTGTGCAGCTCTAAGGAGCACCATTGTCATCTTCAACAAGTGTATGGCCTTTTGGGAAATGGGGATTAGATATTGTGGGATCATTTGTGCATGGCTCTGGACAAAGACGATATCTAATTGTCGCTACAGATTATTTCACAAAATGGGGAGAAGTGAAGGAAGTACAATATATTCGCGACAAAGACATTTTTACATTTATATTTGAAATTATAATTTGCAGATTTGGGATTCCTGCACAGTTGGTATCTGATAATGGAAAGTAGTTTGAAGGATAGAATATAGAATTGTTACTTAACGCATTTAAGATTAAATGTGGAAAGTCAACACCATTATATCCACTGGCCAATGGACAGGCAGAGGCAACAAATAAGACAATTGCAGATATATTAAAGAAGGAGTTAGAAGGATACCACATTACATGGTGCGATCAAGTGCATAATGCAATTTGGGTGTAGTAGCGGGATTTCCCACACTACACCCCTATTAAGATTCTATAAAAATTTAGGAGAAAACTAATTGAAGATTAAAGAATTAACGACACTTTATTATTTAGATCTCAGAAATGTTTACAGAAAATATTCAAACTCAGAAGTACAACTTTATTTCTGGAGTTTCTCTCTCCTCAAAATATTCTCAACTCTAAAAAATACATCATCATTTTCTGGACTTACTTGAACCCTTTATATAGGAAATTACATAGTGGGTGACATCTAAGTTTTCCCCTTCTTTCGGATATATTCTACGATCTCATCGTGGTATTTGCAATATTAACCTTCGCCAACTTTTGTAATCCTCGTGAAACAACACTCTCATAACATGTCTCTTCAATCGTCAGTTATTATAATGCTTCCCCGTGACGCTCGCCAAATGTCGCTGAAGAATCCTCACGACACTCTCGTGAACAATGTCATTTATACTTATAAGAATATTTGACATTCTCGTAAAAGCGTTGTTCTTATCACGAGAATATCGTTGTGGCGATATTCTGGTACTACATCTTGCCTCTTCTCATGTCTTTTCTGCGAAGAAGAGAAGATCGTGAGAATAAATTGCTGTAATTCTCCTATCTTTTCACCTCCATCTTTATTCTGACACATCTCTAAACCTTTCACCAGCTGTCTTCATGTAATTTTATCATCCATATATTTTTCGACAGGTCATCTTAAACCGCTGTAATTTGACCATTCACGTCCTTTCATTGTATTAATTATATTTACTTTCTCGAGAAACTTCTTCTGCTATAAATACCTTTTCTCATTCTTCTCTTTTTCTCTCTTTACATTCTCTTTCCTTCTTCCTCTCTGCAAATTCCATTGCTTTCCCGCAAATTGCGCATCTACTATCTTTCGCCATTTTTTCAATCTTCTTTCATTCCCATTCTCTCAAAATGGTTGCTTCTGGTGCTAAAAACCTTATTGCTTTCAATTTGATGCAAGAAAAACTTAAAAACCAAGGATTTGATTTATCTTTAATCCCAGATCAAAGTCCCAAATCTGTTCTTTCTCTTGAATTGTTTTCTAACTTCCAGTGTTCTCGTGAAAAAATTATAGTTTCGTTAGGACAACTTGAAGCTGGTCTTCCACTTCCTCTCTACAACCCTGAACTTCCGTTTTTTTACCAAATAATTTCTGACAAGAGATTTTCACGAGCGGTATACCAACTTGGTGGAGATTGTATTAGATTATTACTGGAGTATGCCTCTCGTGGTGCTGGCAAAGGATCTTGATATTCCGAAGAACATAAAAGTCTTAAATATAAACATATTCCGATTACCCCTGCAAAGTATACTGTAGATAACTTCTTTCGAAATTACCAGTTACTCCCCATGGTAAGAGATAGTACCTGTTGGGGTGTCCGTTTGCATAAAAGGAAGGTCGCTGCTAAAGATGCTCTTATGCAAGACATTGATTTTCATACCAATACAAATGATGGCCCTCATCATTCTAATGACGATAAGTGGTTTATCTTTCCCTTATGCCTTGAAGGTCCTTATATATCCGGTTCTCTCCAACTTCCTGCGAATCTCTCTCACTATGAACCATGGACTTTCAACTGGCCTGATAGATCTTCCGATGTATATTCTCTCACCTTCTTATGTTATTATTATTTATTCCTTCACACTCTCGCTAACTTTTTCATTATCTTGCAGGTTGCCAAAATGAAGCTTAATTACCATAACTATAGGAAACCCAGCACTCTTCTAGCTCTTAGATCTTTCACATATGAAGTAAGAAATATTCCTTTATTAGTTTTAACAATATATTGTTGCCCCTATTTCTTATCTTTATCTGTGTTTGTAGGAAATTGAAGAATTACCACCTTTAGAGACAAAACCTAAGGAGAAACCTTCAACTAATCGTAGAGGGAAATCTATTGTTTCTAGCAAAGGAAGGATCTCTGCCCCTCGTGATAAAGAACCCAGCGAGCCTCCTTTGAAGAAGAATAAAACTCAACATTCTTCTTCTCAACATATCCAAGTGGATTCAATCGTTAGTAATAAATCTAATGATGAATTTATCGAAGAATTTGACAATATTAGAGAAGTTCCCTCTATGAAAAATTCTTCTCCCTCTGATTCTTCCATGGACCAACTATCCATGCTTTTTGGCGATTCCTCTCGTGGAACTGCGAATGAATATGGAGATGAGACTCTTAATGAGCTAGCTCAAGCGCTCGTCAAAGTGTGCGACGCTCCAGTTTTATCTGATAATAACTCTCTTCGTGGAATTTCTGGATCTCTAACTCCAAATTTCTTAAATGCACTTGGTATTCTGGTACGTTTTCTCTTAATCATTTCTTAACTCGCCAAATTTATCTCATCAATTTTTTTTTTTTGTACTTATAAAACTCCATTGCAAGTTGGGAGAGCTTCTTTTGCTGCTACTTCTGATTTGGATAACAAATGTACTTTTTTAAGAAAAAGGCTGTTAACTTTCGCCAAGATAAAGAGAAATTAGAAATTGAAATTGCTGAGCTTCGCAAGAAAAATAAAGTACTGGAAGCGGAAGCTTCAGTCGATAAACAGAAGATTGTTGACCTTGACAATGCTAACAAACAACTTTATGGTATGATTTTACTTTTTCTTTCTTTTAGATTTTTTTTTTTATCATAGCTTATCCAAGCAATCATTTTTGCAGATGTTTATGGTTTAACTGACGAAGCTACATTCCTTAAATCCTTTCCCGAACCTATAGATGATAATACTCTCCTTGCTTGTCTTAATAACTCTTTAAGTAATTTTGCTGATGAACAAATTAGATCTCTCTCTGTAGAGGAGCTTAGATCCAAGTTTAATCTCCTGACTATTGAACATAGACATAATTTAGGACTATCTAATAAATTTAAACGTCTTTATCATGAATCAAAAGAAGTAATCAATGGATTAAGAGATAGAAATAGTGATCTTGTTGATGAGAAAGATCGGGCAATTAGAAATGGCAGCGAAGCTCTAGCAGACTTCCACAAAATTCTTCTCGAAGTTCAAAGGGAAAGAGATAAGCTTATCTTTGAGAATAAAAATCTTCTTGCAAGAGAAACTCAAGTTTGTTCTCGCCTTCTTATTACTAGCGATGATGAGTTTTCTTGGGCAGAACAGGTTCTTGATAATGCTAGGAATAATTTAGGTATAGATGTTAGTCTTCATGCTGATCAATCAGCCTTAATTAGGGACTTGATTTCTGAGAAAGAAGGTTGTTAACCACTCTACTCTATTAACCTTTTGCTTTTTATTATTCTTTCTTATAACCTCTATCTTAACGGTGCCTTATTCTCGCAGATTCTGAAGACAGATGCCGTGTAAGGATGAGAGAACTAGAAGATATTAATCATCAACTCGCGAACGATCTTACTGCTCGCAACAATAAATACTCGCGATTAAAAGCTCAATTTGGGATTACTTCTGCAAATTTTAACAGATCCCTCCTCATTACTCGTAATAATACTACTAGGAAGGTTTGTGATGATCATGGAATTCCTCATTCTTTGCATCTTGATCTTGCAAATGCAATACCATCAATGGTTCAAGATTTTGATGTCTCTGATACTGATGAATATCTTGACGAAGATGAAGAAGAAAATAATGACGAAGAAACAAATTCTGGCGATGATGAAGAACCCAACAAAGATAATGAAAAAGAGAAATCTGGTGAAGAAGAAGAATCTGATAAAGATAACAATGTTGATAAGTGAAACAATGTATCTGTCTAACTTCTTTCTTTGATGTAATCAATCGCGAGTTTCTTCAATTTGCTGCAACTTTCTTCAATTTAGTGTGTAAATTTCTTTGCCCCCTTATCTGTATGAATGAAAGAACAACCTCTTTTTTGCAATATAACTTGGTCAATATAGTTTGCATCTGCTAATTATATGTGCCTTAATATCCATATAAATTTCTCATATGGTGATGAATAATAATCTTTACCATTCTATTCATTCCCATACTTGCCTCTATTATTCATCTGCAATATGAGAAAGTTAATAAACCAACATTTTGGCGAATTTCATAATTTCTATGATGATATCGCAAACCTTGATATTCTTGTGTTATTAATTTTGCGATCTTATGGTCTTATCATGCCTTCCTACTTAAAGGTCTTACTTTTCCATATTATTCTTTCCGCGACAAGATCGCAGGACGTCTTTACACTTTCATGTATTGACCCATTGATCTTGTCTTATCTGCATTTCTTTATTGTATTGCGACAATATGACAAGCCTAAGTTTTCTCGCAAAAACAAAGCCTCGTGACATTGCCGTCATGCGATGAAATTGCAGGACGTCTTCACATTTGCATGTAAAAACCCCTTGACCTCATCTCAACTTTTTTCTCTTATGGATTTTTTCCTCTGTATAATTTACGCGACAATATGACAGGCCTAAATGATCTGGCGATCTTAGAACCCCATGACATTGCCGTCTTAAGACACTTATCAGCTCCCTAATGGAGGGTGCCGCCCTTATCTTCCCCCTGGTTGCCCCTTTAAGGAGGGAACATCGGCCATACAAGACTAGCTCCTCCCATCCAGATTTACCAACAACCAGTTGTTTTCGTAGCCTCTTGTCCTTTATGCCTATATGGATTATAGTTACAAGACTGCACCCTAAGTGGGGTTTTCTTCAGGCCAATTGCATTGTAGCCAAGACTTACCAAAGATGGCCAGGGTAGGTTCGTCCGTCCCGGGCATCCTTGGCTAAACCGTGTACCTCGGCGCCTTGGTCATACTCTGCACTTCTTGGAAGAGACTCTCAGTCATCCAACTAGGGTATAACCTTATAAAGCTGGAAATCCAAGATCTCTCTCCCGGATAGGTTTTCTTTAACCCCTGCATCTGTATGACTCAGGTTCCAGTAGCGGTATAACCTTATCCCTGAATCATATAAAGAGATACCCCCTTTATGACGTGCTTGTAGGTCTTACATTTTCCTCTTACGAAATTGTATCCGCGAACTAAGGTGCACGCCATAAAGGTTTGTCCCATTCTCTTAATCTCTGCGAAATTATATTCGCGTTTCTTAAAATTTCTTGCAAGCTTCAAATCTCAATAATTTCTTTTCTTTTTCTTTTTTCAACTTTTCAATTTCATTTTCTTCACTCAAACAGAAAAAACAACTTTAACTTTCTACTTCCAGCGATCTGCTCGTCATATTTCATCTTACTGTCACTTCATTTTTCTCATCTTCCTTATCATATGTTCTTTTACTTAGTGCTTTCCCGCAAGTTGCTTGTCATTTCCTCCTTTTATGCTCTTTATACCTGTACCTTTGCTGCGTTTTATTATTTGCTTGATATCCGCGAGGGACTCGTTAGTTACTTCTTTATGCTTTTCTATTGAATCAACCATTAATTTGTCACTTCTATGTTGCTGCTTAATTCTGTACTTCCAATTGTTGTTCTTCCCTGCTCTTTCCTCACAAGACTTGATATCTATCTCATAAAATTTCTTACTTTCTCCCCAATCTCCTTTAATTACTCCAACACCATTTGGATGAGGGAATTTAATGCACTGGTGAAAGGTAGATGCAACACCCAATATCCTGTGTAACCAAGGTCGACCAATCAAGGCGTTATATGGCGATTCAATATCGACAACACAGAATAAAATCTTGGAAGTCATTCCTCTTAACGGAATTCTCATTGTGATCTCCCCTTTAGGCTTGTTGGCAGTTCCATTAAAACCATAGATTTTGTATGTCGATGGTATCAAATCTTCATCTTTCCCACCCATGGTTCTGTAGGTGTGGTAGAACAGGATATCTACGGAACTGCCAGTATCAATTAGGATTCTATCAATGGCCCAAGACTCTTCCATTTTGTTATTGTTTTCTTTACCTTCTTCTTCTTCTTCTGCTTGTTCTGGTTTTATTTCCAACCTTACCACCAATGGGTTATCATGCAGCTCGCCAGGCTCTGGTACTTCTTGTGCTGTAAAAGAAAGGACTTGTTTCTGCCACTCTTCTAATGGCGAGATTCTCGCTATATTCATTATTTCTTTTCCATCCATATATCTGGCGAAGACTCTACTTAAGACATTATCGTGGAAATCTTCGATGGTTCTGAAAGAATGCACAATAGAATTACAAAATAAATTCTTTGCTTTAGTTCCAACCTCTATAACAAAAGTTTCTGCTCCTTTTACATTAGTCACTCTACGATCGTCTGGTGGTGGTGGCAATTGTTGCGATTGTTGATGCCCTTTTATAAAATGATTTAGCTTCCCCTGATCGATCATTCTTAAGATTATTCTTTTTACATTTCTGCAATTATTTATCGAATGCCCATGAAAATGATGATAAGGACAGAATTCTTGATTACGAGTGTTAGGATGTGGTTCCTTCCCCATGTTCCATGGCGAGGGTATATTTTCCATTAAAATGATAGCTTCCCAGATTTTTTCTACACTAGCATTCTAGGGTGGCATCTTAATCTCCTCCCATATGGTTCTCATGCTCCCCTAATTTCTGAAATTATTTTTCTTTTGTCCACCATAAGTTTCTTGGGGTTGGTCAAGCCTTTGGATTTGACTATTTCCTCCACGATTGTAATAATTCTTCTCTCTTTCAAATTCTTCTTGATCACGACTTCCCATAGCCACTAGCCTTTGTTTGTCATTATTCGCCACTTTCTCTGCTTGAACTTGCGAGGTGCTCGCCACGTTATTAATCATTTTGGGAAGCAAACTTCCATTAGCCACTACAGAACTGGTGTTTGCAATTGGGTATGACTCCATTTCGTTTTGTTTTTCTTCCAAAGCAATGTACTCTTCTTGTAGTTCTCTTAGTTCAGTCATTGTGATGGTGTTTTTGATTCTGAAAATTTGTATGTAGAGCAAATTGGTTGCAAACATTGCATTAATGAAGGATAAAATAAGATATCTCTCATCTACTCTTCCTTCCATCTCACTGCACATTGTCTTCCATCTTATGGTAAGATGTTTTAGACTCTCGCCAATTCTCTGTTTTAATCCAAACACATCTTCGATACCTGGTCGTGAAGAGTTGTTGCTTATGTATGCACCTAAAAATGTATCTTGTAAGTGATCAAAAGAAGTAATAGTATTTTTCGGCAATCCCTCAAACCATTTTAGCGCCTCGCCATTCAAACTGGATGCAAAGTATTTGCATAAAACAGCATCATGATTCTCCCACTGCAGCATACACCTAACATAAGCTTTAACATGTTGAATAGCACAAGTAGTCCCATCGAAAATACTGTTTAGTGCTGGTAAATTGTATTTTGGAGGAATTCCTCTTAGTTGTACTTCCTGTGTGAAGGGAGTTCTAGCTTCTTCTTCGATTCATCAAGTTGCCTTCTTCCACCTTCTCTTCTATTATTTATCATTCCTCTCATTTCTGCTAATTCCCTCAAAATTTGCTCATTTGCAGTTGGGCTTTTTTCTATTGGTCTTTTTAACGCACTTTCTCTTCTCCTGCGATTTTCCTCTTCATTTCTATCCGAAATTCGCAATTGTTTTTGTCTCCTAATTTCTTCTCCACCAACTTCTTCATTTCTTTCCAATTCTCTTTGTTGTCTTTCTATCCTTCTCTATATTCTGTCATACTCTTTCCAAACATTGCCATTTTCGCGATTTTGTGTATGTCTTCTTTCTCGATTATCATGATTGTTTTGCCTTATTGCTTATTGAAACTCCTGTTCTTCCATTTCTGCCCTCAGCCTTTCTCTCTCGCAAGCTAGGCGTGCCTGTTCAGCATAATGTCTCTCAATTTCATTCTCAATAATTCTTTGATTTCTGACGTGCTCTCGTCCATGTAATACTCTTCTACCTTCTTCGTGATTTTCTTCACCATCTTGATTACCTTCATTTCTTTGATTTTCAATATTTCGTCTTCCATTTAAAGTTTCTCCTTGTGGATCGTTACAATCATTATTTACTCTCTCTTCTCCCTGACATTGTCCTCTATTTGGATTTTCAGTTTCTTCTTGTACATTTTCTCCATCATTTATTATGGGAGAATTTCGCCTTGGTATTTCTCTAAATGATCTTGAACTTGATCTAGTAGTACTTCTTGATCTTCTTCTTTGTAACCTTAAATTCTCCATTCTCAACTCATGATTTTGTCTTGTTAAATTTGCACGTTCCACCGCCTCTAACCTTCTTTATTCTTGTATTCTTTGCCCTAATTCCTCTGCTGTTTCATCTTCATCTTGATGAATCGACCCTCCTACTCCACTTTCTTCTCTTAATTGTCGATTTGTTTCTTCTCCCATTGAATCTGATCTCCATGTATGCACGCTTACTCTATCATAATCCACTCTTCCATTTTGTACCGATGTTGATTAGTTTGGTTGTTGAATTGGATTTTCCCTTTCATTTCTTGTTCTATTCCTCCTAGTTCTCATCCTCTTGAAGATTCTCCCAATTCACTTGTTTCTTCACCTGCAAGTCTTTTACTTCTTCTCACTGTTGTTGGTGGTTCTGATGTATTTCTTCTCCTTCTTCCAGCCATTTCTTCAATTTCTCCAAATCTTCTAATTGTAATTAAAGATTTTGAATCTTGATCTCCCCTTAGTCGGCGCCAAAATGTAGTAGCGGGATTTCCCACACTACACCCCTATTAAGATTCTATAAAAATTTAGGAGAAAACTAATTGAAGATTAAAGAATTAACGACACTTTATTATTTAGATCTCAGAAATGTTTACAGAAAATATTCAAACTCAGAAGTACAACTTTATTTCTGGAGTTTCTCTCTCCTCAAAATATTCTCAACTCTAAAAAATACATCATCATTTTCTGGACTTAGTTGAACCCTTTATATAGTAAATTACATAGTGGGTGACAGCTAAGTTTTCCCCTTCTTTCGGATATATTCTGCGATCTCATCGTGGTATTTGCAATATTAACCTTCGCCAACTTTTGTAATCCTCGTGAAACAACACTCTCATAACATGTCTCTTTAATCGTCAGTTATTATAATGCTTCCCCGTGACGCTCGCCAAATGTCGCTGAAGAATCCTCACGACACTCTCGTGAACAATGTCATTTATACTTATAGGAATATTTGACCTTCTCGTAAAAGCGTTGTTCTTATCACGAGAATATCGTTGTGGTGATATTCTGGTACTACAATGGGCTTACAATACAACTAGACGAGAAGCTACTGGAATGTCACCTTTTTGTTTAACATATGGGGTTGAAGCTGTGTTACCAACAGAAGTTGTTATTCCTACAACAAAAAGAGAGGCTTGGGAAAGAAATCTAAGTGCTGACATGATTCTAAATAAACTAGATGAATTAGAGGAGAAAAGAGAAAAATCTTTACAACTGTAGTTGCAGGAATTCCTACACTACACCCTTGTTAAGAATTTGTAATAATCAACTAAGATTTGAAGATTAAAAATGACACTTTACTATTTAATTTCTAGAAATGTTTACAAGAAATGTAAGAACTCAAGAATACAACTATTCTCTTGAAGTTTCTCTCTCCTAAAGACTTTCTCAACTCTCAAAATTACATCGTCATTTTCTGGATCTATTCGAACCCTTTATATAGGAAATTACATAGTGGATGACAGCTAAATTTTCCTCCTATTTCGGATCTAGTCTGCGATCTTATCGCGGTAACTACAATGTTCAATCTCGCAACCTTTGTAACCATCACGGGATAAACATGTTCTTCTCATCTTTCTTCAATCGTCAGCCTTTATGTCATTCTTTTGTGTTACTCGTCAAGTGTTGTTGATGAATTCGCGATATTCTCGCAGAAGTGTTGTTAATGTTGTAGGAATATTTGGGCTTCTCGCAGAAGTGTCATTGCTGTCGCAAGAATATGGTTGTGGCGATATTCTGGTCCTACCTCTTGCCTCTTCTCATGTCTTTTTCTGCGAAGAAGAGAAGATCATGAGAACTGAATCTGTTATAATGCCGCAACTGTTTATCTTTTTACATTCTTCTATTTTGACACGTTTCTGTATCCTTCGCCAGCTGTCTTCACATACTTTTTCTTCCATTCAATCTTTGACACGTCCTTTTAAACCGTTGCGATCTGACCGTTCACGTCTTCTCGTTGCATTAATTGCATTTATCTTCTCAAAAAATTTATTCTTCTATAAATACTCCTTTTATTCTTCCCTTTTTCTCTTTTTTACTTTCTCTTTCTTTCTTTCTTTGCGTAACTTCTCTGCAAGTTTACTGTTCATCTGCAAATTGCGTATCTTCTATCGCAGTGATTTCTTTCTTATTTCTCAACCTTTTTCTTCATTCCCATACTCAAAAATGGTTGCTGCTGGTGCTAAAAATTTGGCTTCTTTTGATGAGATGCGAGAAAAACTCAAAAATAAAGGTTTAACTTTGTCTACATTTCCAGATCAGAACCCTAAATCTGAACTTTCTCTCAAATTAATTATTGATTATCAATGTTCTCGCGAAAAAATTATAGTATCGCTAGGTCAACTTGAAGCTTGTCTTCCCATTCCTCTCTATGACCCAGAACTTTCATTATTCTATCAAATAATTTCTCACGAGAAGTTCTCACGAGAAGTATATCAGCTGGGTGGGGATTGTATTAGATTATTGCTTGAATATGCTTCTCACGGAGCTAATAAAGAATCTTGCTACCCTGAAGCTGCGAAGAATCCTCAATTTAAAGATGTTCCTATTGTCTCTGCAGATTATACTGTGGAGAATTTCTTCAAAAATTACAAGATAGTCCCTATGAATAGGGATAGCACTTGTTGGGGTGTTCGATTGAAGAAATAGAAAATCGCTGATGATAAAGCTCTTATGCTAGATATTGATTGGTATACTAATACCAATCAAGGTCTTCGTCATTCCAGTGATGACAAGTGGTTTATTTTTCCTTTAATTTTAGAGGGTCCATATATCTCTGGTTCCCATGCACTCCCTGCGAGTGCTACAGAGTATCAACCATGGGTCTTCTACTGGCCTGAAAAAACTAAAGAGGTATGTTCTCTCCAATTTTTTGCATAATTATTATTCATCATCTTCCTTATGTTTTTATATTCTCGCTAACTATTTCGATATTTTCCAGATTGACAGGATGAAGCTCAGTTACCAGAACTTTAGGAAACCTAGCACTTTCTTAGCTCTTAAATCTTTCACAGATGAAGTAAGAAATATCCTTTCATGAGTTTTAACAATATATTGTTGCCCCTATTTCTTATCTTTATCTGTGTTCGCAGGAAATTGAAGAATTAGAACCAACAAGACCTGCGAGGACTAAGGTGAAAGCTGATCGCAAGGGGAAATCTACCGCTCCTTCCAAAGGGAAGACTTATGCCCCTCGCAGTGAAGAATCTGGCGATCCTCCTTTGAAGAAAAGGAAAACCCAACATTCTTATTCTTCAACTCCTCAACCCATCCCAGAAAATTTAAGTGTTAGCGATGAGTTTGATGATGTTAATGACGTCCCTTCCATAAAGGATTCTTCTTCTTCTGAGTCTTCAATGTCTCAACTGTCCAAAATTTTTGGCGATGCTACAAATGGTATACCAAATGAGTATGGATATGAAGCTCTTAATGGGATATCCCAGGCTCTCGCCAAAGTCTGTGATGCTCCCGTACTAGCTGATAATGATTCTCTCCAAGGAATCTCAAAATTTCTAACTCCCAGCCTCTTAAATTCACTTGGTATTCTGGTATATTTCTACCTTTTCATTTTGTTTATGTATTTATTTTTTCATCAAACTTTATCTTATATAATTCTACCGTAGGTTGGAAGAGCTTCCTTTACGACTGCCTCTGATTTAGACAAAAAAATATGCATGTTCTCTCAAGAAGAACATTGCTCTTCACGAAAAGAATGAGAAGTTAAAATCTGAACTTGTTACTCTTCGCAAGAAAAATGAAGAATTGGAAAGAGATCTTTCCCAAAAATCACTTAAAGTATCCAATCTTGATATTGTCAATACACAACTCTTAGGTATGATATTTTCTTTTCTTCTTTCATATCTTTATTTTTCATTACTCTTTCTTACTTGATCTGTCATTCTCGCAGACACTTATGGTTTTACTGATGAGGATTTAACCATTCGTTCTTTTCCTGAACCAATAGATAATGATACTCTTCTAGAGATTCTTAATAGTTCTTTGAATAGCCCTTCCAATATTAATTCTCTTTCCATAGATGAACTCAGATCTAAGTTTTGCCTCTTAGAAATTGATTACAGATCTTGTTTAGATATAACCCACAAATTCAAACAACTTTACCATAATTCTAAAGTAGAGATTAAAGCTTTAAAAGCTAAGAACAATAATCTTTCCAAAGACAAAGATCGTATATCTAGACAAGGAGCTGAAGCATTATCATATTTCCATAAAACTATTCTTGAACTTCAAATTGAATGGGATAGACTTGTCCGCGAGAATGAAGATCTTCTTACGATAGAAACTCAAGTTCTCTCTCGTCTTCTTATTAATAGCGATGATGAGTTTGCTTGGGCTGCGATGGTTCTTGACAATGCCAGAAACAACTTAGGTGTAGATGTTAGTCTTTATACTGAACAAGCAGCTTTAATTAAAGATATGATTTCTGAAAGAGAAGGTTGTCAACTGTTCTACTCTGTTGATTTCTTGTTTTTATTATTCTTTCTTGTAAAATCTCTAACTTGTTGTCATATTCTTGCAGAAGCTGAAAAGAGATATCTTAAAAGAATTGGAGAACTTGAAGACGAGAAGAATAAACTCGCGACCAGTCTTATTGCTCACGAAGAGAAATATTCAAGATTGAAAGATCGATTTAAAATTAATACTGCGAATTTTAACATATCTCTTGTTATTACTCGCAATAATTCCATTAAATTGGTTTGTAGCGATCATGGAATTTCACATTCTATATATCCTGATCTTGCAAAGGAGGTACCAGCAAAAACTCCAAACCTTGTTATCTCTGATAGCGATGAAGAATCTGGTGAAGATGAATATTGATAATGATGAAGAAGAAAAGTCTGGCGAAGAAGAAAAGTCTGACAAGGATGAAGATAATGATAACGATGAAGTGGAGAAATCTGGCGATGAAGAGAAATCTGACAAAGAAGATGGTGATGGACCTAATTAGTTATGTTTCTTCTTTTTATCTTCTTTGTAAATTTTGTATACTCATTTCCTTCTTCCTGTAATATTCCTGCGAATTTCTCCAATTTTGTAAACTTCTTTTGCTTCTATCTGTATGCAATTAGAGAACAATTCTTTTTCTGCAAATTAATCAATCAACATAATTATGACCCTTTAATTATCTGTATAAATGTGTCATTTAATAATATCTTATGCAATTTTATCATATGGTAGATGAATAATAATTTCATCATTCTACGCATTCCCATACTTGCCTATATTATTCATCTGCAATACGAAAAAATTGAGTAAGGATTAGATATTAGTTGTAGAATAAATAGATTTTGCATCAATATCCGCGATAATTATCGCTATCAACAACTGCATAACTTTATGATTTATGCGTAGAATCACAAATCTCATAACATCTGCGAGCATTATCGCAGTAATCTTATGGTATTATTATGCCTTCCTAATTAAAGGTCTTATTTTGCCATATATTTTTTCTTTCTGCGACAAAATCGCAGGACGTCTTTACATTTGCATGTATTGACCCATTGATATTGTCTTATCCATATTTTTTCAACATCTCTGCGACAATATGATAAGTATAAACTCTCTTGCAAGAATTAATCCTTATGAAATTGCCGTCTTGCGATGAAATCGCAGGACGTCTTTACACTTTCATGTAAAAACCCATTGATCTCATCTTAACTTTTTTCTTTTGGCTTGTTGCCTCTGTATAATTTTCGTCACGCGACAATATGACAGGCCTAAATGTTCTTGCGACCATAAAGCCCCATGACATTGCCGTCTTAAGACACTTATCAGTTCCCTAATGGAGGGTGCCGCCCTTATCTCCCCCCTGGTTGCCCCTTCAAGGAGGGAACATCGGCCATACAAGACTATCTCCTCCCATCCGGATTTACCAGCAACCAGTTATTTTCACAGCCTCTTGTCCTTTATGCCTATATGGCTTATAGTTACAAGACTGCACCCTAATTGGGGTTTTCTTCAGGCCGAGTGAATCATAGACAAGACTTGCCAAGGATGGACATGGTAGTTTCGTACGCCCCAGGCACCCTTGACTCAACTGTGTACCTCGGCGCCTTGGTCATACTCTGCACTCCTTGGAAGAGATTCTCAATCGTCCAACCAGGGTATAACCTTATATAGTTGGAAATCCAAGATCTCTCTCCCGGATAGATTTTCTTTAACCCCAACATCTGCATAACTCAGGTTCCATCGGCGGTATAACCTTATCCCTGAGTCATGTCAAGAGATACCCCCTTATATGACGTGCTATTAGGTCTTACATTTGCCTCTTACGAAATTTTATTCGCGAACTAGGGTGCACGCCAAAAAGGTTCGTCCTATTCTATAAATCTCTGCAAAATTTTATTCGCTCTTCTCGCGAGTATGATAACTCTGATAAAATTTCATTTCTTTAACCTCCTTTTTGTATTATTATACAACCTTTCCAAATAAAATATTCTTTTCAGGTACATTTTCTTCAAACAAGTCATTCATAAATTTCTCCTAATTTTCATCATTTTACCTCTTTACTTACTACTTTATATCGTTGCCCTTTTGTTGCGCTTTTCTATTTTTTCTTCATTTGCGAGACGCTCGCCATCAACCATTAATTTGCCACTCCTTTGATCTCGCAACATTTCATCTTCTCGCTGTTTTATTGCATCAACCATTAACTTGTCACCTATTTGTTTCTGTTTGATGTTTTGTTTCCAATTTTTATTCCTCACGGATCAACAATGTAACGATTAAAACAAATTCTTCGCCTTTGCTCCAACTTCAATCACTAATGTTTCTGCTCCTTTTACCGCATTAACTCTGTGGTTTTCTGGTGCTGGTGGTAATCGCTGGGACTGTGGATGTTCTACTAGAAAGTGATTTAACTTCCCTTGATCAATCATCCTTAAGATTATCCTTTTTATATTTCTATAATCATTTATTGAATGACCATGAAAATGATGGTAAGGACAAAATTCTTGAATTCGATTATTTGGATGCGGCTCTTTTCCCATGTTCCATGGTGATGGTATATTTTCCATCAGAATGATAGCCTCCCAAATTTTTTCTATGCTAGTATTTAGAGGTGGCATCTTAATTTCTTCCCATATTATCTTCTGATTTCCTTGACCTCTAAAATTGTTTTGCCTCTGACCACCATATGTTTCTTGTGGTTGATCAAGTCTTTGGATTTTTTTATTTCCACCATGATTATAATAATTATTCTCCCTTTCATATTCTTCTTGATCTCGACTGCCCATCACTACCAATTTCCGCTGATTATCCATTACCGTTTTCTCTTGCTGTGTCTGCGAGCTGCTCGCTACATTGTTGATCATTTTAGGAAGTAAACTTCCATTTGTCATCATTGAGTTAGTATTTGTGATTGGGTATGATTCCATTTCATTCTGTTTTTCTTCCAAAGCAATGTACTCTTCTTGTAGCTCTCGCAACTCTGTCATAGTGATTGTATTTTTGACTCTAAAAACTTGTATGTACAGAAAATTGGTTGCAAACATTGCATTAATGAAAGATAAAATGAGGTATCTTTCATCTACTCTCCCTGCCATCTCGCTGCACATTGACTTCCATCTTATCCTCTGTTTTAACCCAAACACATCTTCAATACCTGGCCGCGATGAATTGTTGCTTATGTATGCCCCCACAAATGTAGCTTGCAAATTATCAAAAGATGTTATAGTATTTTTTGGCAATCCCTCAAACCATTTCAGAGCCTCGTCAGTCAATCTTGACGCAAAATACTTGCATAATACAGCATCATGATTCTCCCACTATAGCATACATCCAACATAAGCTTTGACATGTTGAACAGCACAAGTGGTCCCATCAAAGATACTGGTTAATGTGGGTAAATTGCATTTTGGGGGAATCTCTCTCAATTGTACTTCCTGAGTAAAAGGGGTCCTCGCAGCTTCTTCAATTGCTTTATCAAGTTGCCTTCTGCCTCCTTCTTTTCTATTGTTTATCATCCCCTGCATTTCTGCTAATTCTCTTAATATTTGTTCATTTTCAGCTGAATTTTGCTCTACTGGTATCTTTAATGCAGCCTCTCTTCTTCTATGTTCATGTCTTTCTTGTCTTGCGAGATTTCGTGTATCTTCGTCTTCATCTTCATCCTGTCTTTCTATGCGATTTTCTCTTTCACCTTCTTCTTGAAATCGCAGTTGATTATGATGTCTATTTTCCTCTCTGCGAATTTCTTCGTTTCTCATCATTTCTCCTCGCTGTCTTTCTATTCTCCTCGGTATTCTGTCATATTCCTCTTGAATGTTATTATTATAGCGATTTTGCGTACGTCTCCTTTCTCGATTTTCATGATTATTCTGTCATATTGCCTCTTGAAATTCTTGTTCTTCTACTTCTTCTCTTAATCTTTCTCTCTCGCAAGCTATACATGCTTGTTCAGCATAATGCCTCTCAATTGCATCCTCAATTATTCTTCGATTTTTTTTGAATCTCTCGCCCATGTAATATTCTCCTACCTTCTTCTCGATTTTTTTCGCCATTTGGTTATTTCTACCTTCTTGGTTTCTGATATTACGTCTTCCATCCTTAACTTCACCGCGTGGTATGTAGCGATCATCAATCATTTCTTCTCTTCCATGATGTTGTTCTTCATTTGGATTCTGCATTTCTTCTCGAGTATTTTCTTCAATATTTATCATAGGGGAATTTCGCTTTGGTTCTTCTCTAAATGATCTTGTGCTCGATCTAGCGGTACTTCTTGATCTTCTTCTCTGTAATCTTAAATTTTCCATTCTTAACTCGTGATTTTGTCTCGTTAAATTTGCTCGTTCCTCCGCTTCTAATCTCCTTTCCTCTTGTATTCTCTGTCTTAAATCATCTGCTCTTTCGTTTTCACCTTCTCCCTGAACTAATCCTTCAACCACTCCTTGATCTATTTCTTCTCTTCTTTCGTTTCTCAATTGTTGATCTTCTTCTTCTTCCATTGAATCGGATCTCCAAGTGTGCACACTCACTCTATCATAATCCACAGCTCTATCTTGCGCTGGTGTTTGTTGATTTGGTTGTTGAATTTGATTTTCTGCTCCATTCCTTATTCTATTTCTTCTTGTTCTTACTCTTGAAGATTCTCCCAATTCATTTGTTCTTTCTCCTGCAAGTCTTTTACTCCTTCTCACGGTTGTTGGTGGTTCTGATGTATTTCTTCTTCTTCCAGCCATTAGTTCTTTAAACTGTTAGATCTTGTATAAATTCTTTCACTATTTTTTCAAATTCCTTCCAATTACAATGTCAATTTTTATCTTTTTCTTCAAAATATTACTAATTCGTCCTTGTTTCTAGCGCCAAAATGTAGTTGCAGGAATTCCTACACTACACCCTTGTTAAGAATTTGTAATAATCAACTAAGATTTGAAGATTAAAAATGACATTTTACTATTTAATTTCCAGAAATGTTTACTAGAAATGTAAGAACTCAAGAATACAACTATTCTCTTGAAGTTTCTCTCTCCTAAATACTTTCTCAACTCTCAAAATTACATCGTCCTTTTCTGGATCTATTCGAACCCTTTATATAGGAAATTACATAGTGGATGACAGCTAAGTTTTCCTCTTATTTCGGATCTAGTCTGCGATCTTATCGCGGTAACTACAATGTTCAATCTCGCAACCTTTGTAACCATCACGGGATAAATATGTTCTTCTCATCTTTCTTCAATCGTCAGCCTTTACGTTATTCTTTTGTGTTACTCGTCAAGTGTTGTTGATGAATTCACGATATTCTCGCAGAAGTGTTGTTAATGTTGTAGGAATATTTGGGATTCTCGCAGAAGTGTCGTTGTTGTCGCAAGAATATTGTTGTGGCGATATTCTGGTCCTACAACAACATATGGAAAATTATCAACGAAGATTAGCTCGCGAGTACAACAAACGTGTCAAAAAACGTGAATTCCAACCAGGCGATTTAGTACTGCGAGAAACACCAAGTTAGCGAGAATATGGTAGAAAACTGGCGAGAAAATGGGATGGAACATACATCATTAAAGAGATAGTTGGAACTGGGGCATACAAGTTAATGGATCCTGAAGGTAGAGATATTGGTCAAAGACTTGACAGACCATGAAATAGATTATTTCTGAAAAGATACTATCAATGATAAATTCTACGAGATTAGAGATGCTGGTATGATTATATGATGACACAGATAATAAATTTTTCTTTCCCTATTACAATTGCGAGATTCTTTAATCACAGAGCAGGTAAGAAGTTCGAAAATATCGCAAGAAACACGAATAAAAATTTCGCAGAGATTAATAGAATGTGACAAACCTTTATGGCGTACACCCTAGTTCGCGAATACAATTTCGCAAGAGGCAAATGTAAGACCTAAAGTGCGTCATATAAGTAGGTATCTCTTTGCGTAGCTCAGGGATAAGGTTATACCGATGCTGGAACCTGAGTCATAAAGATGTTTGGGTTAAAGAAAACCTATCCAGGAGAGGTACACAGTTGAGTCAAGGGTGCACGCGGCGTACGAAACTACCATGGCCATCCTTGGAAAGTCTTGTCTACGATGCACTCGACCCAAAGAAAACCCCACTTATGGTGCAGTCTTATAACTATAAGCCATATAGGCATAAAGGATAAGAGGCTGCGAAAATAACTGGTTGTTGGTAAATCCAGATGGGAGGAGCTAGTCTTGTATGGCTGATGTGCCCTCCTTGAAGGGGCAACCAGGGGGAAGATAAGGGCGGCACCCTCCATTAGGGAGCTGATAAGTGTCTAAAGACGGCAATGTCATGGGGCTTTTTGATCGCAAGAACATTTAGGCCTGTCATATTGTCGCATGATAAAAATTATACAGAGGCAACAAGCCATAAGAAAAATAGTTAATATGAGATCAATGGGTCTTTATATGAAAGTGTAAAGACGTCTTGCGATTTCATCGCAAGACAACAATGTCATGAGATTTTCTTCTCGCAGGGGAGTTTAGTCTTGTCATATTATTGCAAAGAAATGAACAAATTATGGATAAGGCAATATCAATGGGTTTTTAAGTGAAAATGTAAAGACACCATGTGATTTTGTCGCAGACACAAAAAAGTGGCAAAATAAGACCTTTAACTAGGAAGGAAAATAAGACCAACAAAATAATCACAAACATTAACTATTTTATTTTAAGAATGCAGGAAAAATTTGTTCATCGCAGAGGAAATGATAAGAAACAAGAATCCTTCAAAGTTCTTCAAAAATATTATTCAGAATCATACGGCAGGATTATTCATAATACCACAGTATTATCGCAACATAGTTTGCAAGAAGAAAATACATGACCATTACAAGAAAGATAATGAATGGAAAGTAGGGGAGTGGATAAATAAAATATCATTATCTTCCTTGAGAATATTTAAAATAACAGAAGTAAAAGTTGAATTCCAAAGTTACATAAAGTTACATTGGTCGCAAGAAAGAGGAAGAAAGAGAAAACAGAGAGAAAACAAAAATAAAACTCAGGCTTCAATATTGATCTCACCAGATTCATCATCTTTGTTAGTGTTATCAACTTCACCAACATTCTTCTCATTGCGATTGATTCGAGATTCTTCTTCTTCGCCAGCAATTGATTCACCACCAGTGGTTACTTCTCTAGGAGGGCTTTTTTCTTCTTCTGTTTGGTCTTCTTGAGAAATATTTTCTTCATCACTTGCATAAATCAGATCCTTATCCATAGGAAGAGGAATTTCATCATCATCTACTTCTATAGGAGGGACAGTTACATGGGAAAGAGACTGAGATATCAGAATATCATTCACAAGAACTTCAGCACTGAGATGAACTTTGCGAAGGAAGCCTCTGTCGCGATTTATAATCTCCATATTCTTGAAGTATTCAAGATAGTAATATCTTCTCTCTGCTCGATCACGAGATTTTACAAGGTCAGAAGTGAGAGTCCCGTTTTCTTTGCGAACTTTAGACAGTTTATCAGTCAGATCAGAAATGGTGAGGTGGAGGCTTTTCTCAATTTCTGCGAGAAAGATAAAAAGTTACTCAAAAAAAGAAAATCATGCAAGAAATATAACATAGAAATTTAACAGAGAGATCAACAATTGAGGAAGCCAAATGACTACCTTCTTTCTGCGAGGTTAAATTTTGAATTAATAAGCAACAATTCTCCCATTGGTTCATGGCATCATCAAATTTGTCTCCAACTATACACTTCAGGCGAGATTTTATATTTTCTTCTTTATAGAGGAGATACGAGTTTTCTTTTGATAATAAAGAATAAGATTCTTATAATTGGGAATATTGATCTTGAAGATTGCTGGCTTTTAAACTAAGAGTTATCCTACCCTTGATAAGTTTATCCTTCTCAGCGGAAGATGATTCAATTACTTCCTTGAGTTCATCCTTAAGAGAACAAAGAGATTGCTCTTGATTATCACATATTCTTTGAAGATTACTCAATTGTTGCGAGGAAATCTCCATCAAGCTTGAAAAACTATGTTTTTCTTGAGATAAAGTTTTATTTTCATCTGATAAAGATTCCATCGGCAAGTTAGCCTTGATTAACAAATATGAGAAGCGGGTAACTTCGCTATTCAATAAATTTTGGATTTGCAATAATTGGCTATTCTCATTAGTAAGATTATCTATTTGATAGATCGAGTAAGTGTAAAGATTGTCTAATCTATTATATTGGTCCGCCCAAGAATCTTTTTCAGCACGACCTTCTTCAGAGATAGACTCAAATTGAAATCTTTCCATGATACGTTTCTTGTTTAAAACTAAATATATGAACCAAGAATTTAAAAAGGAAGCTTGAGTACAGAGAAGATGAAAATTTGATAGAACAGAGAAATAAGAGATAGAGGCAGGAAAATTATACCTTTTAGCTCGTTATTTTTGCTGCGAAGATTCTCGCAATCAAGTGAATAATTGCGAAGCTTTTGATAGAGAATGTCACATTCTGAAGTCTTGGCTTGGAGATTTCTTTTAAGCAATTCAACTTCACTTTCTAGAGCTGCTTGTGAAGCCATTTGATTAGAACCAAAATACTTACATAAAACCTCGCAGACGTCATGCTTGACAGGATCGTTAGAATACATCTTAGCCTCATCTAAAACATTAGACAAGACTTTAAAAGCAACGTCTACTCCTATCGAAGTTTCCTTAGAATAAGAAGAAGGTGCAGATGGTGAAATACTGACAGTAGAAAGCTGGAGGTTTGGATTGTTCGCAATAATTGCATCATAAGAAGGTGGAGTATTTGGAAAGATAACAGTTGAAGGTAATAAGTGTATGGAAGGAGTTTCATTCACATCAACTTTAGGAATTTCATGTGTTAAAAGATTAGTGGAGATAGGGGTATTGGTGGCGATATTCTCGCGGATAGAAGAAGGTTCCACTTGCGGGATTGTGGGAATAGCTCTTGCAGATGTCATCTTGGGAATAATAATGTTAGCCTCAAGGGTTTTAACCTGGCGAGATCGTTTGGGAGGTCTAGCGATACCCTCGTCATCCTGCGAATAATAACTTATTAGATAAGAAACAGAGGCAACAATATTGTTATTAAGAAGTAATGAATGTTTCTTACTACCTTATTACTCGCAGAACTCCTTTTCTTTTTAACAAGCTTTTTGCGAAGATTAGGGTTTTGGATTTCAGACTGGGCGTTAGGAGTAGTTCCACTGTAGAGAAAACATAATATGGGAATTATGAAGAATCAAATAGAAAAGATTGGATAACATGAGTAAAAAATAATTCAACAAGCAAAATTGAATTTAGTAACGTCAGAAAAACACATACCTTGAAGATTTCATTAAAGCAGTAGCAGGTGGATATAAAGAAGAATAAAAATTGCAGATCGGAAAAAATTGCATAGGATGAAGAAACGAAGAAGAAGAAAATTAGTTATGTAACCAAATTATATCGTTTATAGGCAAAAGGAGATGACCTGTTGAGGAGAGATGTGCCGGTAAAAAGAGGAATCTACAACACGTGTTGGTGGTTAAGCTAATTTCATGGAGTTTTGTCGAGAAGAAAATATGGAAAGATAGGAATCTGCGAGCATTATGAAGAGTTGGAGATTCTCATATCCCCTCCACTTCGCGAATAAGACATCAGAAGAGGCAAGATGTAGGACCATAATATCGCCATGGAAGTATTCTTGCGAGATTAACAACACTTCTGCGGGCGTCACCGCGAGTTCTTCAACAACACTTTGCGAGCGTTATAAAATAATTTAAAGAGTGATTCAAAGAATGACGTAATGCCTGACAATTGAAGAAATAAAGAAAAGCATGATTGCTCTGCGGTGGTTGCAACACTTGCGAGAATGGACATTATAACTATTGCGATAACATCACAGATCAAATCTGAAATTAAAGGATAACTTAGCTGTCATCCACCATGTAAATACCCTATATAAAGAGACCCAGTAGATTCATAGAGAGGGGGATGTATTTTTGAGTGTTGAGAAAATCTTGAGGAGAGAGAAAATTCAAGAGGGCGGTTGTATTCTTGATTTCTTCCATTTCTTATAAATATTTCTGAGAATCAAATAATAAAGTGTTATTTTTAATCTTCAAATATGAGTTGATTACTGTAAATTCTTATCAAGGGTGTAGTATAGGATTTCCTGCAACTACAGGAGACTTGAACTTATTTATCACTCAAAAGTCTATCTATTCTATCTCCTATTTTGACACAAAAGTCGTATTGCTATATAGACTTCAATTATACATATTTGCTATTTCGAGCTGAGTTTATCTCGCTTATTTATTTCTCGAAATATGTGTTGGTAAGCTTTCCCTTTAGCCAAGTTCATCTTTACTCGTGACGAAAGTCATGTTGAATATTTTGATAACTTGAAAATCACTTTGATGAAAATAGTTTGTGGATAACAACTATTATAACATCCTCTAAGAAAGTTTAAATGATTGAAATGAGAGTTTAGATCAAGTAACCATGTTTGGATATAAACATAGTGTGTTCTCACATTTGTGTAAAAGTCCAAAATTGGGAACCTAAAGTATGCACACCCGTACGCGTACTGGCGGTTGTTGGAAATCCGGGTAAGTATGTGTACCCATACCGTACGCATACTGGCAAAAATTTCACGTCCGTAAATTTCTGCTGGAGTTTGGAAGTGAAAATAAACTTAGTCTAGTCACTTTAGTATGCGTACCCATTTGCATACCTAAGAAAGTTACTTTCTAAAATATGTTTTCTCATGAACTAAAACATTTATATAATAAGGAATGTAATCTTTGAAAACCGTGGCTATAATGTTCATGAATTGATTCGAGTGTATCAAAATAGATTTTGCTTCGATTGTGTCTTGTATACTTCTATGAGATCTAAGAAATAGAACAACTCTCTAACTAGTTCATTTGAGTCACTTGAACTAGTTATTGTGAAGATGAATAAGGTTGATATGAAAGTGCTCATATGGATAACCATTGGTTAACTATTGTTGAACCAACTAGGTGTACACGTTTAGGTACGGTTACCCAAACCTAAATGAAGGTATATTTCATTTGTGTATAACAAGCTAAGTTTGATCAAACAGTTGAAAGATATTAGCTTGAATCTAATCAGGCTTTCATCTAACGGTGAATATTGAATGCGTTGTTACCAAGGTAACTTAGAATGCAAACCATAATTTGAAATCTATATAAAGGAGAACTCTAGGAATTGGGAAACCTAATCCCCACACCTCATGTGTGATAGTAGTTGCATAAGCTAGAGTCGATTCTACTTTAACCTTAGTTTTTTCACGAAACCCTGTAGGTTAACGACTTAAAATTTTCATTAGGATTGTGAAGCCAGGCCCAACTATTTTCTCTGTAGTTGCATGATTTGATCTTGCTGTTTTCTATCGTGATTGAGTACAATCATAAGATTGTCTTGAGATTTATATCTTCGATGGGCAAGATAGAAAAGTAGATAGAAACACCTTAGTATCATCGTTTGTGATTCCACAATATCTTGTTTCGTTAATCGATTAAGATTGTTGTGAGGTAATTGATAATATTAGGTTGTTCTTCGGGAATATAAGTCTGGGTAATCAATTGGCTCATGTTCACCTTGATTTATCAAAAGACGAAACAAAAACTCGTAGGTATATCTGTGGGAGACAGATTTATCTATTCAATATATTTTTCTGTGTGAGACATATTTGTTTATCAAGTCTTCGACTTTGGGTCGTAGCAACTCTTAGTTATGGGTAACATCAGCTAAGGGAATCAATTGTATAGTATCCTGCTGGGATCAGAGACGTAAGGAACAAAAACTGTACCATGAATCAGTGTAAGATTGATTAGTGTTCAACTACAGTCCAAATCGAGTTTAGCTTTGTAGTAGGATAGTGTCTGTAGCGGCTATTTACAGTGTGGTGTTCAAATCTGGATTAGGTCCAGGGGTTTTTCTGCATTTGCGGTTTCATCATTAACAAAACTGATTGTGTCTGTGTTATTTCTTTTCCGCATTATATTTTTTTATATAATTGAAATATCACAGGTTGTGCGTTGAATCGATCAATTGGTAAATCCAACCTTTGGTTGTTAATTGAAATTGATTGATCCTTGAATATTGGTCTTTGGTACCGTTCAAGTTATTTCTCTTGTATTAAATCAGGATCGCAAATTCCTATTTGTTTGATTGCGGATTGAATCGAGGAATTGAGATATAATTCTTTGATATAGTTTTTATGAAGATTGATTCTAACTGTCTAGTTGATTCTCTTGAAAGTATATTGGAGTTAGTCCATACAGATTTCTAAGCGAAATATTGGGTGAGGTTGTTGTAACCCCGCTTTTTTAATTGGTATCAGAGCATGAAAACACGTTTAAGACCTCATAAGTCTTTGTTTGTAGTGATCTGACTATATGGACAGAAATTCTATCTCCATAAACGTACCACTAGTCTTCAATGGCTCAAACTACTCATGGTGGAAAAATCCTTATGCGTGCTTTTATTCAAGCTCGTGATTTTCAAACATGGGTACGTGTTGTTAATGGTTATTATCCTTCGGTTTATACAGAAGGAAATGTATCTATACCTAAGGATATTGGTAGATATAGTCCAGAAGAAATCCTTGCAGCGAAGCAAAATTCTAACGGATTAAATGCTATCATACATGCCATTACCCCAGATTTTCAATAGCATTGCACAAAGTTTAAAGAAGCCTGGGATATCTTACAAACTGTATTTGAAGGGAATACCTCTGAAAAGGAATCTAGGCTTCAGAACCTATGTTCCGATTGGGAAAACCTTCGTATGGAAGATGAAGAGTCATTTGATGAGTTTAATCATAAAATGTCTGAATTTGTTAATGCAGCTTGTTTGTCAAGCTTAGTTGCCAAAACTATAAGTCTTGATTTCTAGTCTACTTATAGTTAAGTCTCGGATTAGGATAGTAAGTGTAGTTGAGACTTAGACTCCACGGCGTTCATCGAATGAAGGCGAAGAACTACTCAAGGTAACTTCATCAACAAAAGATATGTGGAGACTTGAATTTATCTATCACTCAAAAGTCTATCTATTCTATCTCTTATTTTGAGACAAATGTCGTATTGCTATATAGACTTCAATTATACACATTTGATATTTTGAGACGTATTTATCTCGCTTATCTATTTCATGAAATATGTGTTGGTAAGCTTTCCCTTTAGCCAAGTTCATCTTTACTCCTGACGAAAGTCATGTTGATTATTTTAATAACTTGAAAATCACTTTGATGAAAATAATTTGTGGATAACAACTATTATAACATCCTCTAAGAAAGTTTCAATGATTTAAATGAGAGTTTAGTTCAAGTAACCATGTTTGGATATAAACATAGTGTGTTCTCACATTTGTGTAAAATTCCAAAACCGGGAAGCTAAAGTATGCGTACATGTACGCGTACTGGCGGTTGTTGAAAATATGTGTAAGTATGCGTACCCGTACGCATACTGGCGGAAAGTTCACGTCCATGAATTTCTGTTGGAGTTTGGAAGTGAAAACAAACTCAATCCGGTCACTTAAGTATGCTTACCTATTTACATACCTAAGAAGGTTACTTTCTAAAATTCTGTTTGTTCATGAACTAAAACATTTATATAATAAGGAATGCAATCTTTGCAAACCGTGGCTATAATGTTCATGAATTGATTCGAGTGAATCAAAATCGATTTTTATTCAATTATGTCTTATATACTTCTATGATATCTAAGCAATTGTATAACTCTAACTAGTTCATTTGAGTCACTTAAACTAGTTATGGTGAAGATGAATAAGGTTGATATGAAAGTGCTCATATGGCTAACCATTGGTTAACTATTGTTGAACCAATTAGGTGTACACGTTTAGGTATGGTTACCCAAACCTAAATGAAGGTACATTTCATTTGTGTATAACAATCTTAGTTTAATCCAACGATTGAAAGATATTAGTTTGAATCTAATCAGGTTTCATCTAACGGTGAATATTGAATGTTTTGTTACCAAGGTAACTTAGATTGCAAACCTTGATTTAAAATATATATAAAGGAGAACTCTAACAACTGGGAAACCTAATCCCAATACCTCTTGTGTGATACTAGTTGCATTAGCTAGAGTCGTCTCTCCTTTAACCTTAGGTTTTTCACGAAACCCTGTAGGTTAACGACTTAAAGACTTCATTGGGATTGTGTACCCAGACCAAACTATTTTCTATGTAGTTGCATGATCTGATCTAGCTGTTTTCTATCATGATTGAGTACAATCATAAGATTGTCTTGAGATTTATATCTCCGATAAGCAAGATAGAAAATTAGTTACAAACACCTTCGTCTCATCGTTTGTGATTTCATAATATCTTGTTTCTTTAATCAATTAAGATTATTGTGATGTGATTGATAATACTAGGCTGTTCTTCGGGAATATAAGTCTGGGTTATCAGTTGGTTCATGTTCACCTTGATTTATCAAAAGACAGAACAAAAACTCGTAGTTATATCCGTGGGAGACAAATTTATCTATTCAATAGACTTTTCTATGTGAGATAGATTTGTTTATCAAGTCTTCGACTTTGGGTCATAGCAACTCTTAGTTGTGGGTAACATCAGCTAAGGGAATCAAGTGTGTAGCATCATTCTGGGATCATAAACGTAAGGAATGCAACTGTAACTTGAATCAATGTGAGATTGATTAGGGTTCAACTACAGTCCAGACTGAAGTTAGCTTTGTAGTAGGTTAGTGTATGTAACGGATTAATAAAGTATGGTGTCCAAATATGGACTAGGTCCCGGGGATTTTCTGCATTTGCAATTTCCTCATCAAAAAAACTTCTGGTGTCTGTGTTATTTCTTTTCCGCATTATATTTTGTTATATAATTGAAATATCACAGGTTGTGCGTTAAATCGATCAATTGGTAAATCCAACCTTTGGTTGTTGATTGAAATTGATTGATACTTGAACATTGTTCTTTGGTACCGTTCAAGTCATTTCTCTTGTATTTAATCAGGCTCGCAAATTCCTATTTGTTTGATTACGGATTTAATCGAGGAATTGATATATAACTCTTTGATATACTTTTTATTAAGATTGAGTCTAACTGTCTAGTTGATTCTCTTAAATGTATATTGGAGTTAGTCCATACAGATTGCTAAGAGAAATATTGGGTGAGGTTATTGTACCCCCGTTTTTTCACAAAGGCCAAAGCCTTTGCACATTCCATGGGTCCTAATGCACCATCATGGTACATCATAAGATTTGTTGCACCAAATGATGCAACACAACCTACACAGACTAGGCTAAAGCCATACCATATTGTACTTCACTTCAAATCTAATTGTTACATCCTCATCCTTATTTTTATCATTTCCATTCTACCATGTTACAATTATAAAACACAATATACATCTTAATGATTCAAAATTGATTTACAAATATATCAATGCTTACCTGGAACAACATTTGAAAGCTTCTATTGGAGCTCACTAATATAATATTTTAACTTTTATTCTTAGAATTCAGCAAACGACCATCTTCTTTACATTCTTACTTTCAATATTTCTCTGCAAGTCGGAGCAATTACAATTTCATTCACATAACTCTGCACTACCATATCTGAAACACAAATTTCAACTCCATACCAATCTCAAATCATCTCTTCTACCTATAATTCTTTGAAACTTTCTTTATCATTGACTCTCACCAACAATCCATGTTTCAACACCAACCCAACCTAACTCAGTTAAGGTCTTACAACTCATGCACATACATAATCTGCAACACCACAACCAATTCGACTTACACCTCTTACCTACACCATTAATCCATTCAGAACCCTTAGATATGACATTCATACTCATATCTTCTATGTAATTTCAGCTGAGACCATACATAATACTAGCAAAATCCATCACCATCTTCTATCACAACCATTATCAACTCCAAAAATCTTGTAATTCATTAAACCACTACCACTATAGAACTGAAATCATCACATACCCTAATATGAAATGGCATGAACTCGGTAGTGGAAATAAATATATTACCAAGTTAACTGGGATAAACACCTCCAAATAGTTCTTCCACAAGTAACCCTTAGATCGGATTCTTCTTTACTTTGACCTAATTCAGCAAATCTTCTCAAAACTATCACCACCCCACTAGTTCTTTTCAATCAACCCTCAACTTTACATGAGCTTCAGAATTATAACTACAATACCCTAACTATTAAATTTGTGTTATTCTTAAACTTTCTTCTCTAATTCAGATCAAACCCATCTCCAATTAATCTTCTAGAATATCAACTTCATCTTTTGAACCCTCTCTGCAACTCTAGTGAAACCCTAACTCTTCACATAATCACTAATACCTCAATTATTCTTCATCATGTATGTATATCATCTAATCAACATCAACCCTTATTGATATTAGACCATAAATACTCGTTAACATCCTCTTTGATATAGAGCTCGCAAATCCCTATTTGTTTGATTGCAGATTGAATTGAGAAATACAGATATAACTCTTTGATATACTTTTCTTAAGATTGAGTCTGACTATCTAGTTGATTCTCTTGAAAGTATATTGGAGTTAGTCTATACAGATTTCCAAACGAATTATTGGGTGCGGTTGTTATACCCCCGCTTTTTCACTTACTATCCTAATCCGAGACTTATCTATAAGTAGACTAGAAATCAAGGCTTATAGTTTTGGAAACTAAACTTAACAAACAAGCTTGAGATAGAAACGCTTGCGAGTTCTACCGAGCAGTGCTATAACACATTCTCATGGTGGAGATGATAATATCGTGCATTCCACCAAGCATAATTCCAATAACATAAGACATTGGTGGTGGGTTCCGTTCACAATTTTTTATCCATGCTGGACATAATTGTGGTTTCATTGTGTTAGCGTCTACATATATAAAATCACTAAAACAATGTTTCCATGGGTGAAAGGTTCTGTTGTAAACAACAGGGGGAACCTTGTTGAAGTAACTTCATAATACGAGGGTACCCAAATACACCACAACCTTTTAATTTCAACCTATAAGTCCGATACCAAGTGTGATCGTCTATGGAAAAATTCGAGACAATACGACAACTTAATATTCACTTGATAATAGTTACAGTCTGAAACCAATTTACTATAGGATCAATATCAAGTGATTAATATTAACGCACAAGTGTATTTACTTTATTATAGTATAAAACAATTATAATGCAGAAGTAAAGTAAATAACATAACACAAGATTTTGTTAACGAGGAAACCACAGATGCATAAAATACCTGAGACCTAGTCCAGCTTTGAATACTCTCAGAATTAAGCCGATATACAAAATATAAACCAACTTCATATAGTTGAGACCAATCATACTACCCCAAGCTACTTAGTTCCCTCGGTAACCCTGCGCCTTCGACTTCTAGAGTCACGCACGTGAATAAGAAGTCCTTTGGATCGTATTCCAAACAACAAGGGAATAATATGTTTGGTAACCACTCTAATCAATCTTTCCTACAAGATGAGTCATTGACAAAGGCTCTTATATTTAATCTAATAAACTCCTTTGTATGGTTAGATCAATCTAACTTCAACTACATAAATAGTCAAGTATAGATTCGCACCCAATCAAAATAAATATCAAATTAATATATTGAAAATGCCGATCTCACGCAACTAATCAATCCAATAAATCTGATTCTAGTTGGATCCCAGCCGATCAAGGTTTGTGCACACAATTCACAAGATATGAAAACCAATAAAAAATCTTATTCGTCTTCAAATCTTCTTTAATCTTCAATAACCTGCACAACACCACTTGAATCTCTTGTGATCAATCATGCATAGAACAACGGTTCTAAGGATCTCATCGATACTTCGGTCTAGTTTGAATAAATCTTATATCAGAAAAGAAGATTCTCAATAATAAACAAACTAGGTGCAATCAAAGTTTTAACAACCGTTAGTCAATCAAAGAAGATTCTAAACCTAGGGGAACAAGATTTGAACAAGAACCAGTTCATTAGTTGCTTTCTTCAGCTCGTTTTTCAGGAACTCAAGATTCCTTGTTGAAATTTCGAGTTGTTCACGAATGACCTCAAAGTCTCGAAGAAGATTTCCTACCAGTTGTGATGAAATCTTAACTAGTAGTTTGTTTTCATGATTAATAGCATGATAACATGTTATAAAAACAGGATCTTTATGGAACTCGATAGTCTTTCCCTCCTCGACCACATCTTTGTTGCTTCTCTCCATTGTGCTAAAGATACAGTATAATCTTTTTGACCTTATGGAACAAAGTGTCAATTAATGACATATATAAAGATATATAAAGAGTTTCCATAAAAACCCTAGGAAACTTGACGTCCATGTGGGTCTGATGAGCGTGCACTTGTGGTCATAGTACTTATGTGACCAAGAAAATAGAGAAGCAAAAAACTAGTGGAAGGATGGTTCAACAAGAAATTTATCCAAAAACAAATGGTTAGAACAAACTTCAAGAAGGAGAAGAGAAAAAAATAAACTCAAAATATTTTTGGGATCATCAAAAAGATAGCATACAACCTTGACAGCTTTCTCAAGACAGCTTCTTGAGAGAAAATAACATCCTTCTAAATCTAAAAGAGATGCTATATGAAGCATTCATGGTGTATTAAGACGAGCATTTTGCTCATCAATATTGACTTCTTATTTTTCTACTTTAAGGGGGATTTAGAGACAAATCACACAACAAAGTTGAAGAAGTTTTATTAAGAGAGGAACTAAGAGTACCCGAGTCAACCGCTTTCCATATTTTTTTGATGCCCTGTTTGAGTCTGTTTATGCTTATCTTAAGTTCTGAGACTCGATTATTGATATGTAAGAAATTCAGAGCTGAATTCTTGGATTCGCAGCCTTCTTTAGATAGAGACAAGGAACTTGACCCTTTTTTCTTTCTCTTATGCCTTTTTCTCTTTTCAGAGTTGTTTAAGACGTCAGTTACTCTTCTGCCGTTCTTCCTTCTACTACTGTACACATTTTTTTATTTCAAAGGCACGATTAAGAAATGACTTATAAAGGTAGTTTTCTTGATTTTTGAAAGTTCCTTTTACTCCAATAATATGAGATACAGGTTTGATAACTTCTTTAGACATCCATGCAAGAATGTTGTGAAGTTTTTTATTCCTTAGTCGAAAACGACATCTACGCTCAGAATGTCCTTTATTCCCGCAGTAATAGAAGTTGAAGGAATTATTCTTAACCGTTCTCATGTGAGTAGGTTTAGAAGAAGAAAAATCCTTATTTTTAGGACCCTTACAGGCTGCAAAAAGTTTTTCACACGGAGAATTATCAATAGCTTTAACAAAATTGATCTTGCTAGTTTTTGGAGCGTCTATTCCTTTATAGCCCAGACCACGTGTATCACGTTGTTCTTTACATGATCCAAGCATAGAAGATAATTTTGTAGATCTAGAATTGAATCTACTAATTAGACTCCCTTCTAATGATTTAACTTTATCAAGAGCAGCTACAAGCTCAATATCCATGGATTTTTCTTTAGCGAGAAGACTGAGCTCTTTGTCGTTAAAACATTATTGTTGAGAGTCATATCTTGCTTCAGCTTCTGCAAATCTTGCTTTCAACATGAAGAGATTTTGAAGAAGATTATCACATTCAGACCTTTTTGTGCGCACATCTTCTTTAAGGTTTTTAATGATAGATTGTAGGAGTTTATACCCACCATCATGTTCTCTAAAGAGTTTTCTCAATTTTATGTTTTCTTGACAAAGAGGATCCATGTATTTACTCAAGCATGTTGTTGACTTCTTTTCTTTCAAATAACGGTCAAAAAACTCGATATATTGAGAGACCTCCTCATCAATACTTTGTCCCTCTTCTGAATCACTGTCATCTGAAAGATCATCCAACTGTTCATCAAGGGTCTTCTCCCAGTTGAATGCAGATTCAGTCAAAGGACAAGAGTCAGATTTTTTCTCAGAAGTTTCAGGACTTTGAAACTTAAGCGAGAGACTCTGTACTGATGTTGCGTTATCAGAGATACTACTCTTGTCCATAGAGTCAGATCGCTACAAATATAGACTTGTAAGGTCTTGAACGTGTTTGACTGCTCTGATACCAATTGAAAAAGTGGGGGTCTAACAACCACACCCAATATTTTGCTTAGAAATTTATATAGACAAACTCCAATATACTTTTATGAGAATCAACTAGACAGTTAGACTCAATCAATATAAAAGTATATCAAAGTGTTTTTATATCTCTATCTCTCGATTTAAATCTTACTCAAGAAAACTGCGAGTCTCAATTTAAATACAAGAGAGATAAACTTGGATGGTACCAAAGACCAATATCCAAGTGTCAATCACTTTAAATCAACAACCAAAAGGTCGGATATTCTAATTGATTGAACAATGCACAACCTGTATTTTTTCAATTATATAACAAAATATAATGCGGAATAGAAATAACACAGACACCAGAATTTTGTTAACGAGGAAACCGCAAATGCAGAAAAACCCCGGGACCTAGTCCAGATTGAACACACACTGTGTTAAGCTGCTATATACACTAGCCTACTCCAAATTAACTTTGGTCTGGACTGTAGTTAAACCCCAACCAATCTCAAACTGATCCAAGGTACAGTTATGCTCCTACGTCTTTGATCCTAATATGATGATACGTACTTGATTCCCTTAGATGATCTCACCCACAACTAAGAGTCGCTACGAACCAAAGTCGAAAAATTTAATAAAAAAATCTGTATCACACAGAAAAGTCTACGATAATAGATAAATCTGTCTCCCATGAATATACCTATGAGTTTTGTTCCTTCTTTTGATAAATCAAGGTGAACATGAACCAATTGATAAACCAGACTTATATTCCCGAAGAACAGTGATAGGGTGTAGAATACATCCTATTAATTATCTATTGTTTATGCTTTCTTAGCTATTTTTCTTGTAAATTATGCATTTTACGCGTGTTTTTGAGTTATTAGGTACTTTTGGAGTCGCACGGAGGAAACCAAGAAGAAATCACCCATTTTGATCAAAGAAGAAAAAGATTCTCATTTCACGAGCGAACACTACTTGGAGTCGAGCCGAGCTTAAGGGGCAACTCTATTTTGGATGAGCATTAAAGATAGACTAGCTGAGGTTAAGGGACTTCCAACTTGGTTAGCCCCTATCAGAAGTGACCACCTATTATAAGCACCCCAATCTGGGGTGGTTGCTATCCCTGGGGTATACCATCCTACCTTATACCTAACCCTAAATCGAGAAACACTATCATTTCTCCATCATTTGCTACTGAAGTTGAGAAAGAAATAGAGGCGCAACTTAAATTCAGTGAGAATCTCGTTGTTGCTGAAACTATAGAAAATCCATAGTTACACCCACTTACTAATTTGAATAACGCAAAGAGTAAACCACACAACGAGATGAAATAGATCTTTATTTTCTTAGTTAATCAACAAGGAGATACGCATTCTTCAAGAAAACTCACAAGAACCCTAAGTTATCTATTTTTACAATAACTCTCTTACATCTCAAAACGTTCTAACCCTTTACATAGTGGGCTAAGTCCTCTATTTATAGGGAGAAATACTTAACGGATTACATCTCATTTTACTTCGCACGATCAATTTTCAATAAAGTTTTTGCTTCCTTTTCGCCTTAAAGATCGGTTGTTTTCGGGGACAGCTGTCATATTTCTTGCACAACAATCCATACTCCGGGTCTTCTACTTCGTATGCTCTACCTTTTCTTGCGCAGCAATCCACACTTCAGGTCTTCTACTTCGTTTTTTTTATTTCCTTCGCGAGATATCTTCCTGAGCAAGCCACCACTATTTCGTCGATTTACACTTCGTTGACTTCAGATATGATCACTTCGCAGTTCTAATAGTTGTTAAAGTAAATATGAAATTTGATTTGACTCTTCACTGACATTTCCCTGGGAATTAGAGAATAATATCTCGCCGGAAGATTTACTTCGTCGTTTCCTTCAATCTCGTCCAAACACGTGGCGAGTAGGTTTTCTGTACCTACATTTTGCCTTTTCTCATTCCATTCGTGGGGATCAAGAATGGAAAGAGAATTCCACATTAAATTCGTAACCTCCACGTATCCAGGTTTCTCGCTCTCCTGTCTCCTATGATTCTCCGTAACCGTCAATAGTCGGTTCCCCTTCTCGCATAACTGCTTCTTCCGGTCATGGCTTGGTCCACTATAAATAGTTCTCCTTCCCTTTCCTTTCTTTACTTTGCAAACCTCAACTTCTTCTTCTCCGGTGTCGTTGCTCTGCAAAATTTTATTTCATTAATAACTTGATTCTTTCAGCTTCTTCATCTCTCAACCATCAAGCAATGGATCCCAAGAAGTTTCCTCCTCCTACTTCATCAAAAACCCTTGAATATTTTCAAGCATATTTCCAGAAGAAGGGTTTATCACTGGTTCCGGCGGTGGATTCCTCTGTTGCTCCTCCGGTCACAACAACAAAGCATATGGAGTTAAACTATCGGTGGATTCAGGCAGAGACGTGGACTCTACTAGGATGATCACCACGCTAGGTCAATTAAGATCTGGTCTCATCTTTCCCCTGTATGACTCTAAGAATCCCTTGTTCTATGAGATTCTAGTTAGTATTAACATGGGTGTTTTTCAATGGAGCGGGAATGCAATTCGCATAGGAAAATAATTTGCGATACGCTCTAGCGGTGGTAAGTCTCAGATTCCACTGGTGACGAAGGACTTCGACTTTGTAGATTACAACCTTGACTCCTTTTTGAAGAATTATGTCGACAAACCTCAATCTCGGAGGAAATATCAACAGTGGGGTATTTCTCTTGCTCGGAAGCATACAGGGGATCAATCCAAAGTACTCCTTCTCGACGTTGAGCCCGTTGGTACTTCGAAGGGGGCTCCGAATGGACCTTCTCTTCGTCTGACTAGTGATGAAGACTGGATGATGTTTCCAGTGATTGTTGAAGGCCCCTTGGTATGGGTTTTCGGTGAGGATGGGAAAGCCCGAACTGGTCCTATCTCCGAGCACATACATCTCGCTGCTTATGAGCCCGGAAGACTTCGCTGGTCAGAAATGCCCATCGAGGTAAGTTGTCTATGCCTCAGACTTAACTTATTTTTAAGTTCAACCCTTAAAGTTTCTTTACTTCTCTATAGTATCCATTTCCTCCTCCGGGTTTGATCAAGGATCGATCGACCCAAACAAAGAATGGGTCTGCTGATCCTCCTAGTTGTGATCAGGTATTTTATTCTTCATCTCACTCTGAATGCCATTTTAAATCTCGATAACTAATTATTGCATCTCGCAGGAGGATGTCTTCATAGATCCTCAAGCCGTTGTTCCTTCAAGAACTCTAAGGAAGCGTGACCATCGTGAAAGTTCTTCTTCCGCTGCCACTAGGGTACCTTTTTCGTTTCCTCTTTCTCATGTATGTATATATAGACTTGTTGACTTTGTGTTTGATGTACTTCGATGTATTAACTCCTTACTCCTCAGGATGCTTCGCCCATATCTCCTTCTGCTAATGAGCCTCCAAAACGCCGTAGGGTTTTGTATATGGATGCCTTAACTTTCATTCCTAACTCTAAAAAATATTCAGAGTCACATGTTCTCCCTCCACCTAAGGGTAAAGCTGCCAAGGTCCTGGAAAAGGCCATTCCTTCTCATGCTCCAAATCCTGCCATGCCGACTCCTGTTATTATCGTGGGTGATTCCCCCATCAAATCACCTGCTAGTCTCGCTGGCGGGTCTCAAGGGAAAGGGAGGAAAGTCTTCGAAGTAGAAGATCCAGCTTACATGCCATACATGGAATTCCTGAGGAATGCTCTTCTTTTGACTCGTATTGCTCCTTCTATCAGATCCGCAGCTACCGATTCCTAAATTTCTTTCAGTTCCAATTCCTAATTCATGTCCGAGGATCAGTCCTTCATTTCGAATGCCTCCCCGAACCTCTCTCTCTATAACAACATTCTGACATTATGGCTTTGGTAGGTATTACTGATTTTTGCCTTTCTGTTTGCCTTAGGTCTTTTCTAACTTGTCGTACCTCGTAGGAATTCAATCGCCATATGGCTCATCTCGTGGAGACAAGGGTTACTCGTGAAAATTTGGAAACTACCAAAGCTCGAATTCAGGAGCTTAAGAATGATCTTGCTGACGAAAAGGAACGCTCAGCAAATAAGGATCAAAGGATTTCAGAGCTCAGCAGTAAGTTCAACCCCTTCTTTATTTTTCATTTTGTCTTGGTCTTGTCTTAATATTCTTTTATTTTCGTCAAGCCCGTTATACGAAGTTTTATATGGATTATCATGAAGCCAAGGCATCTGCTGAAGATTTTCAAGCTGAACAAGCGAATCTTCTGTGTAAAATCAACTGTTATTTATTCGAGAATGAAATTTTAACCGAAAAGTTAATAATGTCATATTCTCTTTCGGAGCGTTTAGCCAATGAATCTGCTAATAATAAAGAGTTGAACTTTCATCTTCACGAAGAAAATAAACGTTTGAAAGTTGAGCTACGACTAGTTAATAATCTTCTTACCACTTCGCAGAATCTTCATTCCTCATCCATGGCTCAGAATAAACGGTTAGAAGAAGATAAGTAAAGAATAATTAAGAGAAAGGATAAATCTGAGACTAATCTTCATAACCTCATGAGTGAATATTCTGAGTTAGAGGTGGAAAATGGGAAGCTAAAGGTTGAGAACGCTAGACTGAGTGACGAGAATAACAAGTTAAATGGTGATATGACCTCCATGTTAGATCGTTTGGAAAGATTTCAAGGTAAGAAGACAACTACTGCTCCTATACCGAAGAAAAAGCATGTGGCTCCTTCGACGGGTGGTAAACTCGTCATAAGATCTTCCGATGAGGACAAACCTGAATCCAACCTTGATAAAAATGATGACAAGTCATCTCGTGAACTCTGCAGATTTCTTGAATCTGAAGTATCAAGACTTGACTATCTAAACATCGATGTTCAGAAAACCTTAAACTCTGTTATTTTGCAGAAATAAGGTAGTTTTAGGTGTTACATGTTACCTTTTCCTGTATTTTACTTCGCTAATTTCGTTTCTTACTTCGCTTATTATTACTCGCAGATTATGAAAAAAGCTTAAGGAATCATATTCTTCACTTGTCTCATCAGAAGGAGGATCTCGTCAAAGAGGTGTCCAATCTCAAGAATGAAGTTTCTCAACTGAATGAAGATTGTGATCAGATGGCGGTGGATGCTGCTAAAGTTTCCAAAGTGACTCGCAAGAAGAGAAAGTAAGGCTCTTTACTAAATTCTGCAGCTCCCAGGGCATTCCCTGTCCTCCTTTGGACCTCGAAGTCTTTTTTGATGATAAGCCTTCCGCTGAGAGTGAAGATGAAGATGAGAAGACTGAGACCGAGAATGAGGCCAAATAGCCTACCAGTGAAGTTCCTCAAACTTCGGGCTCTGAAGGTGGCAATGCTCTTCAGGATGGTGGTGATGGTGGTGTTAACACGGGGATTCAACAATCTTCTCCTCAGTCTTGATTTCTTTCATTTTGACAGTAGTTCTTGTTTTTTTTTTTTTTTAACATTTCGACTGGGCGATCCCAAGCTTGGGGGCCATAACATTTCTACTTTTACTTTTATTTTTCCTTGGTAGGATATCTTTTCAGCGTGTTAGCTTTGTTTCTCTTGCCATTTCTACTTTACATTTCACTCAATAACTACATTTATCATGGTTAATACATCTAATTCGTACATCTAACAAATATTGCGTGTGTCCTAACTCGTAGATCTTTATTTCATGAGCTTAAGTTAATGTACCAACTTGTATTCAACGTGCCAAGTATATACTTGTGGAGGAAAGGTTCAAAGGATAATGAATGTGATAAAGTATATACTTGCCTCTTATGCTTTGTACATTTTCAAAGCATCCAAATTATTAAAACATAAGTTACCTTTCTACCTCGTTAGATTCATAGATACTCTATTTTTATGCGAAGTAAATGCGTAAAAGAATAAAAATCATATTTACAAGTATATACTTGCCTCTTATTCTTTTATGGATTTATGTAACATACCTTGTGTTATTGACCTTTTGTGTTTCTATTCTCATTGCCTTGATTATTTATTGTTTGTGCCTTAGATTCTTCTTTGTGTTCCTTTTCGTTCTCATTTCATCTGTAGTTGTACCTCGTTGACTTTTAGGGATTGTTCCTGCATTATTAGTGTTCGCATCATAACATAATCAAGCTAATGTAGATATTTCTGAATACAATACTCTGATTGCAAGTATTTCTCATTCAACGAAGATTTTTCGAATCTTCATGATTTTTTATCATTATTTCTTGTAATGTATTCTTTTATATATTTTTTTTTTGTTTACTTCGTATATTTTTTTTTTTGCTTGCCTCTTGCTTTGCTTTGTATATTGCATTTTTGTTTTGCTTCGAGTTTCACTTTTGCTTCACCTCGCTCCTCCTATCGGCGAGCTATTTTATGAGGGCTTGATTTCCCCCCTAATTAGGGACTTATTGTCTTCTACTGGTAGTTGATTTCTCAACTATTCGAGGAAAATTACCTGCCATGAGAGGGTCTTAACGATCCTCGTTCTTCTACTCGCTTGCCTCTTTTCTTCCCCATATTTTATTTTATTATTTCAGGGTTTATTTTGCCTCCTAGTTAAGGTCTTATTCTGCCCCACCCCGTTGATCATGGTTTTTTGACGAAGTCTCAGGCGCTCTTTATTCTTTCGAAGTAAAGATCCATCAACCTCGCTTTAACTCGCTCATTGAGATCTTATTGTGCGACAATATCACAGGCTTATCTATTCCCATGAATACGAGCCCCGTAACATTGCCGTATTTTTTTTGGTCATTCAGCTCCCTAAAGGAGGGTGTCGTACCTTTATATTCCCCTTAATACCCCCTTGCTTTCGAGCTTAGGTATCAGTTGTTTCGTGACTTCTTATCCCTTCGCCGATATGGCTCTTGGTTACGAAGTCACACCCTATGTGGGGTTTATTTGGGACCGAGTGGAGGAATCTCACCAGGCCATCTGCTATCTCCACTGGTTTTGTTCCTACACCCCTTACCGAGTGGTTACCTAATTGGGGCCCTCGGCGGATGGGTCTTATTTTTTCCCCTATTTGATGTTACTGAGATTGTCTCTGATGTGCGTTAGGTCTTATTTTTTCATCTTGCACTGATGTGAGATTGTATCTGATGTGTGCGAACTAGGTTGCATGCCACGAGGCCTCAGCCTCCCAAAGTAGAGGTTTTATAACCTCCCTGGAGTTTTTTTATTTTTTGTGTATTATTTGTTTCGTATTTATTTTATTTCGTGGGTCTTATACAACCTCCTAATGAGGTCTTACATTCCTGCTTTGAGGTCTTATTTCGCCCAATATTCTTTTTTGTTTTTTCATTCATATTTTTATTTTGTATTATGCTTTCTTTTGCTCATACTTCAAGTCTTGCTTAGCAAATATTTCATTTCATTTCTTTTCTTTTCTGAGTACAAACTTGTTTCTTCATTTTTCATTACACATCTTCATCTCTTTTTATTCGTTGATGGCTAAGGATAATACTTCTTTATATAGACCGGATTCCAAGGATGATCCAGTCTCCAACCTTGTTTCTCTACCTCGCCATATATGATATTTCCTTCATCACCTGTCTTTTTGCCTTGGTAGTCCACGAGTTCATAGGCTCCATTTCCCACCACTCTCTTCATAATGAATGGTCCTTTCCATGTAGGATCCAACTTTCCTCCAGGTCCTTTCTGATATGGTGGTATTTCCCGCAAGGACAATTCTCCTGGAACGAAACTCCTATCCTTCACCCTTTTATTATATTCATGAGATAATCTTTGGTGATAGTTTGTCATGTGTTGTAATGCAGTTTCCATGTTCTCCTCCAAATCCTCCAGCTTTTCCAAGATCATGTCCGAGTTTAAACCCTTCTTCCATGCCTCTTGCTTATTAGTGGGGATAATGATCTCCGTGGGCAGAATTGCTTCTACTCCATATGTCAAACAAAAAGGGGACATTCATGTCGCTTCTCTTCTTGTTATCCTATATGACCATAGCTCCTTCGGGACTTCTTTCACCAATCATGTAGGTGCCCTTCTATTTTTTTTTCCAAAGTGGATGCTATTGTTTTATTTGTCGCCTCAGCCTATCCATTACTTTGTGGATATAATAGAGTCGATTTTCCAGATTGTATTTTGAACGTGTTGAACAACATGCTCACGGTTTCGCCCTCGAATTGTTTCCCATTGTCGGAGACGATTTGCAGAGGAATTATGAATTTGCAGATTATGTGTTCGAGAATGAAATCATATACGTCACCATCTCGTGTGTTCTTCAAGGGTTTTTCCTCAACCCACTTCGTGAAATAATCAGTTGCCACTATTAGGTATTTTCGCTGCTGACTTCCCGCAACAAATGGCCCCACAATATCTACTCCCCATATGGAAAACAGCCATACACTCAATATGGAATTTAAGATCGTTGCTGGTGAATGTATGCGTTTTCCAAATCTCTGACATGCTTCACACCTCATCGAGATGTTTTTTGCGTCTTTATGCATGTGTGGCCAAAAATACCCTTGTGTATTGGCTTTGTGATCTAGAGATATCGTGTCGCTGTGATTCCTGGCATCACCGTAGTGGGCATATTTCATAATATGTATTCCTTCTTTTTTTGACAAGCATCTTAGCAACGGGCCCAAGAATGACCTTCTATATAAGATTCCTTGTCGTAGCTCATAATTCGTGGACCTTCCCTTGAACTTGTGCACTTCAAATCTGTCACGAGGTAATTCCCCTTTCGATAGATACTTATAAATCGGAGTTCGCCAATCATCTTTGCTCAATTCAACAGGGGTATTCACACTTTCAATTATAACAACTTCTTCTCCTTCCAACTCGTTAGTGACCGATGACTGCATTAGTCGTTCAATTCGGATGTGCTTTTTCGTAGGATCTTCAATCATCGAGGCTATGAAAGCTAAAGAGTCTGCATGTCTGTTATTATCTCTACTTACTTGCCTCCATATTATATTTGGTATTTTCTTTGAATATTCTTTCACGAGTTGTAATTATCGGTTCATAACTGCATCGTTTGCTTGATATCTTCCTTCTATTTGTCTGACCACAAGCTGCGAGTCACTAGTTATTCTTACTTCGTCTAGCTTCATTTCGATAGCTAACCTCAAAGCTTGTATGACTGCCTTGTATTCTGTTTCGTTGTTCGTTGCTTTATACTCCAACCGAAGGCAAAACACAGTTCTTACTCCTGCCGGCGAAGTAAATACAATTCCCGTTCCTCCTCCTGCACTGTTGGATGACCCATCCACAAATATTTTCCACCTTCTCGGGTGGTTTTATTTTAGCAAGTCTATAGGATCTGGGCAGTCTTCATCTATGTCCAGCATTTCTTCCAATCCCTCATCTTCCTCTATTGGAAATTTGGCCAGAAATTTTGCAATTATGTGCGACTTCGTAGAAGTCTGGCCAACTCTCTTCGCATTCTTTAAAGTTGACTCTATTGGGATTCTGGTTAGAACCTTAATCTTGTGAGTCTGGAAATAAGTTCGTAATTTTTCCGAGGAGTATACCAACGCTAGTATCAGTTTTTCAATCTTTGGATAATTCTTTTCTGCTGCATTGAGAGTTTTACTGACATAAAAGATCGGCTTTTCAACTCCTTTATCCGACCGAAGTAGCACTGAACTTATTGTATTTGGTGTAGTTGCGAGACAGATTAGCAATTGTTCATCTGGTTTTGGTTTTTGCAGGATTGACAAATTGATGAGGTGTTATTTTATATTTTGCAGTGCCTGCTCACACTCTCGCGTCCACGTAAACTTGGCTCATTTATTCAAGATATCAAAGAAATGTTTGCATTTATCTGAAGACCTAGAAATGAATCTTCCCAATGCCGCTAACTATCCATTTAGTTTTTGCACGTCTTTTACTGTTGCTGGCGAAGCATGTCCAGTATAGCTTGAACCTTGGATGGATCTACTCGATCCCTTTCTCGGACACCGTGTTCCCCAAGAACTTCGCTGATTCTACTCCGAATATACGCTTCACAGGATTTATTTTCATCTTGTATGTTCTTATTTGCTCGAAAATTTCTTTCAAATCCTCCACATGATCTCCTGACTCATTTATATTTACTAACATATCGTAAATATATACTTCCAACTTGGTGTGCACCCATTTTGCAAATATTTTTTCAACCATCCGCTGGTATGTGGCCCCTGCATTTTTCAATCCAAAAGGCATTCTCATATAATAGTATAATCCACTTGGGGAGAAGAAGGTTGTATGCTCCTGGTCTTCTTCCGCCATAGGTATCTGATTGTAACCACAGTAGCCATCCATCAACGTTAGTCGTTTGTATCCGGATGCTGACTCCACCATCCGAGGTATGTTGGGTAATGGGAAACTATCCTTCGGAGAAGCAGTGTTTAAATCGCTGAAGTCTATACATATTCTTATTCCTTTGGTCTTCTTTGGTACTATTACCATGTTTGTAATCCAAGTATGGTCTTCTTTGGTCTTATTATTCCCGAGTCCAGCATCTTATGCAGCTCTTGCTCTATTTGCTCGTGGTAAGTGGTTGCTATCTTTCGAATTCGCTGCCTTATCGGCTTGATTGATGGGTTAAGATCTAATCTGTGACATGCAATTTGTGGATCTATTCCCGGCATATCATTCATGTTCCATGCAAATATATCAAGATATTATTTTAGCAACATTATCAACCTTTCTTCTTCTTCCATCTCCATCGTCATCCCAATCTTCACCATTTTTTCCTCTTCTTCATTACCCAAGTTTATCTCCTTCATGGGTTCTACTGCAGCAAAGTTCATGATTGGCTCTCCGAGTGGCGATGGTTCCTTCAATTGCAATAAAGGTTTATCCTTGTCCTCGGGAATTTCGTTTGGTATAGCCCATCCCTCTTTAGCTTTAACCATGTATATCATCAATTCCTCCTCTTTCTTTGTTTCCAGCACCCTTTTTCTATGTTCCTTCTTTCTCTTCAGATTTCCTTCGTAGTTATGAACATCTTTCTCGTTGCAGTCTTTTGCATCTTTCTGATCTCCTTTTATTTCACCAATTCCACTTAGCACAGGGAACCGTATGGATTGATGGTAGGTTGATGCTACTCCTTTTATCCCATGTATCCATGGTTGACCAATCAGAGCATTGTAAGGAGATTCTATGTCCACCACACAAACTGTTACCTCGGTTTCCAACTCTCATGCGAAGATCTTTACAACCAACTCGCCTATTGGTTTCGATGCAACCCCGTTGAACCCATAGATATTATATGTTGATGGCACCAGGTATGATTCTCTATATCCCATTGTATTGAATGCATGATAAAAGAGAATATCCACTTAACTTCCCGTGTCCACCAAGATTCCATCTATCGCCCATATCTTCTTTTTCATTGTTGAGTCATTTTCCCACTTCATATATTCTCCGAAGTTTAAGGTTATTACCAATGGGTCTGTGTGTGAATCCCCTCCGTCCGGTGCATCTGCTTCCGAAAAAGAAATTGTTCTTTTCTGCCATTCTTCTAGCGGTTCCTTCTTCGCGATGCACGTTTCTAGGCTTGTGTAACCGTACCCAAACTTGTACATTAGTTGGTTCAACAATAGTTAACCAAATGGTTAGCCATATGATCACTTTCATATCAACCATATTCTTCTTCACCATAACTAGTTCAAATGACTCAAATGAACTAGTTAGAGAGTTGTTCAATTGCAAGGAAATCTTATGTACTACACAAGACACAATTGAAGCAAAAACGATTTGATTCACTCGAATCGATTTATAAACTATGTAGCCACGATTTGCAATTGCATTCCTTAGTTTATAAAGATAAGTTCACAAACATATTTTTTAGACATAACCTACTCAAGTTAGCGGAATGGGTTCGCGGACTTAGCTCACGCATTACTCCAGTTCTCATGATCAACAAAGTTTGCAAACTTTGGTTCAAGGAATAAGGACTTATGCATATATGTGTTTCCACAACAATGCTTATATCCTCCAATGGTTATATAGTCTAAATTCTAATTCCAATCATTGAAACATTCTCAGAGGACGTTATATAGTTGTTATTCACAAACCATTTTTCGTCAGAGCAATTTTCAAAGTGACTGAAACATAACATGACTTTCGTCACTAGATAAAGATAAACTTGGATAAAGCGAAAGCTTTACCAACACATATTTCGAGAAATAAATAGGCGAGATAAACTCGGGTAGAAATACCAAATGTGTATAATCTAAGTCTATATAGCAAAACAAATTTTCTCTCAAGATAGGAGAAAAATAGACTTTTGAGTGATAGATAAGTTCAAGTCTCTACATACCTTTTAGTCGATGAAGATCCACCAGTTCCTTGAGTAGTCCTTCGTCTTATATGATGATTCCCATGGAGTTCTTGAGCTCAGCCACACTTTCTATCCTAGTTCGAGACCTTATCTATAGTAGACTAGAAAGAAAGACTTTATAGTTTTGATCACTAACATTGACAAACATGCTTGAGATAGCAACACATGCGAGTTCGACCGAGCAATGCTCTAACAACTATAATTTAAACTCATGTGTATACTACATACACAATTTCAGTCTAATCAATATCTACTTATGATTAATCGATAAAGTATCCCACTAGGTTAGATCTGAAACCTGCTACATCAAAAAGTCACATACATCATAAGAGAGAATCATATTATGGGATCAGAAACTGTTAGGGTTTTAAAAAAATCGAAACTAAATCTCATAAACCGAAAGCTAAGCAAAAGAAATAATCATTCAGATCAAGCAATGCGATCGTAACTATCAAAATAATTACACAAAGAATTAAGAAAAAAAACACTTAATCATTCATATTATTGATATTCAGAATAAACTTTACACAAATATTGAAGTAAATCAACAAACAAATATGTAATTATTAGGATTTTTCCAACTAAATCATGTTCCCACGGGTAAATTTAACCCTCATAAATCATCTAAAAAAGGAGATGGGACCCTTTAAAATTTGATTATCGCGACAGGATCTTCAAGAGGGGGAAGCTGTTGTGATTCATGGTGTTCAGAATCTGGTATATGATTATCATTTGCCATTGTCAAATGTTGATTGGGTTTGGAGAGATGTTTTACAAACTGCATTTGAGAACTCACTCTTACTTATTTAACAATATTGTACAAGCAATACGGTAGGTGGAAGTATTCAGAATAGGATTATACAATAACTAGGTTGTCAAAAAAGTAGAAATTTTCACACCTACAAAATGGTTTTCTTATCTCTACAAAACCAACTTTCAAACTAGTGCCAACTTCGAAAACATAAAATGCAAAGTAATCCTAAAGCTATCTGTAAATATTGTCTGATACGATTGTTTAATATAAATACATTATAGTGGAGATGGTTTTTTTTTTTTTTTTTTTTTTGCTTGACGTACGGTTCTTGTTTACTTATCTCAAATGATCATAAACCACGCATATGATGATGCAGAATCTAATTGCTACCAGAGTCAGGTTCCAAAAAATAAAAGGATTCCTGTCTTATTTTATAATGGAATAAAAAATAGCCGTGATAATACCAGAGCATTCTGGGTTTTTTCTTCATCTGCTTAGATGATTTTTTCTTCATCTCTATCGATGGATTATATCTCCCGCTAGGTTTTTTTTTATCTAATCACTCTGTGATTTGTTCTTTCCTTCTCTTATTTCCTTCTAGCCTATCTCTTTCCCCCTTGTTCTATTTTTCTAGTTGGTTTCTTATGGATTCAACATCACACGGTAACCCTAACCTTGAGTTTGAAGACATCATCAAACGTATGAATAATCTCATGGAGGAACCTCACACATACAGCTATGATGACAATGATAATGTACAAGATACTCTCTTTCATACTCATAAAAACGTGCTCTTCAAATTTAACTCTGGGAAAGAGTACCATCTAAACATCCTAAACAAAGTCCTGTCAAAAGCTTGGAGACCCACAGGAGCAGTTTCGATCACAGATGTTAGAAGTGGGTACTACAACGCAAAGTTTCAGTTTCTATGCGACATGGAAGCAACTCTACAAGGTAATCCATGGTCGGTCAAAGAAGATCTCATGTTACTGGAAAGATGCAAAGAAGACTTTTGTATTGAAGTGTACGAATTTAGATACGTTTGTTTTTGGATTCACATTCATGGTTTACCATTTACATGATGAACAAAGAAAAAGTTTTCAATATTGTTAAGAGCATTGGAGATCCATATCCAATATATTCTGAACTAGCAGCTAAATGGGGTAAATTTGCGAAGGTCCGTATAAGGTTGGATATCACCAAACCTCTGCCTAAAGACATGATCATTACCCTAAAGTCGAAAAAGAAGATCATCATCACCTTCAGGTATGAAAATCTTCCTAGACTATGTTTCTTTTGTGGGTACTTTGGACATATTATGAAGCAGTGCCTTCATCTATCAAAAAAGCTAGAAGAGATTCCAAATATTAGCCCGGAGGATTTCTCCTGCAAGATGAATGACAAGACATATGCCAGGTACAATGAAGAAATTAGAGCTTTCTTCAAGCCAAACAATCCAGGGATTATAAAACCATCTCAAGATCTGCACCAAGTGAAAAAATCTAGCACCAATGCTCAGGGGCCATTAATCTCAGGGAAATGATCAACGGTAGCAAGGATACAGCTAGTCAGATACAGCTAGTCAGATACAGCTTAATTTGGCAGCTTTAAAAATGACTAACAACAATTGTGGGGAAACAACTAATTTAGGGTACTCTGAAAAGTGCACGCAGCCTCTGTTGTCTACTGGAACGGCTATTAAAAACAAAAGCTTATCCAAAGGTGACAAGGTGTCGATAACTACAGAAAGCAGGTGATGTGTTCTGAGCAAAATAGGGCTGACCGTTATGCTAATTATATGACAAAAGAGAATGCTGAAGCAACAAAACTGTATGGCACCACTACAAGCACAACTATAAGGCCTGACATCCATCCTCAGCTGCAGCCACATGATCCAAGTAAAATGACGAATGACCAGAATGTTATTACTTTTGAGATGGTGCCGAAGAAAATTACAGACAGTGAAAGTTCGAAAAACAACACGGAAGGTAATTTGGCTTCGATGAAGTTGGCTACCCCCCCAGTTTCTGAAAATTCTTCAAAGGCCCAACTCATAAAAGATCTGAGAAGCCCATCACTAAAACCCAATAACCCACAGGTGCAGTCTAATATAATCCCTATCTTTTCCTCATCCCCAATTACCAACCCTAACTCGTGCGTAACTCAGCAAGGGGAAAATTTGAAATCGAGTGAAGAAAATGGTTCGTCATCCTTCTCAGTCTCTTCCACTGATACAACTAAGAAGAAGAATAGGAGTTGGAAGAGATCAGCAAGGGTTAATTCGAAAGGAAACTCTGAAAATAAAGCTGGAGAAATTTCAATTGGAATCAAAATAAATGCTTGTCCTATGGATATTGATGTTCCAATCAAGAAGACTCAATCAACAATTAACTCTGAGAAGGGTGTGGTGGCTGCCCAAAACCAGCCACAAGCTCAATGTTAATCTTCTCCTAGAACTGTCGAGGACTGGGAAACGTCATGACAGTCCGTAATCTTAAAGCGTTTCTCAGGGCTTGCAATCCCCAAATTGCTTTTCTTTTTGAAACTCTCCTGAATGAGGTAAATTCAACCAAACTATTTTCCTCTCTAGATTTCGACAACTACAATTTTGTTCCTGCGATTGGTACTAGCGGAGGACTGGTTCTTATGTGGAATGATTATGTTAACCTAGAAGTTATTAGCTCCAACACAAATGTTATTCACTGTGGTATTCATACCCTGATAGAAAGTGAATGGGATTTATTTTGTGTCTATGGCCCTCCTAGTAATCAGAAAATAAATGAATTTTGGCACAATTTCTCCCTTTTTACTGCTCAAATTCAAAATCCATGGTGCATTGTGGGGGATCTAAATGCTATTTTCTCTAGTTCAGAGAAGCATGGTGGCAGTCAAAAGTTTAACTCTGCTAATAATGGTTTTAAGGATTTCATCCAAGATAGAAGTTTAGTTTATTTGGTTTACATTGGCCCAGCTTTTACTTGGTCGAATGGCGCTACCTTATCCGAGCCTATATATGAGACACTCGACAGATCTATGTGTACTACATATTGTCTTCTTATGTTCAAGGATATGGGGGTTCTTCATTTACCAAAAATTAGTAGTGACCATGCTCCAATTCCGGTTAATACTCATAGGACAAATCGGCGCAAGAGAAAGCACTCCAATAAAATTGAGTATTTCTGGATGGAGCACCCAGAGTTCAAAGATGTGGTGATAGACGCCTGGTCTACTCAACATGTGAATATTGTTGGCCAATTGGATGCAGTTGGTAAAGCTTTAAACAAGTGGAGAAGGAAATCCTTTGGGAACATTTTCCAGGCCATGGAAAACACTAAGGATGAGCTTCTCAATATTCAAAAAGAAGCTCATTTGAGAGACATTAGAGAGGATGAGAAGAAGCTGTGTGAGAAGATTGAATCTCTACATCAACTGCAATACAAATACTATGATCAAAGGAGTAAGGTGCACTGGATTCCCAATGTTGATAAAAATACTCATATATTCCATCTTGATGCAACTCAAAGAAGAAGGAAAAATAAGATTGCTGCTCTTCAACAAACTGATGGAAGCTGGATCACAAATGCTGATGGTGTAGTGTCTTATCTTGTTGATCACTTATCTAATCTATTCAAGCGAGACCCTAATGAATACAACATCACTATCCAATTCGAAGCTCCAATCAAACTAGATGCTGCCAATAATGATCTACTTGCTCAGACTCCCACCACTGAAGAGATCTGGAATGTGTTGAATAATATGAAGAATCTCAAAGCTCCGGGACCTAATAGGATGCCAACTATTTTATTTAAACGTTGATGGGACCATATTGGCAAAGAAGTTGCTCAAACTATTAAAACCTATGTAGTTGCAGAATTTCCTACACTACACCCTTGTCAAGAATCTATGAAAACTAAGTCATAATTGTGAATAAATAACGATACTTTTATAAATTCTCTTTCAGGAAGATTTATAAGAAAGATCAAAACTCAGAAGTACAACTTTCTTTCTGGAGTTTCTCTCTCCTCAAAATTCTCTCAGCTCTCAAAAATACATCATCATTTTCTGGATCTATCGTGCCCTTTATATACGGATTTACATAGTGGAAGAAAGCTAAGATTTCCCCCTAATTTGGATCTTCTTTGCGATCTCATCGCCATAACTTCAGTCTTCACCATCGCCAACTTTATAACCATCGTGAAGCAAACTTATTCTTCATATATCTTTAATCGTTAATCGTTATATCACTCTTTTGTGACACTCGCCAAATGTTGTTGAAGAATCTTGCGACAATCTCGTCAAAGCGTCGTTAATACCTGTAGAAACATTTGGGTTTCTCGCAGAAATGTTGTTAATATCGCGGGAATAACGTTGTAGCGATATTCTGGTACTACATCTTTCCTCTTCTCATGTCTTTTCTGCGAAGAATAGAAGATCATGAGAACTAATATTCTTTATTATTCTTCGCAACTTCTTCCCCTTTTATACTTGCTCCTCGACAAGATCCCGTTATTCCAGCCTTTCTTAAACATGTTGTAAATCCCTTCATTTACTAACATGTTCCTACTCCGCAGGTCCACTCCCCTTTGCCTATAAAAGGTGGAATTAACCTTCAAAATTAGTTTTACTTTTCTGTTTCTTCATCTTCTTCATCTTCCGTCTGCAACTTTTCCTATTCTTCATATTCTTCTGCTACTGTTCTAATGGAGTCCTCAAGGTTTGTTTCTTGATTTTTAAGCCAGTTTTTATTTTCATTCTTCAATCTTTCTTATTTCTTTGTTATGTCTTCTTTTTAGCGGAAAGGTTTCTAACACACAATCTACTACTCACAACCCTAACCCTCGCAAAATACCGACTGAGAAGAAGAAGAAAAGTTCTGCGAATGATAAGGTAGTAAGAAACACCCTTTATTCTTTAATAATAATATTGTTGCCTCTGTTTCTTATCTGGGTTATTATTCGCAGAATGACGTGAATCCTGAGAAACCTCCCAAAAGGTCTCACCATTTTAAGACACTTGGGGAAAATCTCATTATGCCCCCGTTAACATCTGTAAAGGTTACTCCCACACCATCGCAACCAAATCTTTCTTCTCCTATTCGCGAGAATATCACTGTTCATACATCTACCCCTTCTGATATTTTGACAAACCAAGCTTCTAAAGCTGCTACGACTGAGGTTCCTTATAGTCCTTTACGGCCTTCAACTGTTGTTTTTCCACATACTCCTCCCGATAACTCAACCATCACAAATGATCGCCAACTTATTCTCACTACTATTTCTCCTTCTAAGTCATTTCCTTCATCGAGCGAAACTTTCGCAGGTGTTGATGTTGCTTTCAAAGTCTTGTCTAATGTTTTAGACAATGATAGAAAGTCTTCCACTGACCCTCTCCAACAGGAAGCTTGCGAGACTCTGTTTAAGTATTTTGGCTCTGATCGTAATGATTCACGAGCGGCTTTAGAGAATGAGATTGAAGTTCTGAGGAAAAGTCTTCAAGCTAAAACTGCTGAATGTGATACCTTAAATCACATGCTCCGCAACTCTTCTCTAGATTGCGAGAATCTTCGCAGAAGAAATGACGAGCTAAAAGGTGATTTTTTATTGCCTCTGCTCTTTTTGCTTTTCTGTTTCATATACATACTTTCTGTACTTAGACTTTCTTCTTAAATTTTTGATTCATATATTAGTTTCAAATCGGGCTCATTTCATAAAAAGACTCAAATCTGAATCTATTGCTGAAGAAGTTCGCGTTGAAAGAGATTCTTGGATAGATCAACATACTAGACTAGACAATTTGTACACTTATTCAATTGATCGCATAAATAATCTTACTAATGAGAACAATCAATTATTGCAAAGGCAGAACTTTTTGAGTGGTGAGCTTGATCACCTCTCATATTTGTTTTTTAAGGCTAATTAGGCGATGAAATCTTTATCAGATGAGAATAAAACCATGTCCCAAGAAAAACATAGATTTTCAAGCTTGATGACGATTTCCTTGCAGCAAATAAGTAATCTTCAAAGTACATGTAATAGTCAAGAGCAATCTCTTCATTCTCTTAAGAAGGAGCTCAATGAGTTAACTGAATCATCTGCCGCCGAAAAGGATAAGCTTATCAAAGGTAGATTAACTCTTAGTTTAAGAGCCAGCGAACTTCAAGACCAATACTCTCAGTTAAAGGAATCTTATTCTTCATTAGCAAAGGAAAATTCATATCTTCGCAACAAAGAAGAAAACATGAAATCTCGTCTGAAGGGTATGGTTGGCGATAAATTCGATGATGCCATGAATCAGTGGGAGAACTGTTTATTTGCTTTAATCCAAAACTTAACCTCGCAAAAAGAAGGTAGTCAATTGACTTCCTCTTTTGTTGATCTTCTTATAAAATTTTATATCATGTTCCTTGTGAGATTCTTGTTTAACTGATTTTTTATTTTGTTTCTCGCAGAATCCGAAAGAAATCTTCATTCTACCATCACTGATCTGACCGCTACATTGGATAAAGTTCGCAAATAAAATAAATCTCTTGCTTCTAATTGCTTTATTGCTCAGGACAAAGCAGAAAGAAGACTTGATTATCTTGAATACTTTAAGAATATAGAAATTAGGAATCGTGAAAAAGATCTTCTTCGCCAAGTCCATCTTAGGGATGAAGTTCTCGTGAATGATATCCTGCTTCCCTGTTCTCTTTCTCCTATTTCTATCCCTCCTCTAGAGGTTGATGATGATGAAATTCCTCTTCCCATGGATGAAGAGTTAGAGTTTACTAATGATGAAGAAAATACTCAAGAAAATCAACAAGGTGGTGAAGAAGAAGAAAAAAGTCCTCCTAAAGAAGTACCCGCTGATGAAGAATCCAAGGAAGAAGAAGCTCGCGGTGAGAAGGATGTTGATGATGCTGATGAATCTGACAAGAACAATAAGTCTGGCGAGACTTGAATTTTATCTTTGCTTTCTTTTACTTCTTCTATCTTGCGAGTGATGTAATCTTCGAAACTTTTAGAATTTGAACTTTCGATTTAGCTTACTTTGAATATTTTCAAGTAAGATAATGTAATATTACTTCTCTATTCCCCTTCTTGTGCTTGAAATGGTGAATACTCATTATCTTCTTTAAGTAATTCTGTTGCTACATTCTTGCGAAAATATGAATACATCTGCGATATGTGGAATACTGTTGCACTTTTCTGAAAAATTCTGAGGGAATCCACGATGTTATAAATTTGCCTCCTTGTATATAATTCTGCGATAAAGGAATGTTTCCTGCCATCTTAAAGCAAAATAATTAATTGGTAAGATTATTCTTTTGGTCTTATTTTGCCTTCCTAGTTAAAGGTCTTATTTTGCCAAACTTTTTCTGTCTGCGACAAAATCGTAAGATTTCTTAACATTTGCATGTAAAGACCCTTTGATCTTGTCTTATCCATGTTTCTTTCAAAATCTTTGCGACAATATGATAAGTATACATTCTCTCACAAGAATTTACCCTTATGACATTGCCGTCTTGCGAAGAAATCGCAGGACGTCTTTACAATTTCATGTAAAAACCCATTGATCTCATCTTAACATTGCTCTAATGGCTTGTTGCCTCTGCATTATTGACGTTACGCGACAATATGGAAGGCCTAAATGTTCTTGCGATCATAAAGCCCCATGACATTGCCGTCTTATGACACTTATCAGCTCCCTAATGGAGGGTGCCGCCCTTATCTTCCCCCTGGTTGCCCCTTCAAGGAGGGAACATCGGCCATACAAGACTAGCTCCTCCCATACGGATCTGTCAACAACCAGTTGTGTTCGCATCCTCTTGTCCTTTATGCCTATATGGCTTATAGTTACAAGACTGCACCCTAAGTGGGGTTTTCTTCAGGCCAAGTGCATTGTAGCCAAGACTTACCAAGGATGGAAAGAGAGTTTCGTACGCTCCGGGCACCCTTGGCTCAACCGTGTACCTTGGCGCCTTGGTCATACTTTGCACTTCTTGGAAGAGACTCTCAGTCGTCCAACCAGGGTATAATCATATATAGTTGGAAATCCAAGATCTCTCTCCCGGATAGGTTTTATTTAACCCCATCGTCTGCATGACTCAGGTTCCAGCAGCGGTATAACCTTATCGCTGAGTCATGTCAAGAGATACCCCCTCATATGACGTGTTATTAGGACTTACATTTGCCTCTTACGAAATTTTATTCGCGAACTAGGGTGCACGCCATAAAGGTTCGTCCCATTCTTTTAATCTCTGCGAAATTTTATTCGCTATTCTTGCGATGATGCTCGCATAAATTAAGGTAGAGAAAAAAGAATTTTTCATTTTTTTCATCTTACATTTATATTTCTTACCTCGCGAAAATTTCTACTGATAATACCTTTTCAGAAACAATCTATTCCATGGTCTATCAAGTCTTTGCCCAACATCTCTTCCCTCTGGATCCATTAATCTGTATGCTCCATTTACGATTATCTCTTTAATGATGTATGGTCCATCCCATTTTCTCGCTAATTTTCCACCACTTTCTTGCTGATATTTTGGTGTTTCTCGCAAAACTAGATCGCCAGGCTGGAATTGACGTTTCTTGACTCGTTTGTTGTACTCGCGAGCTAATCTTCGCTGGTAGTTTTCCATATGTTGTAGAGTTTTTTTTCTCTTTTCTTCTAGTTCATCTAACTCATGTAAAATCATGCCAGCACTTAGATTTTTCTCCCATGCTTCTGTTTTTGTTGTTGGGATAGCAACCTCTATTGGGAGAACAACTTCAACTCCATATGTTAAACAAAAAGGTGACATCCCAGTTGCCTCTCGTCTAGTTGTATTATATGCCCATATTGCATTATGCGCTTTCTCACACCATGATTTGTGATAACCTTCTAACTTCTTTTTCAAGATGTCTGCGATTGTCTTATTAGTTTCCTCAGCCTGACCATTTGCTTGTGGATATAAAGGAGTTGACTTTCCACATTTTATCTTAAATGCATTAAGAAGCAATTCGATATTCTGCCCTTCAAATTGCTTTCCATTATTAGACATCAGCTGTGCTGGGATCCCAAATCTGCAAATTATATTTTCAAATATGAACGTAAAAATGTCTTTACCGCGGATGTGCTGTGTCAGATTGCCTTAACTTCTCCCCATTTTGTGAAATAATCTGTAGCAACGATTAAATATCTTCTTTGTCCATAACCAGGCACAAATGGTCCCATAATATCCAATCCCCACTTTCCAAAAGTCCATACGCTTGATGAAGATGATAATGGTGCTCCTGGTGCATGTATCTTCTTCCCAAATCGCTGAAAATCTTCACAATTCCTTGAAAGTTGTTTTGCATCCTCATGCATATATGGAAAATAATAACCCTGCATCTTTGTTTTATATGCCAAAGATCTACCCCCGCTGTGATTACCAGCATCACCACTATGCAACATTTTTAACACCTTTTGTCCTTCTTCTCTCGTCAAACATCTTAGCGATGGTCCATTAAATGATCTGCGATATAATACCCCCATCTCTGAGTTCATAATTTGTTGCTCTAGTTTTTAATTTATGTGCTTCTAATCGATTTCTGGGTATTTCTCCTCTCGCCAAATAAGCATGAAGATCTGCTCGCCAATCTGTAGTATTATTACCTATCTCTTCCTCGCCATATTCTACCAGCATTACATCTACCTCTTCTTCTTCTTTTTTATCGCCGGTTGCAAAAGTGTTTGAATTTTTATGCATCTCGCAAGCCTATTATCTTTCCTTGATATGTGTCTCCATTTTATTTTTGGAATTCTCGCAGTCAATTCTTCAACAAGTTTTTTGTACTTCTTCAAAGATGGTTCATTTGTGGTATACTCTCCCTTTATCTGGCGAATAACCAATTGTGAATCACTGGTGATTCTAGCATTTTCCAACTTCATTTCTATCGCAAACTTCAATGCATGGATTACAACTTCATATTCTGTCTCATTATTAGTGGATGTAAATTCCAATCTAAATGAAAAAGCTATTTTTTCTCCTTCTGGTGAAATGAAAACAACTCCAATCCCATTTCCTTCTCCATTTGACGATCCATCCACTAATATTTCCCATCTGTTTGATTCTGTTAATAGCTCTTTTGGGTCTCCATGTTCTTCTTCTATATCCATCATCTCTTCTACAGCTTCATCATCTTCTAAAGGAAATTCAGCTAAAAAATCTGCGATAACTTGTGATTTTGGCGAAGATAGAATTTCATATTGAATATCAAAATGCCCTACTTGTGCATTCCATCTCTCAAATCTGCCTGATCTTTTTGAATTTTTCATCACTGATTCAATTGGTACTCTCGTTAACACTTTGATCTTATGCGCTTGGAAGTAAATCCGAAGCTTGAAGGTTGCGTGTACCAATGCTAGTATTAGTTTCTCAATCTTTGAATAATTTCTCTCTGCTGAATTAAATGTTTTGCTGATATAATAAATTGGTTTTTCTACCCCTGCGTCTACTCGCAATAACACAGCACTTAACGCATATGGAGTTGTCGTGAGATAAATCAATAATTCTTCTCCCGGTTCAACTTTCTGTAATATAGATATACTCGCCAAATGTTCTTTTATTCCTTGAAAAGCTTTTTCGCATTCATCTGTCCACTTGAATTTTGTTCCCTTCTTGAGTATATTTAAAAAATGTTTACACTTGTCTGAAGATCGCGAAATGAACCTTCCTAGCGAGGCTAAGAGTCCATTTAGCTTTTGCACATCTTTTACCATCGCAGGAGTTAGCATATTGCGAATTTCTTGTACCTTTTCTGGATCAACTTGTATTCCTTCTTTTGACACAATATACCCCAAAAACTTCCCTGAAGTTACTCCAAAGGTACACTTATCAGGATTCACTTTAATATTGAATTTTCGCATTTGATCGAAAATCTCTCTCAAATATTGCACATGATTCTCAGCTTCTTTGCTTTTGATCATCATATCATCTACATACACTTTTTATGTTTTGTGGATCCACTTCGCAAACACCTTTTCCACCATTCTTTGATACGTTTCACCAGCATTTCGTAAGCCAAAGGGCATCTTTGTATAACAATATAATCCTCTTGGAGCAAAAAATGCAGTATGTTCTTGATCTTCTTCAGCGAGAGGGATTTGATTATATCCTTTATACCCATCTAATGATGATATTCTTGCGTTTCCTGCTGCTGATTCAACCATTTGTGGAATACCTGGCAATGGAAAACTATCTTTTGGACATGCCTTATTTAGATCCGTAAAATCTATTCAAATTCTTATCCCTTTGTTCTTCTTTGGGACCACCACCATGTTTGCAATCCATTCTGGGTATTTTTCTTGTCTTATGATTCCTGCGTCGAGCATCTTCTGTAATTCTTCTTCTATTTGAGAATGATATGTTGTTGCGATCTTCCTTATTCTTTGTTTAAAGGATCTTATGTTTTTGTTGATTTCTAATTTATGACATGCTATTGAAGGGTCTATCCCTGGCATCTCATCCATGTTCCACGCGAAGATATCTGCATATTCTCGCAAAAGATTTATAGTTCTTTCTTCCTCATCTGCCTCCATTCTAGTCCCAATTTTTAGCATTTTAGGTTCTTCTTCACTTCCAATATTTATTTCTCTTGTTGGTTCAGCAGCAGTGTAGCTGGCTTCAGGTTCTCCCATTGGTGTTGGCGTTTTAATAACTCTCGAGAACTCATCTTCTTCTCGCGAAACTTCACTTGGTATCCCTTTTCCTTCTTTTGCCCTTATCATGTAAACTTTAAATTCCTCTTCTTTCTTTGCTTCTCTATTCAATTTTCTATGAGATTTTCGCAGCTTTGGACGTTCTTCACAATTTCTTACTTCAATTTGGTAGCACAATCTCGAGAAATCCACATCTCCTATAATTTCTCCAATTCCACTAGGCATAGGAAATTCAACACACTGATGTAATGTTGACGCCACAGCCTTGATTGCGTGTATCCATGGTCTTCCCAATATCATATTGTACGTCGATTCCACATCTACCACACATAATGATATTTGTGTTTCAATTTCTCCTAGTGGAATTCGCACCATTATCTCGCCTTTAGGTTTTGTTACAGACTTTCCGAAGCCATGAACATAATATGTTGAATGAGACATTTCTTCATCCTTATATCCCATATTCTTGAAGGTATGATAAAATATCATGTCTACAGAACTTCATGTGTCTACTAAAGTTCTATTCATAGCCCATTCTTCTTCAGATTTTATTGATTTCTCCTTTCTCATTGGTATAGTGGTTATTGTGACTACCAATGGAGATGTATGACTTGAATCTTCTCCTGGTATTTGTGCTGCTGTAAACGTGATTTCTTATTTTTCCCAATCTTTCAATGATGATATCTTCTCCACTATCATAATCTTCCTTCCTTCAAAATCCCGTTTATGTATCCTTCCCTTTATATTTCCATGAAATTTATCAATCATTTCTTTTGTTATTACATCACCTTTCAATTTTCTACAATCCTTTTTAATTATGATCATTCTTCCTTCAATTTTCTCACCGATTTACTTTATGATTTCCCTAATCTTGAACAATTTTTATCTTCTTCTTCGCTTTTTCTTCTATTTTCGTTAATTCATTCCATGTTTCGGGCGCCAAAATGTAGTTGCAGGATTTCCTACACTACACCCTTGTCAAGAATCTATGAAAACTAAGTCATAATTGTGAATAAACAACGATACTGTTATTAATTCTCTTTCAGGAAGATTTACAAGAAAGATCAAAACTCAGAAGTACAACTTTCTTTATGGAGTTTCTCTCTCCTCAAAATTCTCTCATCTCTCAAAAATACATCATCATTTTCTGGATCTATCGTGCCCTTTATATACGGATTTACATAGTGGAAGACAGCTAAGATTTCCCCCTAATTCGGATCTTCTTTGCGATCTCATCGCCATAACTTCCGTCTTCACCATCGCCAACTTTATAACCATTGTGAAGCAAACTTATTCTTCATATATCTTTAATCGTTAATCGTTATATCACTCTTTTGTGACACTCACCAAATGTTGTTGAAGAATCTTGCGACAATCTCGTCAAAGCGTCGTTAATACCTGTAGAAACGTTTGGGTTTCTCGCAGAAATGTTGTTAATATCGCGGGAATAACGTTGTAGCGATATTCTAGTACTACAACCTACTTTGATTATGCGTCGCTACCACCAGGGCTTAATCATACTAATATTCTCTTGATCCCAAAGGTAAAAAAATCCTTCGTTACCTTCTAATTTTAGGCCCATTGCCCTCACTAATGTAATTTATAAGGTTATTACACAAAGACTGAGAATACACCTAAATAACCTAGTAGATAATGTGCAATCAGCCTTCATACCTGGAAGAATGATTATTGATAATATTTTAGTTACAAAAGAGATCTTTCATACAATATCAAAATCGTCTTCTATAATAGGTGCTTTCACACTTAAAATTGACATCAGTAAAGCTTATGATAAAGTGAGTTTGTGTTTCTTAAGCCACTGCTTGAGAGCCTTTCGTATTATTGACAAGTCTCATGATCTCATTATGAATTGTGTTTCCGACTGCTTCATTTTCTCTTATTATTAATGGCCAAGCTGAGGGTTATTTTACCAGTGAAAGAGGTCTTCGTCAGGGCTGTCCACTATCTCCGTACCTATACATTCTCTGCGCTCAAGGTCTGTCATGTCTCATGCGAACTATGGAGAATAATTCTCTTTACAACGGATACAGGATATGTAGAAATGATCCTTCGGTTTCCCATTTAATGTTCGTTGACGACCTCATTCTATTTGGGAATCTTGATGAGCTAACCATTTACACTTTACATAGTATCCTTGGTATATATGCTTCCTGGTCAGGTCAATGTGCAAATATGCAGAAGTTGGAAATTCATTTTAGCAAAGGCGTCAGACCCAACAGAAGAACTGAAATCGCAAACAAGGTAGGAGTGAAACAGATGCAAATTAGTGATAAGTATCTTGGCCATCAACTCTTCATATCCTCCTACAAAATTGATTCGTATGATTTTCTCAATGATAAATTTGACACTAAGCTGTCAGGTTGGAAGGAAATACACTTAACTTATGCAGGCAAAACCATCATGATCAAGCATGTTCTTGGGCTTATACCTCCGTACTATATGGCGACATCCCTTTAACCAAAGAAGGTTCTGGAAAGACTTACCAAAACAATGAGAAACTTCTGGTGGGGTCATGCTAAAGAGGTAAGGAAAACCCACTTTATCAATTTGAAACAATTTTAAAAAGCTAAAGATGCAGGTGGACTGGGAATTAGAACTTTGCAACATTTAAATAAAGACATGATATCTAAACTTGTCTGGAAATTCCTAGAAAACAATGATTGCCTGTGGTGTCAGCTTATGAGGGCTAAGTATCTCCAAAAAGACAAATTTTGGGAGACGAAGAAACCCCAAAAATGTTCCTCAACATGGTCTGCTATGCTAGGCTGCAGGAGTGATATGCAGGAAGGATGTTGTTGGGCAGTGGGTAATGGAGAGAAGATTCATATAAATACTAATCCTTGGATACAGAAACTCCACAACAAGAGGCCTACCTCCAATTTGCATACTACAGAGCATCATGTTCTTGTTGGTGAACTTATCCTGCAGAATCCTCCAAGATGGGATATAAATAAACTCCAGATATGCTTCCAGCCTCATGAAGTCGAGACCATCTTGGATATTCGTATACCTAATATCAGTGAAGAAGGGACTGAGGATAAATTACTCTGGCTTCATTATCCTAATGGGATATTCACAGCGAAATCCTTTATCAAAACTTTGAGTGACAGAGTTCCTTCCTCTTCTAATAATGGTAATGTTGATGATTTTCCTTGGAAGAAATTCTGGCAGGTAAAAGTTCTACCCCTCAATCTTAAAATGTTTGCTTGGAGAATTCTTAACAATGGCATTGCAGTGGGTAGCAGGATGATAAAATACTGCAAAGGCATAAATTCAGAGTGTAGGATGTGTAATAGTGTTGTTGAAACTTTGGAACATTTATTTCTATATTGTCATGTATCTCAAGCTGTTCTATTTGCGTCTCACCTAACTCTCAGAATTGATGCAAGCCTAAACTACTCAGTTCAGTATTATATCAAGAATTGGTTATTAGAAGGAGGAGATTAATCTAAGTTCAAAATGGGGATTTGTCTGCTATGGAGTATATGGAAGACCAGGAATAACATTATATTCAACAAAGGCATTGTGCACATTTAGAAAATTTTGTAAGAGGCTTCTTAATGGTTCCATCGTGATACTACCACTGAAGATGATAATACTCCCCCCACTGAACAGGATCTGCTAGATTCTGCAGCAACTGTTTGGTCCCCTCCCACTGAGTCAAAGATCAAAATCAATTTTTATGGTGCTGCTGGGATTAGAGGTTTCGCTTGTGCTGCAGTGGCAAGGAATTACGACTATGAGTACACTAGTTTTCGCCTTTAGTACCCCGGTAGAAGCTGAAGCTCATGGTGCATTAGTGGGAATCGATCTTGCCATCAGCAAAGCTATGAGGCACATTATTATTGAAGGTGATTCATTAAATGTGATCAACTCTCTCAGGTACAATAACTACCCAGTTCCTTGGCGCATAAAGAATACAATTGGAAAAATTAAAGACAAACTAGGGCATTTCTCTTCTGTTGATTTTAACTTTATTAAAAAGGAGGCAAATTCCATGGCTCATTCCTTAGCATCTTATGTTGTTCAGAACCAACTGTCTATTTAGTGGTTAATTTCCCCTCCTTCTTGTATTACTCACTTGTTTAGTGAGGATTCTTCTTCTTAGTTTTTTTGGTTTCTGTTTGTTAACCTTAAAAAAAAAATAAAAAAATAAAATGGAATAACATTGGTAGACCAGGGCGATAACAAGAAGTATGCCCTTATATCATACTTTAAGGTTTATGGTTCCCTTTATCTTTCCGATTCCCTTTATCTTTCCGATTTCAGACTAGTTTATGAAAATATTAGACTGTGCGTGGTTTTTTAAAGCTATGGCTGACATTATCTCACTTTATTTTTTGTTTGATTCACAATTGAAAATATTGTTTGCTTACTGTAAGAAATATTATTTGGTGATACAGATATTTGTGGAATCAGATTGATATCTTTGTTTCCTAGGTTTGGAGAATTGACTTTCAGAATCCGTGTGGTCTTCCCATTATATCTGCAGTCCTTTCTTCTTTTATGAATTTGTGAATTGGCATTCTCTTGATGAATTTGAATCGGCATTCTCTTGGTTATATTCTACATGTGCATTGAAAAAGGGATCTCTCAGTTGAACGCGTATTCTTTAGACCTTTTGGTCTTTACATGGTTCTTGTCACGTGTTTGTTACAAAGAAAAAGTAAAATTATGAGGATGTGAAAATTTAAATTCACTTGTACTCGAATCAAGTTTAAACTTTTAGAGTAAAAAAGACCGACTGTTTTTCTTGTATTGAAATTTAGAAGTGTTCATTTTTTTTCTTCTGATTTTGAGGGTTGAAGGAGAATGAAAATGTTTAGATCCGTTATAAGCGGTTTGGGCTTGTATTAGAAACAACCATGAATCCTTCCAATTTATGCTTGGATGTCATCCTACTTGGTTTGGGAACTCCAATTATTAATCCTGAAAAATACTACCTTATGTGAAACTTAAATCTTATGCTTGGACTCAACACAATACTCTTGCATTTGCTGAGCCACTTCATCTACCTCTTGATGACCATGTTTAGTTAGCGAGAAATTCCTCAATCAGTTCCGGTCACCTTATCATCCTTATGTTACTTAGTTTCTATAATTTTAGTGCACAATGAAATTCGCAGAAAAGCACGAGTCCACCAAGCTCGAAGCTATCAGGCATAACCAAAAGGACTTAATAATCTTCGACATGGCTACGGAGAAGGGAATGTGACATTCTGAAAAAGAGGGGTACAACAACCACACCCAATATTTTTCCTAGAAATCTGTATGGACTAACTCCAATATACTTTCAAGAGAATCAACTACACAGTCAGACTCAATCTTAAGAAAAATACATCAAAGAGTTATATATATATTTCTCAATTCAATCTGCAATCAAACAAATAGGAATTTGTGAGCTCGATTGAATATAAGAAATAACTTGGACGGTATCAAAAACCAATAGCCAAGTGTCAATCAATTTAATCAATAACCAAAGGTTGGATTCACAATTGATTGAACTTACGCACAACCTGTAATATTTCAATTATATAGAAAATATAATGTGGGAAAAAAATAACACAGACACAGGAAGTTTTGTTTATGAGGAAACCGCAAATGCAGAAAAACCCCAGGACCTAGTCCATATTTGAACACCATATTATATTAAGCCGCTGGAGACACTAGCGTACTCCAAGTTAACTTCGGACTGGAATGTAGTTGAGCCCTAACCAATCTCACACTGATCAAGGTACAATCGCGTTCCTTACGCCTCTAGAACCACGCTGGATTCTGCGCACTTGATTCCCTTAGATGATCTCACCCACAACTAAGAGTTGCTACGAACCAAAGTCAAATACTTGATAAACCAATCTGTCTCACATAGAAAAGTCTATTAAATAGATAAATCTGTCTCTCAAAGATAAACCTATGAGTTTTGTTCCGTCTTTTGATATATCAAGGTGAACATGAAACAATTGATATACCATACTTATATTCTTGAAGAACAACCTAGAAATATCAATCACCTCACAATAATCTTAATCGTATGGTAGCGAAACAAGATATTGTGGAATCACAAACGATGAGACGAAGATGTTTGTGACTACTTTTTATCTTTCCTATCGGAGATTAAATCTCGATCCAATCTTAGAGAAGATAATACTCAATCACGATAGAAAACATCAAGATCAGAACACGCAACTACAGAGAAAATAGTTGGGTATGGATTCATAATCCAAATGAAGTCTTCAAGTCGTTAACCTACAGAGTTTTGGAAAAAAAAACCCTAAGGCTAATTGAGAATTGACTCTAGTAGAAACTAGTATCACACATGAGGTGTGGGGATTAGGTTTCCCAGTTGCTAGAGTTCTCCTTTATATAGTCTTCAAATCAGGGTTTGCAATCAATGTTACCTTTGGTAACAAAGCATTCTATATTCACCTTTAGATGAAAACCTGATTAGACTCAAGCTAATATCTTTCAACCGTTAGATCAAACTTAGCTTGTTACACACAAATGAAAAGTGACTTCATTTAGATATGGGTAACCGTAACTAAACGTGTACACCTTTTTTTAGCGCAACAATAGTTAAACGAAGTTAGCCATATGATCACTTTCATATCAACCATATTCATCTTAACCATAACTAGTTCAAATGACTCAAATGAAACTAGTTCTATAGTTGTTCAATTATTTATATTCTCATAGAAGTATACAAGACACAATCGAAGAAAAATCGATTTTGATTCACTCGAAATAATTCATGAACATTATATCCATGGTTTGCAAAAGATTTCATTCCTTATTATATAAACGTATTAGTTCATGAACAAACCGATTTTAGAACATAACCTACTCAAGTATGCAAACAGGTATGCATACCTAAGTGTCCGGACTAAGTTTGGGTTCGCCAGTACACGAACTGGTACGCATACCACCAAACTCCGTAAAGTCCCGAACCTTTATCCTCACGCATGTACGCGTACCAGTATACGTACTTAGTTCACGGACCTCTACTAAACCAATCAGTACGCATACGGGTATGCATACCATGGTTCACGGACTTGGATTACACATATGCAAGTACACATACTGTGCTTATATCCAATTATTTTAAACTATCATTTTCAACCATTGAAACATTATTAAATACGACAATAGATGTCTCACACAAACTATTAGCTTCAAAGCAATTTTCAAGTGATCAAATGATCAATATGAAACATTCTAAGTCTACATCAAATGACTGTCTCACACAAATCATGTAAGATGTTCCCATGCGATTTTTCACATGATCATCTTTTGACTTTCGTCAAGAATATAAGACGAACTTGGATAAAGAGAAAGCTTACCAACACATATTTCGAGAAATATGTAAGCGAGTTAAACTCAACTCGAAATATCAAATGTGTATAATCGAAGTCTATATAGCTATACGACTTTTGTCTCAAATATGAGATAGAGTATATAGACTTTTGAGTAATAGATGAGTTAAATTCTCTACATACATTTTGTTGATGAAGTTCCACAATATCCCCTTAATATTTCTTCGTATTCAATCGATGAATGCCGTGAAGTCTAATGCTCAACTACACTTACTATCCTAATCCGAGACTTAGCTATAAGTAGATTAGAAATCAAAGCTTATAGTTTTGGAAACTAAACTTGACAAACAAGGTTGAGATAGCAACGCTTGCGAGTTCGACCGAGAAATTACTCTAAGAATCTCCCCCCTTGTCAATTTTAGTGACAAAATTATCAATACATATGGATTACAAAATAAATAAACTTTTGTAGGACCAGAATATCGCTACAACAATATTATTGCGAGATTAACAACACTCTTGCGATCATCACCGTGATCTCTTCAACAACACTTTGCGAGCATCATAAAATAATTTAAAGAATGACGTAATGGCTGATGATTCAAGAAACACAAGAAAAGTGTGTTTGTCTCGCGATGGTTGCAATGTTTGCGAGAAGGAACATTATAACCGTTGCGATAAGATCGCAGTGTAAATCCGAAGTAAGAGGAAAACTTAGCTGTCATCCACTATGTAATTTCCTATATAAAGGGTTCCAATAGATTCAAAGAGGGATGAGGCATTTTTGAGAATTGAGAAAGTCTTGAGGAGAGAGAAACTTCAATAGTTGTATTCTTGATTTCTTATAATCCTTGTAAACATTTCTGGGAATCAAATAATAAAGTGTCATTTTAGTCTTCAAATATGAGTTGATCATTATAAATTCTTAACAAGGGTATAGTGTAGGATTTCCTGCAACTACATTTTGGCGCACGAAACAGGGAATGAATTGATGTAAATCATATAAAAGGTAAAGTAGAAGATGAAGATTATTCAAGATTAAGAAGATAATTAAACAGATCAGTCAAATAGTTGAAAGAAAAATGGTTAGAATCAAAGAGAATTGTAGGAAATTGGAGTGTGATATGGTAACGAAAACAATGATTAATGAATTCCATGAAAGCATTAAGGGGAAGATACATAAACGAGATTTTGAAGGAAGGAAGATTATGACGGTGGAGAAAATATCATCATTGAAGGATTGGGAAAATCAGGAGATAACATTTACAGCAGCAGAAATACCAGAAGAAAATCTAAATCACACATTTCCTTTGGTAATTACAATATCCACTATACCAATGGGAAAGGGGAAATCAATAAAATCTGAAGAAGAATGGGCCGTAAACAGAACTTTTGTGGATGCAGGAAGTTCTGTGGATATAATATTCTATCATACTTTTAAGAATATGGGATACAAGGATGAAGAAATGTCTTGATCAACATACCATGTTCATGGCTTTGGAAAGTCTCTAACTAAACCTAAAGGCGAAATAGTGGTACGAATTCCACTAGGAGAAATCGAAACGCAAGTGACAATGTGTGTAGTAGATATGGAATCACCGTATAACATGATATTGGAAGGTCATGGATACATGCAATCAAGGATGTAACATCAACATTGCATCAATGCATCAAATTTCCTATCCCCAGTGGAATTGGAGAAATTAGAGGAGATACAGATCTTGCGAAGCTATGTTATCATATTGAAGTGAGAAATTATGAAGAACGTCCAAAGCTGCGAAAAGCTCGCAGAAAAATGGCGAGAGAAACGAAGAAAGAAGAAGAATTTAAAGTTTACATGATAAGAGCAAAAGAAGGAAAAGGAATACCCAGCGAAATCTCGCCAGAAGGAGATGAACTCACGAGAATTGCGAAAACACCAACACCAATGGGAGAACCTGAAGCCAGTTACACCGCAGCAGAACCAACAAAAGAGGTAAATATTGGGAGTGAAGAAGAGCCTAAAATGCTGAAAATTAGGATTCAGATGGAGACAGATGAGGAGGAACGAACTATAAATCTTTTGCGAGAATATAAAGATTTCTTCGCATGGAGCATGGATGAGATGCCAGGAATAGATCCATCAATAGCATGTCACAAATTAGAAATTAACAAAGATATAAGACCATTTAAGCAAAGGATAAGAAATATTGCAACAACATACCATTCCCAAATAGAAGAAGAATTACAGAAATTGCTCGATGCAGGAATTATAAGGAAATCAAAGTATCCAGAATGGATCGCAAATATGGTAGTGGTCCCAAAGAAGAACAAGGGGATAAGAATTTGCATAGATTTTACTGATCTAAACAAAGCTTGTCCTAAAGATAGTTTTCCACAACCAGACATCCCAAAAATGGTTGAATCAGCAGCGGGAAATGCTAGGATATCATCGTTGGATGGATATAAAGGATATAATCAAATCCCTCTCGCTGAAGAAGATCAAGAACACACCGCATTTTTTGCTCCAAGAGGGTTATATTGCTATACAAAAATACCCTTTGGATTACGAAATGCTGGAGAAACATATCAAAGAATGGTGGAGAAGGTGTTTGCGAAATGGATTCATAAAACATTAGAGGTGTATGTAGATGATATGATGATTAAAAGTAAAGAAGCTGAGAATCATGTGCAAGATTTGAAAGAACTTTTTGATCAAATGCGACAGTTTAATATCAAAGTGAATCCTGACAAGTGTACTTTTGGAGTAACTTCAGGAAAAAATTTGGGGTATATAGTGTCAAAATAAGGAATACAAGTTGACCCGGAAAAAGTGCAAGCAATTCGCGATATGCCAACACCCGCGACGGTTAAAGATGTGCAAAAACTGAATGAACTCTTAGCCTCGCTAGGAAGATTCATCTCGCGATTTTCAGATAAGTACAAACATTTTTTCGATATACTTAAGAAGGGAACAAAATTCAAATGGACAGATGAATGTGAGAAAGCTTTTCAAGGAATTAAAGAACATTTAATGAACATATCTATCTTACAAAAAGCCGAACCAGGAGAAGAATTATTGATTTATCTTGCAACAACCATGTATGCGTTAAGTGCAGTATTGATGCGAGTAGATACAGGGGTGGAGAAGCCAATATACTATATCAGCAAAACATTTAATTCAACAGAGAAAAATTATTCAAAGATTGAGAAGTTAATCTTAGCATTGGTTCATGCAACCTTTAAACTTCGTATCTATTTTCAAGCACATAAAGTGAAAGTATTAACAAAAGTGCCAATTGAATCAGTAATGAAAAATTCGAAAAGATCTGGCAGAGTTGAGAGATGGAACGCACAAGTAGGACACTTTGATATTCAGTATGAAATTCTATCCTCGCCAAAGTCACAAGTTATAGAAGATTTCTTAGCTAAATTTCCTTTAGAAAATGATGAAGTTGTGGAAGAGATGATGGATGTAGAAGAGGAACATGGTGATCCAAAAGAGCTATTAACAGAACCCGATAGATGGGAGATATTAATATATGGATAATCAAATGGAGAAGGTAATGGGGTTGGAGTTGTTTTCATCTCACCAGAAGGAGAGAAAATGGCTTTTTCATTAAGATTGGAATTTGCATCCACTAATAATGAAACAAAATATGAAGCTGTGATTTATGCTCTAAAATTCGCAATAGAAATAAAGTTGGAAAATGCAAGAATTACTAGTGATTTTCAGTTGGTTATTCGCTAGATAAAGGGAGAATATACAACAAATGAACCATCTTTGAAAAAATACAAAAAGTTTGTTGAAGAATTGTCTGCGAGAATTCCAAAAATAAAATGGAGACACATATCAAGGAAAGATAATAGACTCGCAGATGCATTTGCTTTTATATTTAGTATAATGACAAATCCAGCCGCGAGGTGTACAAAGATTCTAACACTTTTATCACCATCAATAAACAAGGAAGAAGAAGAAACAAATGTGATGATGATAGAAGCTGGCGAGGAAGGGCAACAAAGAAATATCACAGATTGTCGAGCAGATCTTCATGCATATTTAGCAAAAGGAGAAATCCCAAGAAATCGACTAGAGGCACATAAACTAAAAAGTAGGGCAACCAATTATGAGCTAAGAGATGGAGTATTGTATCGCAGATCTTTTAATGGACCATCGCTAAGATGCTTGATGAGAGAAGAAGGATAAAAAGTGTTAAAAATGTTGCATAGTGGTGATGCTGGTAATCACAGTGGAGGAAGATCTTTGGCATATAGAACAAAAATGCAAGGATATTACTGGCCATATATGCACGAGGATGCGAAGCAACTCTCAAGACGTTGTGAAGATTGTCAATGATATGGAAAAAATATACATGCACCAGGAGCACCATTATCATCCTCAACAAGTGTATGGCCTTTTTGGAAATGGGGATTAGATATTGTGGGATCATTTGTACCTGGTTCTGGACAAAAAATATATCTAATTATCGCAACAGATTATTTCACAAAATGGGGAGAAGTAAAGGTAGTACAACATATTCGCGACAAAGACATTTTTACATTCATATTTGAAAAATAATTTGCAGATTTGGTATTCCTGCGCAACTGGTGTCTGATAATGGTAAGCAGTTTGAAGGACAGAATATAGAATTGTTACTTAATGCATTTAAAATCAAATGTGGAAAGTCAACACCATTATATCCACAAGGTAATGGACAAGCAGAGTCAACAAATAAGACAATTGTAGATATATTAAAGAAAAAATTGGAAGGATACCACAGGGCATGGTGCGAGCAAGTGCATAATGCAATATGGGCTTACAATACAACTAGAAGAGAAGCTACTGGAATGTCACTTTTCTGTTTAACATATGGGGTTGAAGCGGTATTACCAACAGAAGTTGCTATTCCTACAACAAAAAGAGAGGCTTGGGAAAGAAATATTTAAGTGCTGGAATGATTCTAAATAAGATGGATGAATTAGAAGAGAAAATAGAAAGAGATTTACAACACATGGAAAATTATCAGCGAAGGATAGCTCGCGAGTACAACAAACGTGTTAAAGAATGTCAGTTCCAACCAGGTGATCTAGTGCTGCAAGAAACACCAAGTTATCAGCGAGAAAGTGGTGGAAAATTGGCGAGAAAATGGGATGGACCATACATCATTAAAGAGATCATTGGAATATGGGCATACAAGTTAATGGATCCTGAAGGTAGAGATGTTGGTCAACGACTTGATAGACCATGGAATAGATTATTTTTGAAAAGGTATTATCAATAAAAACGTCTACGAGATCAGAAATGCTGGTATATTGTATGATAAAATAGGTAATAAATTTTTCTATTACAGCTCAGAGATTCTTCCAACAAAAAAGCAAAATAAGAACAACGAGCATATCACGAGAAAGGCGAATAAATTTTTTGCAGAGAGTAATAGAATATGACGAACCTTTATGGCGTACACCCTAGTTCGCGAGTACAATCTCGCAAGAGGAAAATTTAAGACCTAAAGTACGTCATAAAAGGGGGTATCTACTAACATGACTCAGGGATAAGGTTATACCGCTGCTGGAACCTGAGTTATGAAGATGTTGGGGTTAAAGAAAACATATCCATGAGAGATACCTTGGATTTCCAACTTTATAAGGTTATACCCTGGTTGGATGCCTAAGGATCTCTTCTCAGAAGTGCAAAGTATGACCAAGGCGCCGAGGTAAACGGTTGATCCAAGGGTGCCCGGGGCGTACAAAACTACCCTGGCCATTCTTGGTAAGTCTTGGCTATGATGCACTTAGCCTGAAGAAAACCCCACTTAGGGTGCAGTCTTGTAACTATAAGCCATATTGGCATAAAGGACAAGAGACTGCGAAAACAACTTTTGGAAAATCTGGATGGGAGGAGCTAGTCTTGTATGGCCGATGTGCCCTCCTTGAAGGGGAAACCAGGGGGGATATAAGGGAAACACCCTCCATTAGGGAGATGATAAGTGTCTAAAGACGACAATGTCATGGGGCTTTATGATCGAAAGAACATTTAGGCCTGTCATATTGTCGCGTGACAAAAATTATACATAGGTAACAAGCCATAAGAGAAAAGTTTAGATGAGATCAATGGGTTTTTACATGAAAGTGTAAAGACGTCCTGCGATTTCATCGCAAGATGGCAATGTCAAATGTTAAGACATTCTGCGATTTTGTCGCAAAAGAAAAATTGGCAAAATAAGACCTTTAACTAGGAAGGAAAAATAAGACCAATAGAATAATCTCAAACCTTTAAGTATTTTCTTTTAAGATTGCAGAAAATATTTATTCATTACAGTAGAAAAAATAGGAAACAAGACTTCTTCAGAGTTCTTCAAAGATGTTATTCACAATCATGCAGTCCAAGTATAATTCATAATTTCCCAGAAGTATTCATAACATTGCAGAACTATTAATAAATATCGCGGCAACACAAGCAAGGAGAAAATACTGGAAGTAGTTGATTATTGCAAGAAAGATAATGAGAGGAAAATATGGGAGTTAATGAGTAAGATATCATTATCTTCCTTGATAATATTCAAGATAAAAGTAGAAGCTGAATGCCAAAGTTGCAAAAAATTACATCACTCGCAAGAAAAAGAAAATAAAACTTAAGCCTCAGTGTTAATCTCGCCAGATTCGTTATTTTTGCCAGGATTGTCAGCTTCACCAACATTTTTCTCATTGCGAGTTTCTTCTTCTTTTAATTCCTCGCCAACAATTACTTCACCACCTGTGGTTACTTCTATAGGAGGTCTTCTTTCTCCTTCTGTTGGATCTTTCTGAGAAATATCTTCTTCAACATCTTCTTGGGGAATATCTTCTTCACCACTTACATATTCTAAATCCTTATCCATGGGAAGAGGAATTTCGTCATCATCAACTTTTAGAGGAGGAACATATACAGGAGGGAGAGAATGGGAGATCAAAATATCGTTCACAAGAACTTCAGCACTAAGGTGAACTTTGCGAAGGAAACCTTTGTCACGATTTCTAATCTCTATATTTTTGAAGTACTCGAGATAATCAAGTCTTCTCTCTGCCTTATCGCGAGCTTCTATAAAATAGGAAGTGAGAATCCTGTTTTCCTTGCGAACTTTATCCAACTTATCAGTGAGATCAGAAATGGTAGAGTGAAGACTTCTTTCAGATTCTGCGAGAAAAAAAAATGAGAAGAAAATATTTAAATGAAAATCTCGCAAGAAGTACAGCGGAAAAGTTAAATTAAAAAATAAAAATAAAAAAATAGTCAAGATAGTCAAAATGACTACCTTCTTTTTGAGAAGTTAAGTTTTAAACTAATGTTAAGAAACAATTCTCCCATTGATTCATGAAATCGTCAAACTTATCGCCAACTATACCCTTTAGACGAGATTTTATGTTTTCTTCTTTGGTATGTAGATACGAATTTTCCTTTGCTAATAAAGAATAAGATTTCTCTGATTGGTAGTATTGATCTTGAAGCTTGCTGGCCTTTAAACTAAGAGTTTATCTACCCTTGATAAGTTTATCCTTCTCAGCGGCAGATGATTCAGTTAATTCCTTGAGTTCATCCTTAAGAGAACGAAGAGATTGCTCTTGATTATCACATATTCTTTGAAGATTACTCAATTGCTGCGAAGAAATCGCCATCAAGCTTGAAAATCTATGTTTCTCTTGGGATAAAGTTTTATTTTCATCTGATAAAGATTCCATCGCCAAATTAGCCTTGATTAACAAATATGAGAGACGAGTAACCTCGCTACTTAATAAATTGTGACTTTGCGATAGTTGGTTATTCTCATTAGTAAGATTATCTATTTGATCGATCGAATATGAGTAGAGATTATCTAATCTATTATGCTGGTCCATCCAACAATCTCTTTCAGCACGGGCTTCCTCAGCGATAGATTCAAATTTAAGTCTCTCCATGAAACGAGTCTGATTTAAAACTAATGTATGAACCAAGAATTTAAGAAGGAGGCTTGAGTACAGAGAATATGAAAATTCAATAAAATAGAAAGACAAAAGGACAGAGGAAAGAAAATTGTACCTTTTAGCTCGTTATTTTTTCTGCGAAGATTCTCGCAATCAAGAGAAGAGTTACGAAGTTTATGGTTTAGAGTATCACATTATGAAGTTTTGGCTTGAAGACTTCTCCTTAGAGCTTCAACTTCACTTTCCAAGGATGCTCGCGAAGCAGTACAGTCATAACCAAAATATTTAAGCAAAGTCTTGCAGACATTATGCTTAAAAGGGTCGGTAGAAGATTTCCTAGCATCATGTAAAATATCAGACAAAACTTTAAAGGCAGTGTCAACCTCTACTGATACTTCTTTGGATGAGGTAAGAGGTATAGAAGGTGAAGTGGTAATGATGGCGAGTTGGAGATTTGAGTTATTTGCAATGGTTGCATCATCAGAAGGAGGAGTGTTTGGAAAAGTAACAGTTGCATGTAATAAAGGACTGGAGGGAATTTCATTAACAACAGTTTTGGGAATTTCAGTAGAGGTGGGGATATTGGCAAAGATATTCTCGTGAATTAAAGAAGGATATGATTTCGAGGATGTTGGAATAACTTTCGCAGACGTCAACTTGGGAATGACAATATCAACTTTAAGAGTTTTCATTCGGCGAGACCTTTTGGGAGAACTAGCGATGTTCTCGTCATTTTGCGAATAATAACTTAGATAAGAAATAGAGGAAACAATATTGTTATTAAGAAATAGAATGTGTTTCTTACTACCTTATCACTCGCAGAACTCCTCTTCTTCTTTTCAGTTGGCCTTTTGCGAGGATTAGGGATTTGAATTGCGGACTGGGCATTAGGGATAGTTCCACTGAAGAAAAAACATAATAAGGGAAGTTGTGAAGAGTCTAATAAAAAAAAAGGTTAGAAAATGTAAGTAAAAATTGGCTCAAGCAGATATCATAATTGAAACACATACCTTGATGACTCCATTAGAACAGTAACAGGAGAACACGAAGAGGAAGAAAAGTTGCAGACGAAAAATAAAGACGGAGAAGATGGAGAAGTAAAAGAAGAAAATTAATTATGAGATTAATTCTACCTTTTATAGGCAAAAGGGAAATGACCTGTTGAGTAGAGACATGTCAGTAAAAATAAGAATTTATGACACGTGTAGCCGGTTAAGCTAAATTAACGGAGTCTTGTCGAGAAGAAAATATGAAAAGAAAGGAAGCTGCGAGCACGATATGGAGTTAGAGATTCTCATATCTTCTCCACCTTATGGAGAAGACATGAGAAGAGGCAAGATGTAGGACCAGAATATTACTACAACAATATTCTTGCGAGATTAACAACACTCCTGCGATCATCGTCGTGAGCTCTTCAACAACACTTTGCGAGCGTCATAAAATAATTTAAAGAATGACGTAATGGCTGACGATTGAAGAAACACAAGAAAAGTGTGTTTGTCTCGCGATGGTTGCAATGTTTGCGAGAAGGAACATTATAACCGTTGCGATAAGATCGCAGTGTAAATCCGAAGTAAGAGGAAAACTTAGCTGTCATCCACTATGTAATTTCCTATATAAAGGGTTCCAATAGATTCAGAGAGGGATGAGGTATTTTTGAGAATTGAGAAAGTCTTTAGGAGAGAGAAAATTCAATAGTTGTATTCTTGATTTCTTATAATCATTGTAAACATTTCTGGGAATCAAATAATAAAGTGTCATTTTAATCTTCAAATATGAGTTGATCATTACAAATTCTTAACAAGGGTGTAGTGTAGGATTTCCTGCAACTACAACTTTGTAGCTTCTTATCCAGATGCTTGAGTTCCTTGGTTCTTCAGTATTACTCGAAATATTTTACACTTCCAAGTACTCCAAAGATTCTAAATGTGTTCAACTTAGCATCATAGTTGTTGAAGATTTGTAGCTATATAATAATGAGAAAACAATTGCTCTCAATTATTGTTATACAGTGTCATAATATCATTTCACAACATCAAAGTTCAATTATATCACAACTTTGACAACAATACTATGGTTGAAGGAGGGGGTCTAACAACCACACCCAATATTTCGATTAGCAATTTGTATAGACAACTCCGAGTTACTTTTCTAGAGAATCAACTAGACAATCAGACTCAATCAATATAAAATATCTCAAGGAGTTATTATCTCAATCTCTCAATTTGATTTACTCAAGCAAATACAATCTGCGAGTCTTAATCAAATAGAGATAACTTGGATGGTACCAAAGACCAATATCCAAGTGTCAATCAATTTAAATCAACAACCAATAAGGTCGGATATTCTAATTGATTGAACAACGCACAACCTATATTATTTTAATTATAAAACAAAATATAATGCGAAAAAGAAATAACACAGACACCAAAATTTTGTTAACGAGGAAACCGCAAATGCAGAAAAACCCCGGGACCTAGTCCAGATTAAACATACACTGTATTAAGCCGCTACGACACTAGCCTACTCCAAGCTAACTTTGGTCTGTACTGGAGTTATTCTACATCTATGATCCCAGCAGTATACTGCGTACTTGATTCCCTTAACTGATCTCACCCACAACTAAGAGTTTCTACGACCCAAAGTTGAAGACTTTAATAAACAAATTTGTATCACACATAAAAGTCTACAATAATAGATAAATTCGTCTCCCACGAATAAACCTACGAGTTATGTTCCGTCTTTTGATAAATCAAGGTGAACATGAACCAATCAATAAAATCAGACTTATATTCCCGAAGAACAACTCAGTTTTATCAATCACCTCACAATAGTCTTAATCGACGCAGCGAAAAAAGATATTGTGGAATCACTAACGATGAGACGAAGTGTTTGTGACTACTTTTATATCTTGCCTATCAGAGATAGAAATCTCTAGCCAATTGTTACAATTGTACTCGTACGATGGAAATAGCAAGATCAGATCACATAACTATAAGAAAAGTAGTATCAGTCTGGCTTCACAATCCCAATGAAGTCTTTAAGTCGTTAACCTGGTTTTAGAAGAAGAAAACCAAAGGTTAAAGGAAAATTGACTATAGCTTAGCACAACTAGTATCACACAGAATGTGTGGGGATTAGGTTTCCCATTTGCTAGCGTTCTCCCTTATATAGTCTTTCAAATCAGGGTTTGCAATCAATGTTAGCTTACTAACAAAGCATTCAATATTCACCGTTAGATGAAAAGCTGATTATATTCAAACTAATATTTATCAACCGTTAGATCGAAAACATAGCTTGTTATACACTCCTGTACTACATGTTTTTAGGCTTGTGTAACCGTACCCAAACTTGTACAATAGTTGGTTCAACACTAGTTAACCAAATGGTTATCCAAATGATAACTTTCATATCAACCATATTCTTCTTCACCATAACTAGTCCAAATGACTCAAATGAACTAGTTAGAGAGTTGTTCAATTGCAAGGAAATCTCATGTACTACAAAATACAAAATCGAAGCAAAAACGATGTGATTCACTCGAATCTATTCATGAACTATAAAGCCACGGTTTGCAATAACATTCCTTATTTTATTAAGATAAGTTCACAAACATAGTTTTTAGACATAACCTACTCAAGTTTGCGGACTAGGTTCACGGACTCAAGTTCCCGGATGGAGTTCACAAACTCCAGTAGAAATTCTCTGGTTCGAGAACTTCGTCTGTTCATGGACTAGGTTTGCGGACTGAGTTTGTATGCTGAGTTCGCGGACTGAGCTCACGCACTACACTGGTTTCACTTGATCAACAAAGTTCGCAAACTTTGGTTCAAGCAATAAGGACTTATACATATATGTGTTTCCACAATAATGCTTATATCCTCCAATGGTTATATTGTCTAAAATCTCATTTCAATCATTGAAATATTCTCAAAGGGCGCTATATAGTTATTATTCACAAACTATTTTTCGTCAGAGCAATTTCCAAAATGATTGAAACATAACATGACTTTCGTCACTAGGTAAAGATGAACTTGTCTAAAGCGAAAGCTTTACCAACACATATTTCGAGAAATAGATAAGCGAGATATACTCAGCTCGAAATATCATATGTGTATAATCTTAGTCTATATAGTAATACGACGTTTGTCTCAAGATAGGAGATAGAGTAGATAGACTTTTGAGTGATAGATAAGTTCAAGTCTCCACATACCTTTTAGTCGATGAAGATCCACTGGTTCCTTGAGTAGTCCTTCGTCTTGTATGATGATTGTCATGGAGTTCTTGAGCTCAACTACACTTTTTATCCTAGTCCGAGACCTTAGCTATAGTAGACTAGAAATCAAGACTTTATAGTTTTGATCACTAACATTGACAAACATGCTTGAGATAGCAACGCATGCGAGTTTGACCGAGCAATGCTCTAAAAATGGTGATATGTATCACCCCCTTTTAGTCAATACTTCATCTCACATGAAAACCACTCCCCCTTACATAATGATCTGTAAACCATATGTATTTTTAGTGTGAACTATACATTAATTCTACCCCTTTATGTCAATATAAATTGGAAAAAGTACGAAAACTAGTGGGATCCTAATGAAATTCTCAATGAGATACTTCATGACTAAAATAAAACATATCAACTTTGTTTAGATGCAATCATATAGCCGAAACTAAATGTATTCATCAATGAGTTAATAAATATACAAGAAAATTCCTACAATAATCCACAACCACACTCCCCACAAAGATATGGCAATTAAGCACACGTTCAATTATGAACTCTCCCCCATAAAATGTCATTCCCTAAAGAACAACAAGAGCGACCTTACTTTTACAAGAAAAGAAGGATTTGTTTGGACATTAACAAATCACATGAAACATGAATTTGTATATAGTAAACTCAATTAAATTAAACACAAGAGAACCCCATGATTAATTTAATCGGAAATGCTCAACATAAGAGAAATTACGGATCCGCACTGTACTTATACAAAGATGTGGATCAGGGAAAGACCAATACTGCGGAATATTCAAAGATTCATTCTATTTTTCATCAATATTTTCATAATGACATATAATTGACTTAATCTTTGCAATTATAAGTTCATCCTATCTTCCATGAAAATTTTCATAATGACATAATAGGCTTAACTTTTGACGTATATGGGACAATCATAGTTCAAGGATGCAAACACACATATCCCATAATAAGTTGCAATATATAAAACCATAAATATTAATACTGCAAAATCATCTTCCAAATAAACTTTAGAATTTAAATAAATAAATCTAAAAACATTGCAAGATGAAAAATCGTTGACAATAGCTATGTATACTCGCAATAATTGCTATTCCAAACCCTAGTTATCCTTCTTAAAATAGAAGAATAAATTCTCATAAGAAGTTTCCTAGACAAAACTTGATAGATAAGAGAAAGAGAACATTAGGCATCATCTTCATCATCAGATGTCTTCCTTGATTTCGGGAAACTTGATGGAAATTACACATAATTGTTCTTGCACACATTTTACCTTGGAATTGATCTTACACACACCCTTGTGAATTTGATGAAGCAGACTCAAGGTGGTAGAATCACAATAACCGTCAAGGGTATCACATCTTTTTCTCTTGCAAGCATTCTACTTCATACGTTTGAAAGTACAAGGATGAACAAGATTGGGAGTTCCAATTGAGTTGCCAATAGGAGCAATGGAGAAAGTGAGCCAAATTTGCTCAATTAAACAAGGAAATCCTAACTTCTTGTTGGAAGATTTCATCGAAACCATTCGAAGAATGATAAATCCACAAATGCCAAGACTTTGAGTACCCAATTCAAAGAAAAAGACCAACTCCGCAAACTCACGACTCCACCGAGAATTCTCAATTATGGAGGGACAAAGATTGGATATACCAAGTTTTCCAAAGGCCATGAAGGAAAGACTAAGATAATTAGTAGAAAATTTTCCATCAATCCAATCAACACTTTTACCACAAAGACCATTAGAAATGGTTTCATATGATGGTCTTTCTTCCCTTGGTCTAGGAAGGAGAAAAATACCCAAAGGGATTTTGGTAATCCTTGAAATCAAATCTCTATTAACAAGAATCCTTTCTCTATTTATCATGGTCTTGAATTCCATATCACCAAGATCAACATCATGGATGTTAGCATAGAAAATTCTTGTTAGAGTGTCAAAACCTTCACCAAGATCATTAAAGATGTTTCCAAGATTAAATTTTTCAAAACAAACCAAATCTTCTTTATGACCACTAACCATATCCAATTTCATTTCTAGAATGAACCACTAGAAGAAATTCTTTCAAAGATCTTACTACTAGAATCATTGATAAATCTAATTCTAATATAATATTGATTTTGAGGTATAGTCATGCTAGAAGATGATGAATCCAAGTTTTTTGAAACCTTCTTTGAAACCTTAAAATTTCCCATGAGACCAAGAAATTGAAAGTACAAGGAGAAGGAAAAACTTACTTGATATGCCCCTTGAAGATGAAAAAAATCCTTAGTCTCTTTTGAATCTCCAAAGTAGAATTTTTATGGAGATAATACATGAACCTAGAATAGTTCACGTATGCGTACTAGAAGGGGAAGAAGAAGAGTACGCGTACCATACTTCTTATATAACCAAAAATGGCCTTGGACCCGTTCATGAACCACGACCCACAAAAGGAAGCAGAATTTGTTAAAGCGTTCAACATCCAAGGTTCGCACACTGAAGGATCAATATAGTGCAGTAAAAGGATAGTAGTAGAAAACTACATCACTTTAATTAACCTTGGATAGAGGGAAAAAAAACTTGTCAGGGAATTTTTCTCAAAGACATAGATTTAAAAAAAATCAACCCAAACACAAAATAATCAAACTGTTACTTTCCCCATATCAAGTTATATACAAATGGGGTAGAGCCAAGCTTGTTACCAAGAGGCTAGATGTGCAAAGAGATCATCATGAAACTTTTCCGGTTGATATTTGTGATATGTACTAGAAGTATAATCATAGTAATGATGATATTGAGGGTTGATAAAAAAAATTAAATCTTTTTTCTTATGACCAATGAATGACTTTTTTCGACAATTAGAACCTATACCGAACTCATCATAAATATTTTTATCAACTTCACATGAGTTGGTAGAACGCAACATTCGTACATCATGAATACGTGATTTGACAGGTACATAACTTTTATCATAAAGATTCTTTTCCTCAATCAAATTAATTTTTTCTAAGAATTTAAAAACGCCTTTAAAATCTCTAAATAGATCTTTGTCGATTGATCCATCATGATAGTATTCCTCAAAAATATTAAGAGTTAATCTAGTGAGATTCCATATCTTTGAGGTTTGACTACGTTTTTTCAAATAATTTTTCTTAAAAGAACTTTTAATTTTTCCTTTAGACTATTTCTCATCATCTAAGTTTTCCAAAGTCTTAGATGGAACAAGATTATCATGAGAGACCAGAGGTATAATGGATAATAAGATCTAAACAGTCTTTAAGGAATTCTAGCATGCGTTACAGATGCCAAAAGCAAGTTTCGCAAAGAAATTTCCCATAGGGACATACTTTAGGGATCAATCAAACACAAAATTATTAGGTTATAATGTTTGCCTGCTATGATACCAATTAAAAAAGCGGGGGTATAACAACCATACCCAATATTTCACTTAGCAATCTGTATGGACTAACTCCAATATATATTCAAGAGAATCTACTAGACAGTCATACTCAATATTAAGAAAAGTATATCAAAGAGTTATATCTCTATTTCTCAATTCAGTCTGCAATCAAACAAATAGGATCGCAAGCCTGATTGAATATAAGAAATAACTTGGATGGTATCAAACACCAATATCCAAGTGTCAATCAATTTAATCAACAACCAAAGGTTGGATTCACAATTGATTGAACTTACGCACAACCTGTGATATTTCAATTGTATAGTAAATATAATGCGGAAAAGAAATAACACAGACACCGAAAGTTTTGTTAACGAGGAAACCGCAAATGCTGAAAAACCCCAGGACCTAGTCCATATTTGAACACCATACTATATTAAGCCGCTACAAACACTAGCCTAGTCCAAGTTAACTTCGGACTGGAATATAGTTGAGCCCTAACCAATCTCACACTGATCAAGGTACAATCGCGTTCCTTACGCCTCTAGAACCACGCCGGATTCTGCGCACTTGATTCCCTTAGCTAATCTCACCCACAACTAAGAGTTGCTACGACCCAAAGTCGAAGACTTGATAAACCAATCTGTCTCACACAGAAAAGTCTATTGAATAGATAAATCTATCTCCCACAGATAATCCTATGAGTTTTGTTTCGTCTTTTGATAAATTAATGTAAGACCAGAATATCGCTACAATAATATTCCTGCAATAATAACAACATTTCTGCGAGAATATCGTGAGTTCATCAACAACACTTGGCGAGTGACACAAAAGGCTGACGATCGAAAGAAATATGGAAAAAGCATGTTTGTTCTGCGATGGTAACAAAGCTTGCGAGAAGGAGCATTATAACTACCGCGTTGAAATCACAAAATAGACCCGAAATAAAAGGAAAACTTAGCTATCATCCACTATGTAATTTCCTATATAAAGGGTCCCAATAGATCCAGAAAATGATGATGTATTTTTTAGAGTTGAGAAAGTCATGAAGAGAGAGAAAGTCTTGAAGAGAGAGAAACTCCAAGAGAAAAGTTGTATTCTTGATTTCTTATATTTCCTGTAAACATTTTTGAAAATTAAATGATAAAGTGTTGTTTTTAATCTTCAAATTCGAGTTGATTATTATAGATTCTCATCAAGGGTGTAGTGTAGGAATTCCTGCAACTACATTTTGGCGCCAGAAACAGGGACTGAATTAACGAAAATCATAGAAAAGGTGAAAAAGAAGATAAGAATTGTTCAAGAATAAGAAGATCATTAAAAAAATCGGTGAAATAGTTTAAGGAAGGATGATTAAAATCAAAGAGGATTGTAGAAGATTGGAGTGTGGTATGGTAACAAGAAAAATAATTGATAAATTTCATGAAAATATTAAGGGGAAGATACATAAACGAAATTTTGAAGGAAGGAAAATTATGACGGTGGAGAAAATATCATCATTGAAGGATTGGGAAAAGCAAAAGATCACATATACAGCAGCAGAAATACCAGAAGAAAATTTGAATCACATATTTCCTTTGATAATCACGGTATCCACTATACCAATAAAAAGAGAATAGTCAACAATAAAATTTGTAGAAGAGTTGGCTATGAATAGAACTTTGGTGGATGCAGGAAGTTCAGTAGATATAATATTTTATCATACTTTTAAAAAGATGGGATGTAAGGATGAAGAAATGACTTATTCAACATATCATATTCATGGCTTTGGAAAATCTTTAACAAAACCAAATGGCGAAATAGTGGTACGAATTCCGCTGGGAGAAATTGAAACACAAGTAACATTATGTGTGGTAGATGTGGAGTCACCGTATAACATGATATTGGGAAGACCGTGGATATATGCAATCAAGGCTGTGGTATCATCGTTGCACCAATGCATCAAATTTCCTATGCCCAGTGGAATTGGAGAAATTAGAGGAGATACAAATTTTGCAAAGCTGTGTTACCAAATTGAAGTGAAAAATTGTGAAGAACGTCCAAAACTTCGAAAAGCTCGCAGAAAATTGGCGAGAGAAGCAAAGAAAGAATAAGAATTTAAGGTCTACATGATAAGAGCAAAAGAAGGAAAAGGAATACCCAGTGAAATCTCGCGATAAGGAGATGAACTCGCGAGAGTTATGAAAACACCAACTCCAATGGGAGAACCTGAAGCCAGTTACACTGCACCAGAACCAACAAAGAAAATAAATGTTGGAAAGGAAGAAGAGCCTAAAATACTGAGAATTGGGACTAAAATGAAAGAGGATGAAGAAGAAATAACTATAAATCTCTTGCGAGAATATAAAGACATCTTTGCGTGGAACATGTATGAGATGCCAGGGATGGATCCCTTAATAGCATGTCATAAATTAGAAATCAACAAAGATGTAAGACCATTTAAGCAAAGAATAAGGAAAATCGCAACAACATATCATTCCCAAATAGAGGAAGAGTTACAGAAAATGCTTGATGCAGGAATCATAAGGCAAGCAAAATATCCAGAATGGATTGCAAATATGGTGGTAGTCTAAAAAAAGAACAAGGGGATAAGAATTTGCATAGACTTTACTGATTTGAACAAAGTTTGTCCTAAAGATAGTTTTCCATTACCAGATATCCCACAAATGGTTGAATCAGCGGCAGGAAATGCAAGAATATCATCGTTGGATGGATATAAAGGATATAATCAGATCCCTCTCGCTGAAGAAGATCAAGAGCATACCGCATTTTTTGATCCAAGAAGGTTATATTGTTAAACAAAGATGCCCTTTGGTTTACGAAATGCTGGTGCAACATATCAGAGAATGGTGGAGAATGTATTTGCAAAATGGATCCAAAAAATTCTAGAAGTGTATATAGATGATATGCTAGTCAAAAGTAAAGAAGCTGAGAATCATGTGCAAGATTTGAAAGAGATTTTTGATCAAATGCGACAATTCAATATCAAAGTGAATCCCGACAAGTGTACCTTTGGAGTAACTTCAGGGAAATTTTTGGGTTATATTGTGTCAAAATAGGGAATACAAGTTGATCCAGAAAAAGTACAAGAAATTCTCCATATGCCAACACCAGCGACATTAAAAGATGTGCAAAAATTAAATGGACTCTTAGCCTCACTAGAAAGATTTATCTCGCGATCTTCAGACAAGTGCAAACATTTTTTCGATATACTCAAGAAGGGAACAAAATTTAAATGGAAAGATGAGTGTGAAAAGGCTTTTCAAGGAATTAAGGAACATTTAATGAACATAAATATATTACAGAAAGCCGAACCGGGAGAAGAACTATTGATCTATCTCGCGACAACCACATACGCATTAAGCGCAGTACTGCTGCGAGTATATGCAGGGGTGGAGAAGCCAATTTATTATATCAGTAAAACATTTAATTCTGCAGAGAGAAATTATTCAAAAATTGAGAAGTTAATTCTAGCATTGGTACATGCAACTTTTAAGCTTTGTATCTACTTTCAAGCACATAAGATCAAAGTGTTAACAAGAGTGCCAATTGAATCAGTAATGAAAAATTCAAAAAAATCAGCCAGAGTTGAAAGATGGAATGCACAAGTAGGACACTTTGATATCCAATATGAAATTCTATCCTCGCCAATATCACAGGTTATCGCAGATTTCTTAAATGAATTTCCTTTAAAAGATGATGAAGATGTGGAAGAGATGATGGATGTAGAAGAGGAACATGGAGATCCAAAAGAGCTATTAACAGAACCCAACAAATGGGAAATATTAGTGGATGGATCGTCAAATGGAGAAGGAAATGGGATTGGAGTTGTTTTTATTTCACCAGAAGGAGAGAAAACAACTTTTTCATTTTGATTGGAATTTGCATCCACTAATAATGAGACAGAATATGAAGCCGTGATTCATGCTCTAAAATTTGTGATTGAAATGAAGCTAGAAAATGCTAGAATCACCAGCGATTCGTAGTTGGTCATTCGGCAGATAAAAGGAAAATACACAACAAATGAACCATCCTTGAGAAAATACAAAAGACTTGTTGAAGATTTGTCTGCGAGAATTCCAAAAATAAAATGGAGACACATATCAAGGAAATATAATAGGCTCGAGGATGCTTTTTCTTTCATATCCAGTATGATGACGAATCCAGCTGCGAGATGCATAAAAGTTCAGACACTTTTATTACCATCAATAAATAAGGAAGAAGAAGAGGTAGATGTGATGATGGTAGAATCTGGCGAGAAAGAAACAAAGAAAAATGATACAGATTGGCGAGAAGATCTTTATGCCTACTTGGCGAGAGGAGAAATCCCAAGAAATCGATTAGAAGCACATAAGTTAAAAAGTAGAGCAACTAACTATGAGTTAAGAGATGGAGTATTATATCGCAGATCTTTTAGTGGACCATCGCTAAGATGTTTGACGAGGGATGAAGGACAAAAGGTGTTAAAAATGTTGCATAGTGGTGATGCTGGTAATCACAGTGGGGGCAGGTCTTTAGCATATAAAGAAAAAATGCAAGGCTATTATTGGCCATATATGCATGAAGATGCAAAGAAACTTTCAAGACGTTGCGAAGATTGTCAGCGATATGGGAAAAAGATACATGCATCAGGAGCACCATTATCATCTTCAACAAGTGTATGACCTTTTGGGAAATGGGGGCTAGATATTGTGGGACCATTTGTGCCTGGTTCTGGACAACGAAGATATCTAATCGTTGCAATAGATTATTTCACAAAGTGGGGAGAAGTTAAGGCAGTACAACATATCCGCGATAAAAATATTTTTACATTCATATTTGAGAATATAATTTGCAGATTTGGGATTCCAGCACAGTTGGTGTCAGATAATGGAAAGCAATTTGAAGGGCAGAATATAAAATTACTACATAATGCATTTAAGATAAAATGTGGAAAATCTACTCCTTTATACCCACAAGCAAATGGTCAGGCTGAGGCAACAAATAAGACAATCACAAACATCTTAAAAAAGAAGTTAGAAGGATACCACAGAGCATGGTGCGAGCAAGTGCATAATACAATATGGGCTTATAATACAACAAGACGAGAAGATACTGGAATGTCACCTTTTTGCTTGACATACAGGGTTGAAGCTGTGTTCCCAACAGAAGTTGCTATTCCTACAACAAAAAGAGAAGCATGGGAGAGAAACCTAAGCGTTGATATGATCCTAGATAAATTAGATGAATTAGAAGAAAATAGAGAAAAGACTCTACAACATATGGAAAATTACCAGCGAAGATTAGCTCGCGAGTACAACAAACGTGTTAAGAAACGTGAATTCAGACCTGGCGATTTAGTGCTGCGAGAAACACCAAGTTATCAGCGAGATAATGGTGGAATATTGGCGAGAAAATGGGATGGACCATACATCATTAAAGAGATAGTTAGAAATGGGGCATATAAACTAATGGATCCTGAAGGGAGAGATGTTGGGCAAAGACTTGATAGACCACAGAATAGATTATTTCTGAAGAGGTATTATCAATGACAACTTCTGCAAGATAAGAGATACTGGTATAAAGTATGGTGAAACAGATAATAAATTCTTCTTTCTTTATTACAATTGATAAATTCTTTCAATATCAATGAAAAGCAAGATCTGCGAGCAACATGGCAAGAAAGGCGAATAAAAATTTCGCTGAAATTAATAGAATGGGACGAACCTTTATGGCGTGCACCCTAGTTCGCGAATAAAATTTCGCAAGAGGAAAATGTAAGACCTAATAGTGCGTCATATAAGGGGGTATCTCTTGACATGACTCAGGGATAAGGTTATATCGCTGATGGAACTTGAGTCATGCAGATGTTGAGGTTAAATAAAACCTATCCGGGAGAGAGATCTTGGATTTCCAACTATATAAGGTTATACCCTGGTTGGACGACTGAGAATATCTTCCAAGAAGTGCAGAGTATGACCAAGGCGCTGAGGTACACGGTTGATCCAAGGGTGCCCGGGGCGTACGAAACTACCCTAGCTATTCTTGGTAAGTCTTGGCTATGATGCACTTGGCCTGAAAAAAACCCCACTTAGGGTGCAGTCTTGTAACTATAAGCCATATATGCATAAAGGACAAGAGGCTGCGAAAACAACTGGTTGTTTGTAAATATGGATGGGAGGAGCTAGTCTTGTATGGCCGATGTGCCCTCCTTGAAGGGGAAACCATGGGGAGATAAGGGCGGCACCCTCCATTAGGGAGATGATAAGTGTCTTAAGACGGCAATGTCATGAGGCTTTATGATCGCAAGAACATTTAGGCCTATCATATTGTTGTGTGACAAAAATTATACAGAGGCAACAAGCCTAAAGATAAAATGTTAAGATGAGATCAATGGGTTTTTACATGCAAGTGTAAGAACGTCCTGCGATTTCATCGCAAGACGGCAATGTCATAAGATGTAGTTCTTGCAAGAAAACTCAAACTTATCATATTGTCGCAGAGATATTGAAATTTTTTGGCAAAATAATACCTTTAACTAGGAAGGAAAAATAAGACCAACAAAATAATTTCAAATATTAACTATTTTATTTAAGAATGCAGGAAATTTGTTCATCGCAGCAAAAAGGTTACTTCAGAATTTTTCATAACCATTATTCGGAATCACAGAGCAGGATATCGCAGAAATGTTAATCATATCGCAAATCTATTCTTAATTTCGCAAGGAAGATAATGAAGGAAAAATAAGGGAGTGGATGAATAAAATCTCATTATCTTCCTTGAGGATATTCAAAATAACAAAAGAAGAAGTTAAAGTCTAAAAGTTGCAAAAAATTACATCACTCGCAAGAAAGAAGAAGGAAAAGAAAATAAAAGAAAAAATCAAGCTTCAGCGATAGGCTCGCTAGATCCATCATTCTTTCCAGTATTGTCAGCTTCATCAGTATTCTTCTCATTGCGAGTTTCTTCTTCTCCTATTTCTTTGGGAGAATCTTTTTCTTCTTCATCATTTTCTTGGGCAATATCTTCCTCAACATAAGCATATTCTAACTCCTCATCCATGGGAAGAGGAATTTCATCATCATCAAAATCTAGAGGGGGGACAAATACAGTAGGTTGAGATTGAGAAATAAGAATCTTGTTCACGAGAACCTCAACACTATGATGAACCTGACGAAGAATACCTCTATCACGATTTCTAATCTCAATATTCTTGAAGTATTTGAGATAATCAAGTCTTCTCTATGCATGGTCACGAGCCTATACAAGATCAGAAGTAAGAACCTTATTTTCCTTGCGAACCTTATCCAACTTCTCAGACAGATCAACAATAGTAGAATGAAGACTTCTTTCAGATTCTGCGAGAAAATAAAAAAGTTATCAGATAAAGATCTCGCAAGAAGTATAGTAAAGGAGTTAAATAGAAAAATTAATGCTTAAGATAGTTAGAATGACTACCTTACTTTTGAGAGGTTAAGTTTTGAATTAGTGACAAACAACAATTCTCCCATTGATTCTTGGCATCAGCAAATTTATCCCCAACTATGCCCTTCAGACGAGATTTTATATTTTCTTCTTTGGTGAGCAGATACGAATTTTCCTTCGCGAGTAAAGTATAAGATTTTTCTAATTGGGAATATTGGTCTTGAAGCTTGTTGGCCTTTAAACTAAGAGTTATTCTTCCCTTGATAAGCTTATCCATTTCAGCGGCAGAGGATTTACTTACTTTCTTGAGCTCATCTTTAAGAGAACGAAGAGATTGCTCTTGGCTATCACATAATCTTTGAAGATTACTCAACTTTTGCGAGGAAATCATCATCAATCTTGAAAATTTATGTTTTTCTTGAGACAAGGTTTTATTTTCGTCTGATAAAAATTTCATCTCCAAATTAGTCTTCGTCAACAAATATGAGAGGCGAGTAACTTCGCTACTTAATAAATTTTGGTTTAATAATAATTTATTATTCTCATTAGTGAGATTATCTATTTGATCAATCGAATACGTATAGAGATTATCTAATCTATTAAACTGGTCCACCCAAGAATCTTTTTCAACACGAGCTTCTTCCGCGATGGATTCAAATTTAAGTCTCTCAATAAATCGGTTCTGGTTCGAAAATAAATATACAAGCCAAGAATTTAAGAAAGAAATTTAAGTATAAAGAAGAAAAGGAAGAAGAAAATTTGCTAAAACAGAGGCAGGAAAATAATACCTTTCAGCTCACTATTTTGTCTGCGAAGATTTTCGCAATCAAGGGAAGAGTTGCAAAGCTTTTGATGGAGAACTTCACATTCAGAAGTCTTGGCGTGAAGATTTCTTTAAAGAATCTCAATTTCACTCTCTAAGGATACCCACAAAGCCTCTTGATTACAATTAAAGTACTTACCCAGAACCTCGCAAACATTCTGCTTGATAGGGTCAGTAGAGGAATTCTTAGTGTCATCCAAAACTTCAGACAAAATTTTGAAAGCAACATCAACTTCAATGGATGTTTCTTTAGATGTAGAGGGTGAGGTAGCAATGATGGTGAGTTGGAGATTTGAATCAATGGAGATGGTTGCATCATTAGGAGGTGGAGTATCTGGAAAGGTAACAGTTGGAAGTGGTATAGGACTGGAGGGAATTGTATTATTAACATTTTTGGGAGTTTCATTTATTGAAAGAACAGTAGAGGTAAGGATATTGGCAGCGATGTTCTCACAGATAGAATGAGGAGGATTTAATGACAAGGGTATAGCTCTCGCAGAGATGTTAACTCAGGAATGATGATATCAGCTTCAAGAGTCTTAAATTGGCGAGGTTTTTTGTGGAGCCTAGGGAGCTTCTCGTCATTCTGCGAATAATAACTTAGATAAGAAACATAGGCAACAATATTGTTATTAGAGAATAAAATGTGTTTCTTACTACCTTATCACTCGCAGAACTCCTCTTCTTCTTTTCAGCTATCTTTTTGCGAGAGTTAGGGCTTTGAGTTACAAATTAGATGTTAGGGATGATTCCACTGAAGACAAAACGTAATAAGAATTATGAAGAATCAAACAAATAAGATTAGAAAACATAAGTAAAATTTGATTCAAACAGACGTCATAATTGAAATTCATACCTTGATGCCTCCATTATTACAGTAGTAGGAGAATATGAAGAAGAAGAAGAGTTGCAGATAAGAAACGAAATAAACAGATGAAGAAGATAGAGAAATAGAAGAAGAAAATTATTTTTGTAACTTAACTCTACCTTTTATAGGCAAGAGGGGAATGACCTGTTAAAGAGGATACGTGTCGGTGAAAAGGAGAATTACAACACTTGTAGGCGGTTAAGCTAAATAAGCTGAGTCTTGTCGAGAAGAAAATATGGAAAGAAGAGAAGCTGCGAGCGCTATGAAGAGTGGGAAATTCTCATATCTTCTCCACTTTGTGAAGAAGACATGAGAATAGGCAAGATATAGGACCAAAATATCGCTACAACAGTATTCCTGCAATAATAACAACATTTCTGCGAGAATATAGTGAGTTCATAAACAACACTTGGCGAGTGACACAAAAGGCTGACGATCGAAAGAAATATGGAAAAAGCATGTTTATTCTGTGATGGTAAAAAATCTTGCGAGAAGGAGCATTATAACTACCGCTATGAAATCGCAAAATAGACCCGAAATAAAAGGAAAACTTAGTTGTCATCCACTATGTAATTTCCTATATAAAGGGTCCCAATAGATCCAGAAAATGATGATGTATTTTTTAGAGTTGAGAAAGTCTTGAAGAGAGAGAAACTCCAAGAGAAAAGTTGTATTCTTGAGTTCTTATATTTCCTGTAAACATTTCTGAAAATTAAATGATAAAGTGTCGTTTTTAATCTTCAAATTCGAGTTGATTATTATAAATTCTCATTAAGGGTGTAGTGTAGGAATTCCTGCAACTACAATTAAAGTGAACAAGAACCAATATATACCATACTGATATTCCCGAAGAAAAACCTACAAATATCAATCACCTCACAATAATCTTAATCGTATACTGACGAAACAAGATATTTTGGAATCACAAACGATGAGACGAAGATGTTTGTGACTAATTTTTATCTTATCTATCGGAGATTAAATCTCGAGCCAATATTAGAGAAGATAATACTCAATCACGATAGAAAACAACAAGATCAGAACATGCAACTACAGAGAAAATAGTTGGGTCTGGCTTCAAAATCCCAATGAAGTTTTCAAGTCGTTAACCTATAGGGTTTTGGAAAAAAACCTAAGGTTAAAGGAGAATCGACTCTAGTCGCAACTAGTATCACACAGGAGGTGTAGGGATTAAGTTTCCTAATTTCTAGATTTCTCCTTTATATAGTCTTCAAATCAGGGTTTTCAATCAATGTTACCTTGGTAACAAAGCATTCAATCTTCACCGTTAGATGAAAACCTGATTAGACTCAAGCTAATATCTTTCAACCGTTAGATCGAACTTAGATTATTACATACAAATGAAAAGTAACTTCATTTAGATATGGGTAACTGTACCTAAACATGTACTCCTTTATTGGCTCAACAATATTTAACCAAAGTTATCCATATGAACACTTTCATATCAACCATATTCATCTTAACCATAACTAGTTCAAATGATTCAAATGAAACTAGTTCTAGAGTTGTTCAATTGTTTATATTCTCATAGAAGTATACAAGACACAATTGAAGCAAATTCGATTTTGATTCACTCGAATTAATTCATGAACATTATAGCCACGGTTTGCAAAAAAAATTGCATTTCTTATTATATAAATGTATTAATTCATGAAAAAAACGATTTTAGAACATAACCTACTCAAGTATGCAAACGGGTATGCATACTTAAGTGGCCGGACTAAGTTTGGGTTCGCCAGTACGCGAACTGGTATGCATACTCCCAAACTCAGTAAAGTCTCGTAACTTTAACCTCACGCTAGAATGCGTACCGGTATGCGTACCTAGTTCTCGGACCTCTACTAAACCAATCAGTATGCATACCATGGTTCCCGGACTTGGATTACACATATGTAAGTACGCATACTGTGCTTATATCAAATTGTTCTAAACTCTCATTTCAACCATTGAAACATTCTTAGAAGATGACAATAGATATCTCACACAAATTATTAGCTTCAAAGCAATTTTCAAGTGATCAAATGATCAACAAGAAACATTCTGAGTCTACATCAAATGACTGTCTCACACAAATCATGTAAGATGTTACCAGGTGATTTTCACATATCATCTTTTGACTTTTGTCAAGAATAAGAGAAATATGCAAGCGAGTTAAACTCGGCTCGAAATATCAAATGTGTATAATCGAAGTCTATATATCTATACAACTTTTGTCTCAAATAGGAGATATAGTAGATTGACTTTTGAGTGATAGAATATTTCAAGTCTCCACATACCTTTTGTTGATAAAGTTCCACAATCTCCCCTTAGTATTGAACGTTGTGAAGGATAATGCTCAATTACACTTACTGTTGGAGCATTTCTCGGTTGAACCCACTAGCGTTGGTATGTCAATTTAGTTTTCAATTTTAGTTGCCAAAATGCATTCTTGATTTAGTATACTAAAGATAGTTTCAGACTAGATTAAGTCTAAGAAGTAGAATCGAAGCTATCCTCAAAGGATGAAGTTTGAAGACTACAAGAAGACATCAATAAGGACTTCATCAACAAAGGTATGTGGTAATTGATTTTATTTGGATTCTTGTTCAAGTCTACCTTTCTAATCTATCGAAATAAATGCTCACTCTATGGAACAATTCCTATGACGGTAAATGTACATTTATGTATATACTTGAGGTTATTTGATTCATGAATTTTGGGAAATAACCTTTATCCCTATAAAGGTTCTTATGCTATATCGAATGAGATTACGAATTCAACGAACCAAGAATCACTCAATTCCGAGTTATAAAGATGAAGTTATGAGTGATTTATTAAAGTAACAATTATAAGTGTTGCTGGAATTGTTAAAGTTCGTTAGTAGGAAACAATCCACGAACTGTTTGTAACGGTTCACGGATTTGAGCCCAATTACATGACTAGAAGCCATTTTTGGTCATGTTTATGATGTTTCCTTATCTCAGCAAGATAGCTATTACTCCAAACATATTTGATTACCATATTAAAGTGTTTGTGATAACTTTTAATTCCTGCCTAAGTTAAAATGTGATTTTTTCACATAAATATAATATTTGCTAATTAATTATTTTGGCAAGAGTTGTAACTTAGAAAAGACTCCCAAAATTAGGAGAGTCTTGAAAATGGAAAATAGCTTTGCTTAGCTTCCAAGCTATTGTTCACTATAAATAAAGGGTTTGTGGGTGCTACACATTTTTTATCCCCTTTGGAAAATTGGTGTAAGCTTCATAAGGTTGTTTTTCATGTAATCTGTTCTTCGTGAACAAGAGTGAGATAAAAGTCTTTGTATTGGGGATCACAAAGACGAGTTGGATTTAATATTCGTGATTGATTATACAACTTGTAATCTAGGTTTTTCACCTCTTGTCTATTCTAAGGTTTTCTCTTATGATATAAAACCATTCAGGAGTTGTTGATCATAAATCATAGGTTTTAATAGATTTCAGTTTCCGATCGTATACCAACACTTGTTAGTCGAAATTGGAAGCTAGAAACATGCATGTGTTGACCTCACGGGGGTTTCTCCGTTAGTAGGCATTGGACATGGTACCTTTACTGTCGGCCAAGCAGTGCTGAGAGCTGCCTCAGGTAAGATAGCGAAGCATGCGAAAGCATGTATTGATAATGGGCACACTTTTATTCCCTTTGATTTTGATACTTTTGGTTTCTTGGCTCCTGAGGCGGTTGGACTCCTCAAACGAGTTCAGAAAGTCATGCACAGTAATGTCACGACCCCCGATTCAAGAGATTTTATTTTCAAAAGAATAGGCTTTGCAATTCAAAAAGGGCTTGCGGCGCAGCTTGTTGCTCGCTTGAATGCTATGTAAGAATTTTATAACATTTAGCCTTTCTATTAAGGTATCTCGTAAAAAACCTTAAGATTTTTCTAAACAAGATATCTCTAGATTTATTCTAGTTGTTCTTGTTATAGAATTATTAGGGTTTTATTAACTTGGAAATTTATCTTTGGAATCGCCCAAGTTTACTTACGAAAATCAGATTCACGGACTCCTTGTGTGTACGCATACTGATTGTAAGTTAAAACCCTAATCTACAAGTTTGTTTCGGTGTCTTTACTTTTATCTGGTAGTTGTTCGAAACAAACACAAGTTTTACAAAACCTTGATTTACATCTAAATGGGGAATCTATTCGGTGTTTTGTGAAAACAAAATATCGAAAAGTATCAATGGTGTTGTTGTATCTTCTAAAGAGAACCCTGTCTTCTGCTAGAAGATTTACGATAAGAATTCCTAAGGAGAATCGGTGTTCTACTAGGAGTTCTATAAGTGCTTGAATACAGTTGAAGCAGGTATTACATCTAGTCCGAATAGGTAGTAGGAAATTAGTGTAACAACTTATAATTAGTGTGTGCTTATTCTGGACTACGTCTTAGGGTTTTTCTACATTTGCGGTTTCCTCGTTAACGAAATTTTTGGTTTCTGTGTTATTTCTTTTCCGCATTATATTATTTATCTTTATAATTAAAATATCACAGGTTGTGCATTAATCAATCATTATTGATAAATCCGACCTTGTTTGTTGGATAGGATTTTGATTGATCTTGGATATTAGTCTTTGGTACCGTCCAAGTTATTTCTTATATTCAATCGGACTCGCAAATACCTATTTGTTTGATTGTGGATTGAATTGAGAAATAGAGATATAACTCTTTGATATACTTTTCTTAAGATTGAGTTTGACTTTCTAGTTGATTCTCTTGAAAGTATATCGGAGTTGGTCTATATAGATTTCCAAATGAATTATTGGGTGTGGTTGTTATACCTCCGCTTTTTCACTTATTATCCTAATCCGAGACTTAGCTATAAGTAGACTAGAAATCAAGGCTTATAGTTTTGGAAACTAAACTTGACAAACAAGATTGAGATAGCAACGCTTGCGAGTTCAACCGAGCATTTCTCTAACACATTCTCATGGTGGATATGCTAACATCATGCATTCCACCAAGCACGATTCCAAAAATATAAGACATAGGTGGTTGGTGGTGGGTGTCGTTCACAATTTTTATCCCTATTGGACATAATTGTGGTTTCATTGTGTTAGCGTCTACATATATAAACTCACTAAAACAATGTTGAAAGGTTTCTATTGTAAACAGCAGGGGAAACCTTTTTGTAGTAACTTCATAATACGAGGGTACCCAAATATACCACCACCTTTTAATTTCAACTTATAAGTCTGATACCAAGTGTGATCATCTATGGACAAAGTCGAAACAATACGACAACTTTATATTCACTTGATAATAGTTACAGTCTGAAACCGATTTACTATAGGATCAATATCAAGTGATTAGGATTAACGCACAAGTGTATTTACTTTTTTTATAATATAAAACAATTATAATGCGGAAGTAAAGTAAATAACATAATCCAAGATTTTGTTAACGAGGAAACCGCAAATGCAGAAAAAACCTGGGACCTAGTCCAGTTTTGAATACTCTCGGAATTAATCTGCTATACAAAATCTAAACCAACTTCGTATAGTTGAGACCAAGAAAACTACCCCAAGCTACTTAGTTCCCTCAGTATCCAAGCGCCCTCGACTTCTAGAGTTGCGCACGTGAATAAGAAGTCCTTTGGATCGTATTCCAAACAACAAAGGAATAATATGTTTGGTAACCACTCTAATCAATCTTTGCTACAAGATATAGATGATTCATTGAAAAAGGCTCTTATGTTTAATCTAATAAACTCCTTTGTCTAGTTAGATCAATCTAACTTTAACTACAGAAATAGTCAAGTATAGATTCACACCCAATCAAAATAAATCTCAAATTGATATATTGAAAATGCCTATCTCATGCAACTAATCAATCCAATAAATCTGATTCTAGTTGGATTCCAACCGATCAAGGTTTATGCATACAATTCACAAGATATGAAAACCAATAAAAAATCTTATTCGTCTTCAAATCTTCTTTAATCTCCAATAACCTGCACAACACCACTTGAATCTCTTGTGATCAATCATGAACAGAACCGAGTATGTTAATAATGAATTATCATAAGATTTCTTTAGATCTAACAACAGATCTAAAGATCTCGTCGATACTTCGATCTAGTTTGAATGAATCTTATATCAGAAAAGAAAATTCTCCAGAATTATGATAAGAGTGCAATCAAAGTTTCAACAACCGTTAGTAAATAAAATTAATTGAAAACTAATAACACTGCAATTATCTAGTTTCCCACCAACGGTACTCGTATAGATTCTTGATCCCAGAGAAGTCTTTAAATGAGCGTTCGTAAGAGATCTCACCTAATTATGATACTCTCCTCTCTGAAAAGACGGATCCACCTGAAACAACATAAATGAAGTTTGTCTGGATCTTAGGATAGTTTGGTATAAATGCAAACTTAGGTATTTATAGACCAAGGATGTTTGTACACTAAGGAATTTCCAAAACCGAAAGTATTCTCAAGATATGCAATGAATGGCAAGATTCGGTTTTCATAATTCCAATAAATGCTTGTCCAATATTTTCTAAAATATCTCAATAGAAAACTCAAATTAGTAAATGCACATTACTAATTTTTATTTTCTAGAGATGTGCATTAATTGCTGGTAATTAAAGCATATAAAACCAAAAACCTTCATTAAAAGATTCTTAATTTATTTCGGTACCGGATCACCTTGAGTACTAAGGAATATCTTTGAACAATAAATGATAAGAGTTAATGTTCATGTTCAAAGTATGTTGACATCTTTTCACTGCAAATCCTTATTCATATTTACATGGATTTGAATTCTTGGAATCGATTATACCACACTTCCAAACAAGTTTAGAATTGGTTCACCTATTTTCCAAGACTATTATGTGATTGGTCAAATACCAAATCACATACATGAGTTCAATCGGTTCTACCAATCACTAGGATCAGTTATACCTAAATATGGAAACACTTGTGATCAGTCATACCAGTCACTAGGATCGGTTATACCAGTTACAAGGATCGGTTCCATCTACACATGGTATTACTTTTGAGCAGTCACACCAGTTACCAGGACCGGTTACACCAATTACAAGGATCGGTTAAACATATTTATGATCGGTCACAATAATTACTAGGATTGGTCACACCAATTACAAAGATCAATCATACGAACACATGGTGATTACTTAACATCGGATACACCAATTAATAAAAACCAGTCATACCAAATCATAAGTCATGCATTGTGATTAGTTATACCAAGATACATAAAAAGGTTAAGTTCGGTTCTACCATCTCACACATATTGGTCATCCAAAGATTTGCCATGAATAACCGGATCAATAAGCCTTATGATTTCCCTTTCGATTCACGAAACAAGTTCATGAATATACTTCCTTTAAACAAATTTAAAAAATTGTTTCCTAGGATGAAATCTTCACCATAACCCATTCACATAATCATAACAATATATACAAGATTATGTCGATGTCATATCTATGAAGTTCAAAAGATAAGTGTTATACTTCGTAGTATAATTCCCTAATACTATCACCATACTATAATAATCACGTAACATCACTAGAGTAGTATACAATATGTACAGTATATACAGCTTCGCGGTTATGTTTTCAATATAGCACGTCTTGAAAGATACGTTAAGAATGAAACATTTCTAGTCAATATTAATAACCTCAAGTGTAAGGATGATGTCATTGTTGTAGTTCATTACTTCTTCACATTCTTCAGGTCTTCGGAGTAATACTTGTATGTCTCAACATTCCTAAACTTTCTAGTCTAACCTAAACGAAGTTGACTCTAGTATTTAATCAAGCGACTCTGATGAGTTTTGATATTAAAATATGACAACCAAACTTGACATACCAATGCTTGGTGAGTTCAACCGAGCTATGCTCTAAAAATCTCTCCATTTGTCAATTTTAGTGAAAAAAACTCTTATTACATATGGATAAACAAATTACAAAAGAATTCATTTTACATACGCTTGATTCCAAGTTTCAACAACACAATAACCTGCATATATTCAATCAATAAATGTCGTTTTTGACATTTGAATAACAAAAGATTTTACTCCCCCTAAAGGTAAGCTAGGTAAATATACAATCCGAACATCTTTGTTATTCCCCTTTCAATCAAAATTACTATAACAATTGTTAGAGCACTGCTCGGTAGAACTCGCAAGCGTTGCTATCTCAAGTTTGTTTGTCAAGTTTAGTTGATCAAAACTATATACTTGATTTCTAGTCTACTTATAGCTATGTCTCGGATTAGGATAGAAGTGTATTTGAGCTTTAGACTTCACGGCGTTCACCAATTGAAGAAAAAGATCTACTGAAGAGCTTGGAGGAACTTCATCAACAAAAGGTATATGGAGATTAAAATTTATTTATCACTCAGAAGTCTATTCTATTCTATCTTCTAATGAGACTAAGTCGTATAGCTATATAGACTTTTACGTTATACATATTTGATATTTCGAGCCGACTTTATCTCGCTTATACGTGTTGGAAGATTTTTGCTTTAGCTATGTTCATCATATTGTTGACGAGTTTAGTTGGAAACAATTTATTTGTTGGAAACTAAATATTAAGTCAAAATATGATCATGTAAAAATTACCTTGAACATCTTATATGATTTGTGTGAGACAGTCATTTGATGTTAGCTTGGAAAGTTTTGTATTGATCATTCGATCACTTGAAAATTACTTAAAGCTAATGGTTTGTGTAAGATTACCACTATCCTCTTATAAAGATGTTTCAATGATTGAAATGAGAGTTTATAACAATTACCCATGTCTAGATACAAAACGGTATGCATACCTAGTATGCGAACTGTTTTGTTATGATTCGGGTTCGGAACTCTTGTTTGCGTACCTAGTACGCAAACGGATTTACCTGAGAAGGTCCGAAACTCTTGTTTGCATACCTAGTATGCTAAGGGTTTACCTGAGTTTGGTCCGGGACGGTTGTTCGCGAACCAGGTTTGTGAATGGCTTGACTAGGCTAAGGTATGGAGCTGCTGTTCGCGTACATAATTTGCGAACACAGTGGTTAAGTTCTAAATTCGGTTATATATGATTCTCATAATCATGAACTAAAACAATTATGATTTAAGGAATGTAAATTAACTTTGCAAACCGTGGATTAATGTTCATGGAGAAGGTTCTTCCTTTAACTGTCTCTTTTCTATTTGTCCTTATGATGCTAACTTTAGGGGCATGGTAAAAGTGTTCATCAATAAGAGAAATGGTTTAAAATCTCAAATCATTTCCTCTTTGGAAAACATAACTCACTATGAACAAATGTTGTCTCTATCCAAAAACACCCTGCGTGATTTGAGAAGAGAACTCAGTGAGTTAACTGATATTTCTGAAGACTTGGAGGAATTGAACGATCCCATAATCAATGTGTTTTTCAATAATGAGAAGGAATTCTCAGTAGACGCTTTGAGAAAGATCTACGATGCCTAGTAAATCTTCTATTTTTTCCCTTTTGTTTAAAAGAATAACTAGTGTTTTGGAATAACCATTATTGTGATTACACATAGCTATATCCAATGTTTTCATCTTCTTGTTTTTAGATTTATTGGTTTAAATTCTAAACTTGTTTGGAAGATGATGGTTGTAGTATTAATCTTTATGGTTTTATATATTGCAAAATTTTGATGGGATATGCGTGTTTACATGGTGAGCGTCGTTTACTCAACAAAATAAAAATATATTTCCCACTAATTAAATATAATATAGCGGTAGTAAGAGATCGTTCCCACGAAGAGTAATGCAATTGTTATGTTATCTAAATCGGCGAAAACATAAAAGAAGGATAAAAGATAAAGATATTGAATAAATCCTTCGCAGTTACTAACCGTTAATTCAACATTGTACCCGTTTATCTCTTGTTAGACTCAATTGTCACCAACCGTAGGAAAGCAGGTACGCTTAGCAATCCCCAAAAACTCCTTGTATCACCGGATACGGAAGCGCTCGACTACCAGATTCTATTCAAAAGAACCACCTTGACACGGAAGCGCTCGACTAAAAGATGTAATTCCCAGAACGCATTAAGATTTTTGAATTTAGGTTTGATCCCAACAGTAAAACTCGGTACGCTCGGTCCACTTACTGGTGTTGTCTTTACTCGCAATTGCTCCACATAATCCCTCCGTAATGTCTTGCGATTTCTACTTGTGTATGAGATGAGAGACAATTACGGGTCGACTCAACTCTCTACTAGTATTAGAATGATTAATAAACTAATCTGGTTGCGCACCCAAACCAATCTAAGAACCAATCATAAACCTTCAATATAGTAAAAACAATCCACAATGAATCAATTTAAAACTTGAAACAAACTTGCAAAATAATTGAGCTTCACCTTAGAAATTTGAATTCATCCTTACAATATAAAAGAATTGGAAAAGAGATAGTTCTCCCCCCTAAGGGGGAGAAAAACGGTGAAAAGAATATAGGTGTCAAGAAGATATTAAGATTGTGCCTAGGGTTCCCTATATATAGAGTTTTGTTACCTCCTCCTTAAGAAACTAGAAAACCTAGCAAAAATAGGAAAGTGCACCTCCTATTGAATTTTGTCCCGTGAATCAAACCCCCGTGCCCAAGTAGGTTACAAAATATCAAATACCCTTCACGTCCAAGGCTGGCCCCACCCTTAATTTGGTTGTGTAAGTATTTTGGCTCAAAAGCCTATTGGGTTTTCACTACAGTTTTAAAAGACCAGATGATTTCTTCATTGCTCTGTCGCAGCAGCAAAAGCCCAGCCCATTATCATCATTAATTTCACTCAAGTGTCCTCGAGCTTCATCTCAGCTATAGTTTTCCAAGCTCATCATGATCCATCATGCAGTCCTACCCAACAGCTTCCCAGCAACTTTGCCATGAACCACAGGTGAAAACTCCACCGAGCTCAACTTCTCTGTCAACAACCACTGTCCCTCAAGATTCATCAATACCACATACCCATTAATCTTCTCAATATATAAACGGCAGTCAGCCACCGTCATTTCATGCAGCTCCATATCGTCGAATACTCACCATCATTTCGACAACTCAGTCCGTACTCAGCCTCAGATTTTCCATATATCCCGATGGTTCTTACTGTAACAGCAAGCCAAGTCCGTGTCCATCATCGTTCAACTAACATCCTTCGTTCAACCACTATCATCTTCACTGGCAACTGCCATCGTCTACAGATTCACTACTGCCAGCATCGACCTTTACCTGCCAAAGCACAGTAATAGCGTCACTGCCATCTCTTCCCTGAGTATGCTATGCTCAGTCAATAGCCGTATACGTCATTAGTAATCATTCCCAGCTTGTCGAGCATCCAACAGTCCCATGAATTTCCTTTTCCACCAGCAGCTACCGTCCCCAGCTTAGTCATTCAATGTAATCTCGAGATCAGCTTCATCTTTCACCTGATCAACCAATTTTTCTTCCTTCGAACATGTACTTCCATTACATCAACCGCTTCATTCCTTAGCAACCCTCCGTCACTGCCAAGCTCTCCTTATCAGCTCCTTGTTCATTACTGCCAAGAACGCCTTGGACTGACCTCGACCACTTTTTATGGCAGCAGCCATCTCCGTCTACATTGTAGCTCCATTTTCAGACTCGGCCAACAGTCTCGAGTCCTCAACAGTTCTTTTCCAACTCCAATAGCGATAAGTCACCATTCTATATTTTTCTTCACCGGATGTGGCAGTAAGCCATCTCCTCAGTCACGGAGAACCATCACTATTTGCATATCTGCACTGTCTTGACTCGAGCATGCCATGAACCCACATCGATCAATACAGCACACCACTACTAGCTTGTTCTTACTCAGCAGACTCCATCGGGTTTTCTCGGTCATTATTAGCTCCCAAACCTATTCGCCAACGCCATTATTCCACCATCTGCGACTTCTCAGGCAGCATCCCTACAGCGTCAACTTAATGGATGTCAGAATCCATGCACATACTACTGAGTTAGCCCATGCACGTGCATACTACTGAGGTGAACTCCACTTGTGGTGTAAATTAACTTGTTGAGTTAAGGCCCATTATCTCCTTTCAGCTGGAGTACAGAAACATGGTCCATGTAAGCCCAAAATGTAATGGTTAGAGCTCCTCCGGTAATTCAGAATGAATTTTAGCTGGTTATTTCTTAACGCCCATACAAATGACCACAGTGATTTCTCATGCAATGATAATTCCGTCTCTCTTTTGGCAAATTGGACGATTTCTTGTTCTTTTCGGGAATAAGCTCCAAAATTCCCATAAAATGTAAAAGAAAGATAATAATACAATTTCACACGAAAACTAGCTAAGATAGCATAACCAATCGATACTTAGAAAGGTGTTTTTAAGCACCTATCAAATTCCCCCACACCCAAACTTTGCTAGTCCTCGAGCAAATAAAACGAAACAAAAATAAAATACAACTCCATGTCGTGAGGATACGGTTACTCTTAGCATGAATAACATGCCTTTAAACCCCTAGGTGTCCCTAGTGGACGAGTTATAGTCTCGTGAGGGCTTACGAGAGATATACCCACAAAACCTTTACGCCAAAAAGAATAACATACCAATTAACAATTACTCCCCGGAAACGGCGCCAATTTTGGTGAGCGTCGTTTACTCAACAAAATAAAAATATATTTCCCACTAATTAAATATAATATAGCGGTAGTAAGAGATCGTTCCAACGAAGAGTAATGCAATTGTTATGTTATCTAAATCGGAGAAAATATAAAAGAAGGATAAAAAGATAAAGATATTGAAGAAATCCTTCGCAGTTACTAATCGTTAACTCAACATTGTACTCGTTTATCTCTTGTTAGACTCAATTGTCACCAACCGTAGGAAAGCAGGTACGCTTAGAAATCCCCAAAAACTCCTTGTATCACCGGATACGGAAGCGCTCGACTACCAGATTCTATTCAAAAGAACCACCTTGATACGGAAGCGCTCGACTACAAGATGTAATTCCCAGAACGCATTAAGATTTGTGAATTTAGGTTTGATCCCAGCAGTAAAACTCGGTACGCTCGGTCCACTTCTTGGTGTTGTCTTTACTCGCAATTGCTCCACAGAATCCCTCCGTAAGGTCTTGCGATTTCTACTTGTGTAGGAGATGAGAGACAATTACGGGTCGACTCAACTCTCTACTAGCATTAGAATGATTAATAAACTAATCTGGTTGCGCACCCAAACCAATATAAGAACCAATCATAAACCTTCAATATAGTAAAAACAATCCACAATGAATCAATTTAAAACTTGAAACAAACTTGCAAAATAATTGAGCTTCACATTAGAACTTTGAATTCATCCTTACAATATAAAAGAATAGAAAAGAGATAGTTCTCCCCCCTAAGGGGGAGAAAAACGGTGAAAAGAATATAGGTGTCAAGAAGATATTAAGATTGTGCCTAGGGTTCCCTATATATAGAGTTTTGTAACCTCCTCCTTAAGAAACTAGAAAACCTAGCAAAAATAGGAAAGTGCACCTCCTCTTGAATTTTGTCCCGTACATCAAACCCCCGTGCCCAAGTAGGTTACAAAATATCAAATATCCTTCACGTCCAAGGCTGGACGCACCCTTAATTTGGTTGTGTAAGTATTTTGGCTCAAAAGACTATTGGGTTTTTACTACAGTTATAAAAGCCCAGATGATTTCTTCACTGCTCTGTCGCAGCAGAAAAAGCCCAGCCCATTATCATCATTAATTTCACTCAAGTGTCCTCGAGCTTCATCTCAGCTATAGTTTTCCAAGCTCATCATGATCCATCATGCAGTCCTACCCAACAGCTTCCCAGCAACTTTGCCATGAACCACAGGTGAAAACTCCACCGAGCTCAACTTCTCTGTCAACAACCACGGTCCCTCAAGCTTCATCAATACCACATACCCATTAATCTTCTCAATATATAAACGGCAGTCAGCCACCGTCATTTCATGCATCTCCATATCGTCGAATACTCACCATCATTTCGACAACTCTGTCCATACTCGGCCTCAGATTTTCCATATATCCCGATGGTTCTTACTGTAACAGCAAGCCAAGTCCGTGTCCATCATCGTTCAGCTAACATCCTTCGTTCAACCACTATCATCTTCACTGGCAACTGCCATCGGCTACAACTTCACTACTGCCAGCATCGACCTTTACCTGCCAAAGCACAGTAATAGCGTCACTTCCATCTCTTCCCTGAGTATGCTATGCTCAGTCAATAGCCGTATACGTCATTAGTAATCATTCCCAGCTCGTCGAGCATCCAACAGTCCCATGAATTTCCTTTTCCAACAGCATCTACCGTCCCCAGCTTAGTCATTCAATGTAATCTCGAGATCAGCTTCATCTTTCACCTGCTCAACCCATTTTCCTTCCTTCGAACATGTACTGCCATTACAGCAACCGCTTCATTCCTTAGCAACCCTCCGTCACTGCCAAGCTCTCCTTATCTGCTCCTTGTTCATTACTTTTTATGGCAGACGCCTTGGACTGACCTCGACCACTTTTTATGGCAGCAGCCATCTCCGTCTACATTGTAGCTCCATTTTCAGACTTGGCCAACAGTCTCGAGTCCTCAACAGTTCTTTTCCAACTCCAACAGCGATAAGTCACCATTCTCTATTTTTCTTCACCGGATGTGGCAGCAAGCCATCTGCTCAGTCACGGAGAACCATCACTATTTGCATATCTGCACTGTCTTGACTCGAGCATGCCATGAACCCACATCGATCAATACAGCACACCACTACTAGATTGTTCTTACTCAGCAGACTCCATCGGGTTTTCTCGGTCATTCTTAGCTCCCAAACCTATTCGCCAACGCCATTATTCCACCATCTGCGACTTCTCTGGCAGCATCCCTACAACGTCAACTTAATGGATGTCAGCAGCCATGCACATACTACTGAGTTATCCCAAGCACATGCATACTACTGAGGTGTACTCCACTTGTGATGTAAATTAACTTGTTGAGTTAAGGCCCATTATCTCCTTTCAGCTGGAGTACAGAAACATGGGCCATGTAAGCCCAAAATGTAATGGTTAGAGCTCCTCCGGTAATTCAGAATGAATTTTAGCTGGTTATTTCTTAACGCCCATACAACTGACTACAGTGATTTCCCATGCAATGATAATTCCGCATCTCTTTTGGCAAATTGGACGATTTCTTGTTCTTTTCGGGAATAAGCTCCAAAATTCCCATAAAATGTAAAAGAAAGATAATAATACAATTTCACACGAAAACTAGCTAAGATAGCATAACCAATCGATACTTAGAAAGGTGTTTTTAAGCACCTATCATTACATCCGTGAACTTGATTGTCCCATATTTTGTCAAAAGTAAAGTCGTTCTGAATTGATATGCAAATATTGATAAAAGGATGAATAGACTTTTGACAAACACAAAAGTTAAGCCTATATTGTCAATTATTGATGTAAGATAGGTTAAAATCTTTTGTGATTCAAGGATTATGTCTATTGTGTGTCATTGTGCAAATGGTGATGGAAACATAGAATGAATCCTTGTGTATTCCGCAGTAATTGATCTTCCCTGATCCATATTTTGTGTATTACTTTGAGACTCTATATCGTGACTTATGTTGAGCATTAGACAACCAAAGTTGATTATTTTTGTGATTAACTTAGTTGTGCTCCATAAGATACTTTACGTCGAGTATTTTGAACTAAATTAATCATCCTGTGTGGTTGTTTAGTTAGCACTCCATAAGTTTTCTTATGTTTGAGAATTTCTTTGACTGGGTTGGTTATTCATGATTAACTTAGTCATTGCTCCATAGAATGTTCTTATGTCGAGTATGGCCAATTAAATTGATTACTTTTGTAATTAGTTTGGTTGAGTATGGCAATTATATTATTTGCGAGTCTTCTTGTGATTAATCTAATTGATTTATTAAGTCTCCATAATTTTACTTGTGTTGAGCATATTTAGTCAAATTAATCTTGATTCGCTTGGGTAAATATGATTGAATATTTCTTGTTGGATTCGAAATTCATACTTGTATGTAATTTGTTGAGTCTAAATAAATCCTTCTTTTATTTTTGAAATTAAGGTCGCTCTTGTTGTTCCTTAGGGAATGACATTTTATGGGGGAGAGTTCTTTTGAATTTGTGCTTAATTGCCAAATCTTTGTGGGGAGTGCGGTTGTGGAATATTAGAGGGGTTATCTTGCGTCTTTATAAACTCCTTGATGAATTCATTTAGCTTCGCCTTTATGATTGCATCTAAACAAGATGATATACATTTACCTTTGGTCATGAAATGTCTCTTACGGAAATTTCATTAGGATCCCGTTCATGTACCTTTGCCAATCTTATTGACAAAAAATGGGGAGAATTAATATGTAGTTCACACTACAAATACATATGGTTTTCGGATCATTATGTAAGGGGGAGTGGTTTCCATGTGAGATGGAGTATTGACTAAGGGGGAGTGAAGTATCACCATAGTATTTTTTTTGAAGTTGTGATGCAATTGGACTTTGACGCTGTATAATAATACTATGACAGTGTATAACAATGATTGAGAACTAATGCTTTTCTCATTATTATAGCTACGAATTTTCAACAACGATGATGCTAAACTTACAACCTTTGGGATCATTGGACTACTTGGAAGTGACGAAGATTTCGAGTATTGTTGAAGATTAGAATGTGGAATAGGAGCTACAAAGTTTATTTATATATTTTTTGTATTCCATATGTATTAATAGTTTTGCCACTAAAATTGACAAAGGGGGAGATTGTTAGAGCATTGCTTGGTCGAACTCGCATGCATTGCTATCTCAAGCATGTTTGTCAATATTAGTGATCAAAATTATAAAGTCTTGATTTTTAGTCTACTATAGCTAAGGTCTCAGACTAGGATAGAAAGTGTAGTTGAGCTCAAGAACTCCATGGCAATCATCATATAAAACGAAGGACTACTCAAGGAACCAGTGGATCTTGATCGACTAAAAGGTATGTGGAGACTTGAACTTATCTATCACTCGAAAGTCTATCTACTCTATCTCCTATCTTGAGACAAAAGTCGTATTACTATAGAGACTAAGAATATACACATGTGATATTTCGAGCTGAGTATATCTCTCTTATCTATTTATCGAAATATGTGTTGGTAAAGCTTTCGCTTTAGCCAATTTCATCTTTACCTAGTGACGAAAGTCATGTTTTGTTTCAATCACTTTGGAAATTTCTCTGACGAAAAATAGTTTGTGAATAACAACTATATGACGTCCTCTGAGAATGTTTCAATGGTTGAATTGAGAGTTTAGACAATATAGTCATTGGGGGATATAAATATTATTGTGGTAACCCATATATGTATAAGTCCTTAGCACTTGAACCGAAGTTTGCGAACTTTGTTGATCAAGTGAAACCAGAACTTGAGCATCCAACTCAGTCCGCGAACGTGCGTAGTTCTCGAACCCGAGAATTTCTGCTGGAGTTGTAGCTCGGTTCATCCGCGAACTGACGGAAGTTCTCAAACCCGAGAATTTCTGCTGGAGTTTGTGAACTCCAACTGGTTAACTTGAGCCCGCGAACCCAGTCTGCGAACTTGAGTGGTTATGTCTAAAAACGGTATTCGTGAACTTATCTAAATTATCCAAGGAATGCTATTGCAAACTGTTAGAGCACTGCTCGGTCAAACTTGCATGCGTTGCTATCTCAAGCATGTTTGTCAATGTTAGTGATCAAAACTATAAATTCTTGATTTCTAGTCTACTATAGCTAAGGTCTCAGACGAGGATATAAAGTGTAGTTCAGATCAAGAACTCAATGGAAATCATCATACAAGATGAAGGACTACTCAAGGAACCAGTGGATCTTCATCGACTAAAAGGTATGTGGAGACTTGAACTTATCTATCACTCAAAAGTCTATCTACTCTATCTCCTATCTTGAGACAAAAGTCGTTTTACTATATAGACTAAAGATATGCACATGTGACATTTCGAGCTGAGTATATCTCGCTTATCTATTTCTCAAAATGTGTGTTGGTAAAGCTTTTGTTTTATCCAAGTTCATCTTTGCCTAGTGACGAAAGTCATGTTATGTTTCAATCACTTTGGAAATTTCTCTGACGAAAACTAATTTGTGAATAACAACTATATGACGTCCTCTGAGAATGTTTCAATGATTGAAATGAGAGTTTAGACAATATAACCATTGGGGGATATAAACATTGTTGTGGAAACACATATATGTATAAGTCCTTAGCACTTAAACTGAAGTTTGCAAACTTTGTTGATCAAGTGAAAATCGGAACTTGAGCAGTCAACTCGGTCCGCGAACTCAGTCCACGAACGTGCGTAGTTCTCGAACCCGAGAATTTCTGCTGGAGTTGTAGCTCGGTTTCAGTCCGCAAACTCAGTCCGCGAACTGGCGGAAGTTCTTGAACCCGAGAATTTCTCCTGGAGTTTGTGAACTCCAACCGGTTATGTGAGTCCGCGAACTTGAGTGGTTATGTATAAAAACGATGTTCATGAACTTATATAAATTATCTAAGGAACGCTATTGCAAACCGTGGCTTTATAGTTCATGAATCGATTCGAGTGAATCACATCGTTTTTTCTTCAATTGTGTCTTGTGTAGTACATAAGATCTCATAGAAATTGAACAACTCTCTAACTAGTTCATTTGAGTTATTTGGACTAGTTATGGTGAAGAAGAATATGGTTGATATGAAAGTTATCATTTGGCTAACCATTTGGTTGACTAATATTGAACCAACTATTGTACACGTTTGGGTACGGTTACACAAACCCAAATCGACAAGTACATGTGTGTATGGCAAGCTAAGTTTTTGATCTAACGATTGAGAGATATTAGCTTGTATCTAATCAGGTTTTCATCTAACGGTGAATATCGAATTCTTTGTTACTAAGCTAACATTGATTGCAAACCCTGATTTGAAAGACTATATAAGGGAGAACTCTAGCAACTGGGAAACCTAATCCCCACATATTTTGTGTGATACTTTGCTAAGCTAGAGTTGATTCTCTTTTAAACTTTGGTTTTCTTCTTATAAAACCAGGTTAACGACTTAAAGACTTCATTTGGATTATGAAGCCAGACCGATACTACTTTTCTTGTAGTTTTGTGATCTGATCTTGATATTTCTATCAAGTGTGATCATATATGGAAAAAGTCGAGAAAATACGAGATTAATTGCTTAATTTCTAAATATAAGTATATTTCATTTGTGTGTAACAAACTAAGACCATCTAACGGTGGAGATTAATTGCTTAATTTCTAAGCAGACTTAGCTTGAATCTTAAATCAGGATTTCATCTAATGGTAAATATTGAATGCTTTGTTACTAAGCTATCTTATCTTTGATTGTAAGCAACCCTGATTTCAAAGACTATATATGGGAGAACTCTAGCAACCAGAAAACTTAATCCCGACACTTTCCTATGTCCTAATTGCAAACTAGAGTCAATTCTCCTTTAACCTAGGTTTTTCCAAAACCATATTAGGTTAACGACTTGAAGACTTCATTTGGGATTCGTGAAGCCAGATCCAATTATTTTCTCTATAGTTGCATATTCTGATCTTACTTGTTCTATCATATTGAGTTTTATCTTCTCTAAAATTTACTCAAGATTTATCTCCGATAGGTAAGATATGAAAAGTAATCACAATAGTTCTTTGTCTCACACTCTTGTGATTCCGCAATAACTTTTTCTGTTAATCAGTTGGGTTATTGTGAGGTGACTAATATTTCTAGGATGCTTTTCGGGAGTATAAGAAAAGATTATTAGTTGGTTCATGTTCACCTTGATTAATGAAAAGATGGAATAAAAAACGAATAAAGAATAGACATATCCATGGAAGACAGATTTGTTTATAAGTCTTCGACTTTGGGTCGTATCAAATTTTAGTTGTGGGTGAGATCAACTAAGGGAATCAAGTGCGCATAATCCGGCGTTGTTTTATAGGCATAAGTAACGCGACTGTACCTTATTCGGTGTGAGACTTGGTTAGGGCTCAACTACATTCCATTCTGAAGTTAACTTGTAGTAGGCTAATGTCTCTAGCGGATTAATACAGTGTGGTGTTCGAAGCTGGACAAGGTCCCGGGGTTTTTTTGCATTTGTGGTTTCCTCGTTAACAGAATCTCTGGTGTCTGTGTTATTTCTTTTTCACATTACATTTGTTTATATAATCGAAATACCACATCTTGTGTGTAGTTCAATAAGTTGATAAATCCGACCTTGTTTGTTGGAGATAACTTGATTGACACCTGGGCATTGGTCTTTGGTACCATCTAAGTTATTTCTCATATCAATCAGGCTCACGAATTTCTATCTGTTCGATTTGTTGATTATATTAAGAAATCGATATAAGGCTCTTTGATATATTTTTTGATTGAGTCTCACTTTTAAAGTAGGTGCTCTCGGAATCATATTGTAGTTTAGTCCCTAGAGATTGCCGAACGAATTATTGGGTGTGGTTGTTATACCCCCGGTTTTTCAATTGGTATCAGAGCAGGAAAACACGCTAAAACCTCATAAGTCTTTGTTTGTACTTTGTATCAATCTGACTCAATGGACAGAAGTGTTATCTCTATAAATGTACCTCCAGTCTTCGATGGCTTGAATTACTTATGGTGGCAAATTGATATACATTCCTTTTTTTAACAAGCACGTGATTTTCTATCATGGGTTCGTGTTGTTAATCGCTATAATCCTCCAATGGTTACAATAGATGGTGTAAATGTTGAAAAGGATATTGGTGAGTATTATGATCATGAGATTCTTGCTGCAAAGAAAAATTTTGACAGATTAAATGTTATCATCCGTGCCATTATCCTAGATCTTCAGCACCATGTAACCACATGTATTAAGTTTAAAGTATCTTAATACATTTGAAGGGAATTCCTCTGAGAAAGAAGGTAGGATTCAAAACCAAAATTCTGATTGGGAAAATATTCGTATGGCTAATGAAGATTCATTTGATGAGTATAATCACAAAATGTATGAAATTGTTAATGCATCTTTTGCGTTGGGTAAGACAATACCTGAAAAGGACATTGTGATGGAAATACTCAGATCACTGCCAGCTAGATACGATTCTAAGAAACATGCCATCGTTGAAGAAAATAACCTTGAAACACTTCCCAGAAACACTCTTGTTGGAAAGTTAAAGATCTTTGATCATGAGCATATATCCAAAATTGGAAATGATATTGCGTTCAAAAGAATACTAAACTACTTGATAAAAGTAAAAGTGTTGGAAACTATGTGGTTGATCCTATTGAGACTGATTCATCATATGAAGATCTTGACAACTCAATCTCTCTGATCAAAAGATAGTTTAGTGATCTTATTTTGAAGAGAAGTAAACGGTTCACCAGAGATAAACCTAGATCATCAGTTAAACCTTGAAAAAACGGGGGTACAACAACCACACCCAATATTTCGTTCGGTAATCTGTATGGACTAACTCCGATATACTTTCACTAGAATCAACTAGATAGTCAGATTGAATCCAGGAAATATATCCAAGAGTTATATCTCGATTTCTCAATACAATCTGCAATCGAACAGATAGAGATCTGTGAGCTTGATTGATATGAGAAATAACTTGAACGGTACGAAAGACAAATGTTCAAGTGTCAATCAATTTCAATCAACAACCAAAGGTCGGATTTACCAATTAATTGAACTACACATAACCTGTGATATTTCAATTATATAAACAAATATAATTCGGAAAAGAAATAACACATACACAAGAAGTTTTGTTAACGAGGAAACCTAAAATGCAAAAAAAAAACCCCAGGACCTAGTCCAGATTTGAACACCACACTGTATTAAGCCACTACAGACTCTAACCTACTACAAGTTAACTTCGGACTGGAATGCAGTTGAGCCCTAACCAATATCACATTGATTAAGGTGCATTCGCGTTCCTTACGCCTCTGAATCCCAGAGGGACTCTACGCACTTGATTCCCTTAGCTGATCTCACCCATAACTAAAAGTTCCTACGATCCAAAGTCGAACAATTGATAAAAAAAAATTTCTCCCACAGAATAGTCTATTCTGATAGATTAATCTATCTACCATAGAAATACCTACGAATTTTATGTTCCGTCTTTTGATACATCAAGGCGAACATGAACCAATTTATATCCGGTTTATATTCTCGAAAAACATCCTAGAAATATCAATCACCTCACAATAACTTAAATATATGGTAGTACCATCCCTTAACCCATGCTGTAACGGCATGTGCCATAATGTTGGTTCATTTTTAATACATTGTATAATTTGTGTCCCGAATACTTATCAACTCCTTATGATTTAATATGGGTTTGTCATAAAAATAGTTGGGATTTTCCTCTCTTTTTTCTCTGTTTTTTTCCTTTAATATTTTACTGCCGGAGATTTGCTCAAACGAAAGAAATATAATCTTAACTTCTAGACACTTTTTTATTTAGGTTCATCGCTTATAATGAGATAATGCTCTACATGAACATGGAAGTTTAAATATTTTTTGGAAATATGTCATCAGGAGCACTCATCTCAGTGAAATCAACTAATGAATACCGTCCATAAAAGTCTTCCCATGCTCATATTTCGCTCCAGCTGACTCATCTATCATGGTCATGTTGTCGATCCTCCAAATAGATAGAGAATATTTTTTTTTGCATCGAACGGATGATATAAACTCTCCAATGTGACATGATTTTCCTGTAATTTTTCAACACCCATTAGATGACAATGTTTAAAATGTGTACCCGTTATCTTTTCGAAGGGATTGTATATATGCGAACCTCTGCCATTAAATCTTCAACAAAGTATTGTGCCCAGCAGTTCGTCTTAACGAAGGCTTTGCTAACTTCAAAAGTCTTGGACATTTTGTCACTTCTATATGTTCCTACCTTCACTTGGAATACAATATGGCGACACATTACCTCATAAAGAACCTTGATCCTATTTCAAATTAATAGGTTGTCAATAGATCCTTTACCAAAAGTTGACACCTTCTACGTTGAATATTTATAAAAAAACAATTATGGTATTATGGATCGTTGCTTTCTAATATTGTAGTTTTCAAAATTGACCTCTTCAAGTCCCATGACTTTCTAAGTTTATATATTCTATTTGTTTTAACATTTTAGTTAGCCATATTATGTTTGTTACTAACTTTAAACTTGATGTCATCTTCTACAATGAACTTTATGTGATTTCAGTATCAAAATAGTTATAACTCTTTCATTCGTATCAAGTAATCCGTTATATATCCCAACAATTCTTCTACAATAATTCCTTTGTTTTGTTGTTTCCGGACCATCAGTAGCCATTATTGTCAAACACAATCTGTCTAATTTTTGTTGATGTTATGTATTTGCAATGTTCATTTTGCTTAAAAAAATAGATTGTGGAAAAACTAAAAAAAAAAAAAAAACATAAGTATTACATCGGGTCTAAGTTACTATATCCAAAATACTCTAGACACTGCTTCTGGTGCCTTGTTTCCTCAAATTCCTCGTTGTATTCTAGACAGTACATGCAACACCAATCATTTGCGAAGTGAGCTATTTGCGCAAGTGTGGTCAATGTATCCCTTACCTGTAATAATAATAACAACGCGTCAATTTTTTTCAAGTCGTCCAGTTGTAAATGGTATGAATCTAATAGATTTGAATTGTACCTCAATCTTAGATATCACCTTCTTCTCACATAACATATCAATTAAGGAAGGAAAAATCTTGACCACTCTTTACATAGGCAGAGTTAGCCAAACTATGTTTTGCAATTGCCTTACATGGAAATTATTATTAATCCGTATTTTAGTCAGCTCATATCGAAGGCGATCTAATTAGTCCTATAGAAAGTTAATCTTAAGTTTTTGACCTTATTTCTTGACCAAATTATCGTAGTATTCTCAGTCATGTTCTGCTTTGTGTGATCTACCCATCTGTATATAATGTACCTTCTAACCCAGTGAATGAAACCTATACATATTGATCCGTAATTTGATATTGTTGATTTTTAACCAAGAGGTCGCATAATTTAAGAATGTAAAATATAAAAAATATTCTATAAACATCGAAGGTGAAATTTAGATTTATGATTTAGAGTTTTTAATGATGATTTTGATGAACAAACATAATTTTCAAACAAATATTTTAGAATGAAAACACAGTTTACCGGTCAATAAGGTTTTATATCGGGAATTGAGTGAAAGTTGTTGTCTTTGTAGGTAGTTGTCACGAAACAACTCGAAATTGATGGTCTTTCTGGAAAAAGAATGTAATAGTACTTGAGAGAGTGATAATGTTCTCTTACGCGGGTACACCAATTGCATTTATATAATACGGATACCGTTTCGGTGATCCAACAGTCATGATCATATTGTCTTATACATTCCGGTAACATCCTCGAAATATTTGATTTTTGTCCTTATCAATCGTGTTAAAAACAACCAATTACATATTTCACAATATATTGTTGCATGTTTTGTGAAGATTTTTTTTTACTCGGTCAATAAAACTCACTAAAAGAAAAAACTATTATTATCCACTACTATTACCAACACCCACCACCATAAAAACCATCCACCGCCACTATTTATTCCACCAATAGTAATGTTACCACCTCCACCATTCACAAACACCCGCCACCGTTTATACTAACCCTACTTCCACCACCACCATTAGAATTAATATATTTTTTAGTAAAATTATTTATTAATAAAATTATGTATTTTTGTTACATTATTAAAGGGAAATTTATAAAAGAAATATAATTAATCATTGTGAACAATCAATGAGACACTAATTAATAAAACATTTAAAAGTGGTTAAGTTGAACAAACCCTAGCGGTAAATTTATCTTTGCCAAGGACAAATCCTGACCACTCTTTACATAGACAAATCGATAATAAATAATTTTATATGTTCGGATCTTGATTTGTGTCGTTCGTTTAGTTATTACATAACATGGCAATTGATTGCATCAATTTTTTAAAATGGACATTTGTTTTATCGAGTTTATTTTAACATTAGAATGATCAACCACGTTTTATACTTTATAATATAACGTTACATATTTTGTGGCGTTACGAAATTAGCATAATATGTTTTTGTTCACCAATACCCGCCACCACCATAAAACCATATGAATCCATTTTTTTATCCACCACCACCTAGCGGCAGAGCCAAGGGTTTTTTTATCCCTTAAATTTTTAATAACTACATAATTTTTTTAGTTTATTTTATAAATAGTACTTTGTCCATATATATTTATGGTTTAGTCCACCAAAGTTTACATGTTTCTTTAAAAAAAAAACTGGCCTCCTCAATGTCAATTTTTGACTCCACCACTGCCACCTACCCCATGTAGGTTGGTGGACGCAATTCTAATTTTCAATCACAAATGCCATGTAAGTGGTGGTTTTTAATGTCGTCAATTGATTAGTTTCATTTTTTTTCCGTGTATATATTCGTTTTTGTATTGCAATCAATTTTATTTTAACATTAAAAAGTCATGATTTATACGATGTACTACCAAAGATAACAAGGGTACCATTTGGGTGATCCCACTATGATCGTGAAAATATTATCTAGTATGATATCATCCCTGATATATATGGTACCTTCATTTATCAAAAGTGTTAAAAACAACCAACCACATCTTCCACACTACGATGTTATAGATGTTGTAATGACAACATAAAATAAATAATGGCCATCACTACTCACCAGCACTCACCGTTACTACTTCTTCCATCACAAACTAGGAGCAGAGCCAGGAGTTTGAGGAAAGAGGGAGAAAAAATTCTTGGCAAGTTGGATACATGTGAAAAATGGACTTTGTATCCCATTTTACGATAAAAGAACAAAAATAAGTATAATTGGGCTTGGCTCCGCCCTTAACCACCACTAATCTTTCGTCCTCTACCTCTTCTACTACTCATTGTCGCCAAAAATGTCTATTGATATTATTTATCAAAATTACTTATTAATAGAAATAAATATTATAATTAATTAAGAAAAAATTTATAATTAAAAAATGATTAGTCATTTATTATGAGCAATTAGTGAAACACTAACTAAAGAACACTTTATAATTAATAAATTATTTATTATGTTCAATCAGTGAGACACTAATTAATAAAATAATTATGATGTTTAAGTTGAACAAACCACCACCGTTGATTTATCTTTTCTATTAATATCAACCAAGGTGGAACACTGGTTAGAGGCCACTCTTATAACACAATAGGTCATGAGTTTGAACCTCCCAGTTATAATTTTTGAAAATCCATATATTGACTTGAGTATTCATTTTTCATTCATAATGTTCGAGTTAACGCCACACATGCGAGTTGTAGGGTGTGGCACGGAGCACCGCAACCCTTGATTTATCCTTGTCTGGACAAATCCTGACCACCACTAACAAAGGCAAACTTATCCTAGCTTTGTTTTGTACTAATGATTATAGAATCACAAATAATGAGACGAACTTCGTGATTAAATTTTATATCTTTCCTATCAGGAGATAAATCTCGAGCCAATCTTAGAGAAGATAGTACTCAATACGATAGAACAAGTAAGATCAGAACACACAACTACAGAGAAAAAAGTTGGGTCTGGCTTCAGAATCCCAATGAAGTCTTCAAGTCATTAACCTATAATGGTTTTAGGAAAAACCTAGGTTAAAGGAGAATCGACTTTGGTACGCAACTAGTATCACATAGAAGTATAGGGATTAGGTTTTCCAGTTGCTAGAGTTCTCCCTTGTATAGTCTTTTAAATCAGGGTTTGATAGCTTAGAAACAAAGCAATCAATATTCACCGTTAGATGAAAACCCGATTTAAGGTTCAATCTAAGTTTGCTTAAAACCAAAAAAAAAATATCTCCAGCGTTAGATGGTCTTAGCTTGTTGCACACAAATGAAGTATACCTTCATTTATATATGGGTAACCACCTAAACGTGTATATTCAGTTGGCTCAACAATGGTTAACCGAAGTTAGCCATATGAACAATTTTGTATTAACCCCATCCATATTAACACTTCTAGATCAAATGATAATCAAATGAATCTAATTGTGTTACTCATAGAGTTTTTCAATTGTTTGTATTCTCATAGAAGTATACAAGATACAATTGAAGCAAAATGGATTTGATTCAAGAGAATCAATTCATGAACATTTAGCCACAGTTTTGAAAGATTGCATGCAATCTTTAATATATAAATATATTTGTTCATGAGTATAAAATCATACTTAACCGATTTTAGAACTTAACCAACTAAGTTTGCAAAAGGGTACGCAAACTTAAGTTCCAAACTTTTGGTCTTGTTCGTCAGTTCGCAAACAGGTACGCATACTGTCGTCCCGGACCTCAACTCAGGTAAAACCGTTCGCATACTGGTATGCAAACTTGGTTGCTGGACTTGACAGTTAAAGACATTTATATACTGGTGTGCAAACTTGGTTTCCGGTCCTATATCATATCACAACAGTTTGCATACCGGTATGCATACTGTGTATTATATCCAGACAATGGTTAATTGTTCTAAACTCTCATTTCAATCATTGAAACATTCTTAGAAGATGACAATAGCTGTCTCACACATACCATTAGCTTATAAGTAATGTTCAAGTGATGAAATGGTTAATACGAAACATTCTGAGTCTATATCAAATGACTGTCTCACACAAATCATGTAAGATGTTTCAAGGAAATTTTCACACAATCATTGATGCGTGTCGTATGCGTCAAAAATAATTCACTTCCTCACTCAACTAGATATAAATATAGTATTCGATAAGAAAGAGTTCGTATCTACAGAGAGGCAATTGTTGTTATGCGATTTTTAGATTCTTAAGTAACCAAAGGGGGATTTTGTTTTTATCAAAGAAATAAAATAAAATAAAGCAAAGCAAATAATTGGAATAATCAATAAGGAGAAGATATTGGTCACGGGATAGTATCATTCACAAGCATGTATTTTTCTTCAATAATTAGAATTGGTAATTTAATCTCGCAATTATCAAAAGTCCTAGAATATCTTGATCGCAAGAATATCCCGTTTATTTCCTGATTTTATCACAAACAACATTAAAATATGCTATTGTGAAATCTTCTTAAAAATCAACTTAAAGTGTAAAAGAACAATTAGGTTTAACTCCCTAAGAGCAATAAGTTCTATAAAATAAGACTAATCAATGCAAACAATCGTGTAAAAGCACTAATTCGTTTTAACAAAGGTTATGATTCATATGCGATTAAAAAGATGTATCACCACAAGTATTAGATGCTACTAGAAATCAGAGGTAACAACTTTTACGTATTGAAAACCCTAATATAGCTTTAGAGATGACAACAAATCCAATTGATTCTGAACTCAACCAAACTAGCATTCAAATCATATGATAATAAAAATGATGAATCATAAACGATAGAATTGAGACAAAACTAATTCATAGAATCAAATAACATGCTTGAAGAAATCAACTTTTATCCCATAACCAATAATTGTATTTAGTTACTCATATTAATGGAGTTCATCATCATAATAATCAAATAAATAGGATGAAACATAAAAGAAAACAAACCCTAGAAAATAGTTTTCCAAAACTCCAAGAAAAAGAATAATAATAATGTGTGTCCCAAAAGTTGTAGAAAACTTCCTTTTTATAGCTTTTCTTGCTCCAAAATTAGGTTTAGTCTTCAAAGTCCATTAGATAGAAATCCACCAAGCCCACAAGTGTTAAAAACCCGTATAGAAAATTTGTCCCAAAAACATTCGCCGGAAAACTGGGTTTTTGGCCGGAATCCGGCACTGGAAAACTATCTCAGTTGACCGGCAAGGTCCACCCGGTCACTGCTGAATCTCAGGTTAACTCGGGTCAAGCTCCGAGTCAAAGTGTGAGTCACCCAGTCAGATTATGAGTCAGGTCTGAGTTAGGGCTAACTCATCTGACTTGTTCTAGGCCACAACCATTTGCACAAACTAACTTTGTAGTGCAATCATTGCGCTCAGCCATGATGGCCCTGCTGCACCATCATTGTGCTTCACCAGTGCACTTCCAGCCATGATGGCTATATCTTCCCTCTCTTCATTGCAACAATACCAACTCTCTTGCATTTCCATCTCAATCATTACCACTTTTAGCTGAGCATCTTCAACACAGTCTCAGAGAAACCAGAGCACCATCTACCTCATTAACTTGAACCTTGACTGCAACTCCATCTTAGTCACAGATTGAAAACCACCATCACTTGCAGCTGCACCTCATTCTCCATTACCACAGTTATCTCAATTTATTACCACTCAACCACATATCCATAACCTCCTCCAACTTCAGTACCACCGGTAATTAATAGCCGCTGCCAAGTACCCTAGCATTCATCTAAAGCCACCTAGTACCAACTCAGCTTCACTGCCTTACTTGGATGCATCTGCTCTGCAACATTTCAACCTATTCTCGGACAGCTCCATCCCAGATCACCAACTTCAGAGCAACCATCACCTTGAACTGAAAACCCATACAATCTGAGCCAATCACCACATATGCACCTGCAATTTCAGAAAAGCTCCATTGAGTACCTAAACATACATCTAATTAGTAGCATTCATTCTTCTGCTAGTGGTAACAGAAACAATTTCTTCTCATTAGATGACAAGGCTTCAAATAATCACCAGCTCTTCCCTTAACATCATATCCACTTCTCCCATAATCGATTCCATCTTCTTATTTGACAGAACCCCAGCTTCCATTTCACAAATACAAAATCACAACAACGTTAAACCCATCTCTCAACTGGAAATAACAACATATAAATCATCTCCATTTGAATCTTCAACTGCCTTAAACCAACATTAACAAATCATCACTATCTGTCAGATTTCTTACACAGCACCACCAACACTATTCCCTATATCCTGCTCAAATTAACCACAAACCCATCTGCTTTCTTATCTGCAACTCCAACAATTGTAGCAACAAAAATTCCACCATTTTCAGAACCCTAACTTTAATTTCTTCTTCGTCTCTTGAACATCGAGAACATTTTCAATTTCTTGAATTTCTCCTTCAATCACAGACAGCTCTGTGAGTTTCTTCTCCTCTCGATTTCTCAGCAACTCAGCTTCATTCCCATGAAAATCAACAACATCAGTTGAGTTCTTCTATTCTTTCAAATCCCATCTCTAATTCTTCGTTCTTAACACAATCAACAATAGATCCCCTTTGCTCATCTCTGTGACTTGAAAACATTTCCAACTTCTTCACTCAATGACTCCAGCTCTATGTTCTTCAATCTCTAATCCACCTTCACCTACTCAATCTTCCATTAAACCACCTTCTGAATCTCTGAATTTCTTGATTTATTTTTCGATCTGGTCACAGTAGTAATGGCAGCACCCGCTGCGTGAATAGTTTCTCAATTTCAGATTCAAATGAAATGAACGAGAGCATCTCGATTCTAGGGTTAAAGAAGCTGGGTTGGATAATTACACCCCAATGCTAGGGAACACCTCAGTTTGGGTGCTAACAACACATATATTTTCTGGATAAGGACTACCCAAATTCGCAGTCCCTTTAACATAAGCTGGATGCCTTTTAATACTTCTCCAAAAGAGTTTCCCCCTTAACATTAACTAGGCTCCATATAGTTTTCGCCCTTGAAATGACCTTTTTTCCCTTTCGGCTCAAATTGAACGATTTCTTCTTCTTTTCTTCCTCGTGACTCCAAAGTACCTAATAACTCAAAAACACACGTAAAATACATAATTTACAAGAAAAATAGCAAAGAAAGAATAAACTCTATGGATAGTAAATACGGTGTATTCTACACCTATCAGATTCCCCCACACTTAGACTTTTCTAGTCCTCGAGCAAATCAAACAAAATAATTTGAAAACATAATACAACTCCGTGTCGTCGAGTCTACGGTCACTTTTAGCATAAATAACAAGCCTTTGAACCCCTAGGTGTCCCTAGTGGACGAGTTATAGTCTCATGAGGGATTACTAGAGATATACCCACAAAACCTACTCCAACTTCAAAGCATTCCAGCGTCCCAAGCATCCAAAGAGCTATGAGGAAATAAAATTTCTGCATGCTAGTAATAAGAAGTTAGAAATACCAAAGAACATATTCATTCTTAAATCCTGAGTGAGAAATAACCACACCATAATGAGAGAACGCGTGTTTGAGAAACGATCGATAAGCATTTTGCCTCGACTTCTACCTCACTTAAAAGGATTTTATGAAATTGCACTCAAAAAGACGTTTTTTATGGGTCTCACATGTGCACAGGTAGGAATGAAGAGAGAATTCCTGCAACACGTTGAATGGTGGGAAGGACAACTTCCGAAATTTTGAATAATCTACATCTTTTAATATTTTGAAAAACCATTTTTCTGACGATCTCTAAGAAAGGAAATCAACCACTATTATCGAGGATGAGATTATTTACTCACCTTCACATCCGATTGCCAATTATGATAGCACCACTCTCACGGAATCCAATAGAAACTTCTTCCGCTCCTCGTATTCATCTTCTTGGTCTTCAACTATTGGTGATAAATTCTAGACAATTTGTAACCTTTTTCCTTAAAATCCTTGTCGCTTGAAAATTCCTTATAGATTTTTCTTCCCCATGGCTTATTCAATAAATAAAAACAAAAACAAAGCAATAATAGATATTTCTCGTCTCAATTTTTTATTTTTATTTTAGACAAGAGAAACAAAGTGAAAAATAAAACAAACATGGTCGTGGAAAGGTACTTTACCGCTTGATTCTTCACAACTTGTATCATCTTGAAATCACAAACTTTAATAATTCTCACCTTTTACTTTTCTTTGATCTTGTAAGTAAGTCTTTAACTTTGATATAAAATTCTGCTCATTGTATGTTGCTTTACTTGAATATGAAATTTTCTCTTTTCTTGTTCCGTTGTTGCTTACAAACCTTGAACGTCTTCAACTTTCCTTGTAGATTTTGATGTCGCTCCTTGTTGATAATTGTGGTGTTTCTATGGACCTGTTGTTGTCGAGAGATAGAATGGTGCTAACTGCAAATCGAACTACAAAAAGGAGGCTTTCATCCATAGACGTCACCCTCATGATTGACAAAAATTAGCACTCAATAGATCAAAAATAGTGCTGAAATTGGTGTGAAATTGGGTAGCTCACCATTCTACCCGGAATTAATGTACGGTGACACACACTCAAAAGAAAGCTCTTTAGTCATGGAAGAATTTCTGGTCGGTGCTTTGGTTGATATGAAAATGGGTAGTCTCCACTAATGATTGATCAGCAGATCTAATAATGCATTTCTCCCTGCACCTAATTTGCATCACCGGCATGTTTAAATCCATTATTTAACACTCCAATTCGTAAGAAATCCGAATGTAGTTCCCTAACACTTCCAAGTTCAATTATGTCGGTCAGAATTTTCTATGTAAACATACCTAGAAGGATGCTAGTGACTCTAAAATCTCTACAAGTTGAAGGTTTTATGCAAAATTTTTGAAAAATCGACTCAAAAAGGCTAAAAACTCTATATGCAAAACATCCAAACACTCCCCCACACTTAAACTTTACATTGTCCTCAATGTAATTGAATCCTCCTAGTAAAGTCAAGGTGGGAAATCCTAATATGATATGGAACAAGAAAAATAAATAAACGAAACAAAAATAAAATAAAAAACAAAAGGATAAGAAATAAAAAACCAGTGGGTTTCCTCCCACTTAGAGTTTGGTTTAAAGTCGTCGGCCCGACTTGCTCCGTGTTTGCTAAGACTCCTTCAGAGGGAGTACTTCCACAAAGTTCACACCTTCCGCAACTTCGTAAGTAAAGTTCTCATAATATGGTTTCATCCGGTGTCCATTCACTTTAAACTCCTTCTCTGTAGTTATGCTACGAATTTCTACTGCACCATGAGAAAACACATTAGTAACAATAAAAGGTCCAATCCAACGTGACCTTAATTTACCTGGAAATAATTACAAGTGAGAATTAAACAAAAGCACTTTCTGCCCAACACAAAATTGTTTTCAAGAAATCATAGAATCATGAAATGCCTTAGTTTTCTCCTTGTAAATGCGCAAGCTTTCAAATGCATCATTGTGAAGCTCTTCTAGCTCTTGGAGTTGCAATTTCCTTTGTTTTCTGTCACCATCTAGCTCCATATTGCATTGCTTAATAGCCCAAAATGCCTTATGTTCAATTTCAATGTGTAGGTGACAAGGTTTACCATACACAATCCTAAAGGGAGACATCCCAATAGGTGTCTTGTATGCGGTTCTATAAGCCCACAAAGCATCATTAAGTCACATGCTCCAATCCTTCCTTGTTGGATTCACCGTTTTTTCTAGTATGGACTTCACCTCTCGGTTAGAAACCTCGGCTTGTCCATTTGTTTGGGGATGATAAGGTGTTGCAATCTTGTGCGACACATTGTACTTCTTCAACAATCCTTGTAAAAACCTATTTTTGAAGTGTGAACCCCCATCGCTAATTATGGCTCTTGGAATTCCAAAACTTGCAAAAATGTTAGCTTGCACAAAATCTGAAACCACTTTAGAATCATTAGTTGGGGTTGCCTTAGCTTCCACCCATTTCGAGACATAATCAACAAAAAGTAAGATATAAAAATTCCCATGGGAATTGACAAAAGGACCCATAAAATCAATACCCCATACATCAAAAACATCAATAAATTGAATAAAAGTTTGTGGCATTTGATTTCGAGCACCTAGATTGCATGTTCTTTGGCACCTATCACAAGTTTTGCAAAATATATATGCATCCTTAAACAAGGTTGGCCAATAAAAACCGCTTTCAAGTACCTTGTAAGCGGTTCTTTTACTCACAAAATGTCCTCCGCAAGCATAGGAATGACAAAATGACAATATATAATTAAATTCAGATTCGGGAACGCACCTTCGTATCACTTGGTCGCTGCCATGTTTCCATAAGTATGGATCATCCCATATATATTGGTTTCCTAACCTCTTAAGTTTGTCCCTCTGAGCACGAGACAATTTCTTTGGGATTTGTTTAGTCACCAAGTAATTCACAATATCCGCATACCATGGTTCTCCAAACGCAATTGAGAATAGTTGCTCATCCGGGAAACTCTCACGCAATGGGATAGCTTCCTTTTCCACAGCAAGATGGCTCAAATGATCCGCAACGGTTTTATCGATTCCTTTCTTGTCCTTGATTTCAATATCAAACTCTTCCAAGAGTAAAATCCATCGTATGAGCCTTGGTTTTGCCTCTTTCTTTGTAAGCAAGTACCTAAGAGCTGCATGATCAGAAAAAACAACAACTTTTGTACCAATTAGATAAGAGACAAACTTTTCCAAAGAAAAAACAATAGCTAATAACTCTTTTTCAGTGGTTGTGTAGTTTTGTTGGGATTCATTTAACGTTCTAGAAGCATAATAAATTGCATGATGTATCTTCCACACACGCTGCCCAAGCACCGCACCAACCGCATTGTCACTTGCATCACACATGAGCTCAAAAGGCTTGCTCCAATCCGGTGGTTTAATGATAGGGGCTGAAATCAAAAGTTCTTTCAAACGACTGAATGCCGCCACACACTTTTCATCAAAGTTAAAAACCACATCTTTTTGCAATAAGTTGCAAAGTGGTGATTCTATCTTGGAAAAATCCTTGATGAATCTATGATAAAATCCTGCATGACCAAGAAAAGAGCTTATCTCCCTCACCGTAGTGGGAGGGGTTAGAGCACGAATAAGGTCTATATTAGATTTATCAACTTCCAAGACTTTAGAAGATATTATATGGCCTAAAACTATGCCATGAATTACCATAAAATGACACTTCTCCCGATTCGGCACAAGGTTTGTTTCAACACATCATTCAAGGATTAAAGACAAGTTGTTCAAGCAAAGGTCAAATGAATCACCAAAGACACTAAAGTCGTCCATGAACACTTCGATTATGTTTTCAACATATTTTGAAAATATACTTACCATACACCTTTGAAAGGTAGCTGGAGCATTGCACAAGCCAAAAGGCATCCTTGTATAAGCAAAAGTACCAAAAGGACAAGTGAAAGTGGGTTTCTCTTGATCCTCCGGCGCTATCACAATCTGATTATAACCTGAATAGCCATCAAGAAAGCAATAATAAGAGTGTCCAACTAAACGTTCAAGCATTTGATCAGTAAAAGGCAATGGAAAGTGATCTTTTCTAGTGGTGGCATTCAATTTCTTGTAATCAATACAAACCCTCCAACCGGTTTGCACACGAGTTGGGACAAGTTCATTCTTATCATTCTCCACCACAGTCACACCTGATTTCTTTGGTACAACTTGTACCGGGCTCACCCACTTGCTATCGGATATGGGGTAGATAACACCCACTTCCAAAATCTTGATCATCTCCTTTTTCACAACTTCCATCATGGGAGGGTTCAAAAGACGTTGCGCTTCCCTTGTAGGCTTTGCTGCATCCTCCAAACGGATCTTGTGCATACAAACGGCAGGGCTTATACCCTTGATATCGGCAATTTTCCATCATATGGCTGTCTTTTACTTCCTTAGCACCCTTAGAAGTTTTTTCTCCTGTAATTCACTAAGCTCGTTAGAAACAATCACAGGTAACTCTTCATTGTCACCCAAGTACAAGTACTTTAAGTGACTTAGAAGAGGTTTTAATTCCAATTTTGGAGATTTAACAATTGAAGGTAAAAGTTTTTCATCACTGTATGGTAAGGAAATAAAAGAGATATTATGTGTTTCTGGGCATTCTTGTAGTGAGTTTAGATCACCAAGGGCTTCTTTGAATTCATTACCACATTCTACACCATTATCCATGGATGTAGTTAGAACGGTTTCCAAATCATCATCACCATTTAATTCAAACATTTGTTGTGCCAATGTATCCATAACGTCAATGGAGAAACAAGAGTGGACATCACTAGGATATCTCATTGTCTCGAAAATATTGAAACGTATTATTTCTCCATCAAACTCCATAGTTAGCGTTCCCTTGTCTACATCAATAATGGTCTTCGCCGTTTTCATGAAGGGACTCCCAAGTAGTAATGGAAGAGATGAGTCTGTTGAACCTTCATCCATCTCTAAGACACAAAAATCTGCTGGAAATACTAGTTGATTAACCTGCATAAGAACATCCTCAACAATACCCATTGGGTAGACATTAGAGCGATCGGCTAATTGCAACACAATTTCATCCTTTTTGAGAGGACCTAAATCAAGTGAGTTATACATAGATGTAGGCATAAAATTAACGGATACACCTAAGTCTAACATTGCTTTGTTAAATTTAGTGTTACCAATTTTGACGGGAATGTCAAAGCTACCTAGGTCTTTGCATTTCAGTTGGAGTTTGTGTTGTAAGATTGCCGAAGCATTTTTCCCCACACTTAGAACTGCATTACCTTTGAGCCTTTGCTTATTGGTACACAAGTCCTTCAACACCTGTTCATACTTTGGAACTTGCTTAATAGCATCAATGAGTGGTATGTTCACATGAATCTTCTTGAGAATATCCAAAATCTCCCTTTCTAGTGCCTCCTTCTTGGAATTTGAAAATCTGCGAGGGAAAGGTAAAGGAGGAACATAAGTAGAAACCGGAGTTTTAGAGTTAGAAGTTTGGGGAGAATCCTCATTTTTCTCCTCCAAAACAGGTTCCTTTGGTGTTTCCACCTTGCCCGAATCAGTAACTTCGGGTTGCACAAATTGTGTACCACTTCTCAACGTAATTGCATTCACATCTCCCTTTGGGTTAATAGGTTGAGAAGGGAGTTACCCACTATTTTGTGCCTTCAATTGGTTCAACTCAAGATCCATAAAACCAACTTGGTTTTGCAACTCCTTAACCGTGATCTCTGTTCTTTGCATAAAAGATTTCATCAACTCTTCCATACTTGACCCCTGATTTTGAGGTTGTTGTTAAAATTGTTGACGCGGCTGGAATTGTTGTTGTTGAGGTTGAAATCCACTCGAATTGTTGAAACTAGATTGTTGAACCGCTCCTTGCTTGTTCGCATAGCTAAAATTGGGGTGATCTCTCCATCCCGGATTTTAAGTGTTTGAATATGGATCATACCATCTTTGCTGATTTGGAAAGATCACATTAGCTTGTTCATTGGCTTCTTCATACCCTTGATGAGAATTTGGTATAACCGCGGCTGCAACTTGTTGCATCATTGCTGTCATGTTAACCATTTTTTGACGAAGTTCCTCCACCTCTCTTACTTCATTCACTCTCCTAAGAAGCACATATGAACCACGACTCAAGAATTGTTGGGAGTTTGCTGCCATGTACTCAATCAAATCTCTAGCTTGTGTCACCATATTGCTCACTAGTGCACCACCACCCACAGCATCAATAAGATTCCTATCACTTGATTAGAGTCCTTCATAAAAGTATTGGATAATCATCGCGTCACTAAATTGGTGATGAGGACACCTTGCCACCAACCTCTTGTATCGTTCCCAACAATCATATAAGGATTCTCCCACATTTTGCTTCATTCCACAAATCTCCTTGCGAATTTGAGTAGCCTTAGATGCAAGAAAATATCTCTCTAAAAAGAGTTTCTTCAACCCATTCCAAGTTGTGACACTTCCTGGAGGAAAATAATATAACCAATCCTTAGCACTATCCGCCAAAGAGAATCGAAAAACTTTCAACATAGCACCATCGGCCTCCATATTCGCTGGAAGCATAGACGTGAAAATGGTGTGGAAGTCCATAAGATGATTGTTTGGATCTTCATTCACCATGCCATGGAACTTTAGTAATTCTCTAAGCAATCCCGGCTTGATCTCAAAAGTAGAGTCGGTTTGAATACAACCTCGTTGTGTATTCATCTTGTGCGAAGACAAGTCCTTGAGTGTACGATTTGCAACATCACACATTGCTTCTTCTTCTAAAGGTGGCTCTTGTTTTAGAACTTCTTCCTCTTGCTGGAAAGCTTCGTGTTCTACTTCCAAGTCTTGTTCTTCCACTGTGCCTTGCCTTGGTTGGAGTATTGTGCCTTTTCGAGTAGATATCCCGCACCTTGGATAATTCCAATATTTAGAAGCCAGAGATTAGGTACCTGAAAAAAATTCTCGCAAACAAGTGAGAAACAAGATAAGAAACGGAAAGCAAGTATGCAAGCAGAAAAATGTTAAAAAGAAACTAAAAACTATATAACAAGACGAATGCCTCCCCGGCAACGGCGCCAAAATTTGATGCATGTCGTATGCGTCAAAAATAATTCACTTCCTCACTCAACTAGATATAAATATAGTCTTCGATAAGAAAGAGTTCGTATCCAAAGAGAGGAAATTGTTGTTATGCAATATTCAGATTCTTAAGTAACCAAGGGGGATTTTGTTTTTATCAAAGCAATAAAATAAAATAAAGCAAAGCAAATAATTGGAATAATAAATAAGGAGAAGATATTGGTCACATGATAATATCATTCACAAGCATGTATTTTTCATCAACGATTAGAATTGGTAATTTAATCTCGCAATTATCAAAAGTCCTAGAATATCAAGATCGCAAGAATATCCCGTTTATTTCCTGATTTTATCACAAACAACATTAAAAGATGCTATTGTGAAATCTTCTTAATAAGCAATCTAAAGTGTAAAAGAACAATTAGGTTTAACTCCCTAAGAGCAATAAGTTCTATGAAATAAGACTAATCAATGCAAATAATCGTGTAAAAGCACTAATTTGTTTTAACAAAGGTTATGATTCATATGCGATTAAAAAGATGTATCACTACAAGTATTAACCACAAGATGCTACTAGAAATCAGAGATAACAACTTTTAGGTATTGAAAACCCTAATATAGCTTTAGAGATGAAAACAAATCCAATTGATTCCGGACTCAACCAAACTAGCATTCAAATCATATGATAATAAAAATGATGAATCATAAACGATAGAATTGAGACAAAACTAATTCATAGAATCAAATAACATGCTTGAAGAAATCAACTTTTATCCCATAACCAATAATTGTATTTAGTTACTCATATTAATGGAGTTCATCATCATAATAATCAAAGAAATAGGATGAAACATAAAAGAAAACAAACCCTAGAAAATAGTTTTCCAAAACTCCAAAACTCCAAGAAAAAGAATAATAATAATGTGTCCCAAAAGTTGTAGAAAACTTCCTTTTTATAGATCTTCTTGTTCCAAAATTAGGTTTTGTCTTCAAAGTCCATTAGATAGAAATCCACCAAGCCCACAAGTGTTAAAAACCCGTGTAGAAAATATGTCCCAAAAACTCTCGCCGGAAAACTGGGTTTTTGGCCGGAATTTGGTTGGAATCCGGCACTGGAAAACTATCTCAGGTGACCGGCAAAGTCCACCCGGTCACTGCTGAATCTCAGGTCAACTGAGTTAACTTGGGTCAAGCTCTGAGTCAAAGTTTGAGTCACCCAGTCAGATTATGAGTCAGGTCTGAGTTAGGGCTAACTCAGCTAACTTGTTCTAGGCCGCATCCATTTGCACAAACCAACTCTGTAGTGCAATCATTGCGCTGAGCCATGATGGCCCTGCTGCACCATCATTGTGCTTCACCAGTGCACTTCCAGCCATAATGGATATATCTTCCTTCTCTCCATTGCAGCAATACCAACTCTCTTGAAGTTCCAGCTCAATCATTACCACTTCTAGCTGAGCATCTGCAACACAGCCTCAGAGAAACCAGAGCACCAGCTACCTCATTAACTTGTACCTTGACTGCAACTCCATCTCAGTCACAGAATCAACACCATCATCACTTGCAGTTGTACCTCAGTCTTCATTACCGCTATTATCTCAATTTATTACCACTCAGCCACACATCCATAACCTCCTCCAAATTCAGTACCACCAGTAATTAATAGCCACTGCCAAGTACCCTAACATTCATCTAAAGCCACCCAGTACCAACTCAGCTTCACTGCGTTAATTGGATGCATCTGCTCTGCAACTTCAGAGTAACCATCACCTTGAACTGTAAACCCATACAATCTGAGCCAATCACCATAAATGCACCTGCAATTTTAGAACATCTCCATTGAGTACCTAAACATACATCTAATTAGCAGCATTCATTCTTCTGCTAGTGTTAACAGAAACACTTTCTTCTAATTCGATAGCAAGGCTTCAAATAAGCACCAGCTCTTCCCTTAACAACATATCCACTTCTCCCATAATCGTTTCCATCTTCTTATTTGATAGAACCCCAGCTTCCATTTCACATATTCAAAATCACGACAGCATCAAACCCATCTCTCAACTGGAAATAGCAGCATATAAATCATCTCCATTTGAATCTTCAACTGACTTAACCCAACATTAACAGATCATCATTCTCTGTCATATTTCTTACACAGCACCACCAACACTATTCTCTATATCCTGCTCAAATTAACCACAAACCCATCTGCTTTCTAATCTGCAACTCCAAAAATTGTAGCAACAAAAATTCCACCATTTTCAGAACCCTAACTTTAATTTCTTCTTCGTCTCTTGAACGTCGAGAACATCTTCAATTTCTTGAATTCCTCCTTCAATCACAGACAACTCTATGAGTTTATTCTCCTCTCGATTTCTCATCAACTCAGCCTCATTCCCATGAAAATCAACAACATCAGTTGAATTCTTCTATTCTTTCAAAGCCCATCTCTAATTCTTCGTTCTTAACACAATCAACAATAGATCCCCTTTGCTCATCTCTGTGACTTGAAAACATTTCCAATTTCTTCACTCAACGACTGCAGCTCCATGTTTTTCAATCTCTAATCCACCTTCACCAACTCAATCTTCCATTAAACCATCTTCCGAATCTCTGAATTTCTTGATTTATTTTTCGTTCTGGTCATAGTAGTAATGGCAGCAGCCGCTGCCTGATTAGTTTCTCAATTTCAGATTCAAATGAAATGAATGAGAGTATCTCGATTCTAGGGTTTAAAGAAGCTGGGTTGGATAATTACACCCCAGGGCTAGGGAACACCTCAGTTTGGGTGCTAACAACACACATATTTTCTGGATAAGGACTACCCAAATTCGCAGTCCCTTTAACATAAGCTGGATTCCTTTTAATACTTCTCCAAAAGAGTTTCCCCCTTAACATTAACTGGGCTCCATATAGTTTTCGCCCTTGAAATGACTTTTTTGCCATTTCGGCTCAAATTGAACGATTTCTCCTTCTTTTCTTCCTCGTGACTCCAAAGTACCTAATAACTCAAAAACACACGTAAAATACATAATTTACAAGAAAAATAGCAAAGAAAGCATAAATTCTATGGATAGTAAATACGGTGTATTCTACACTTATCAATCATATTTTGACTTATTATTTAGTTTCCAACAATTAAACTGTTTCCAACTAAACTCGTCAAAAATAATGATAAACGCAGCTAAAGAAAAAAAAGCTTTCCAACACATATTTTGAGAAATAGATAAACGAATTAAGTTCGAAATTTCAAATGTGTATAATATAAAAGTCTATATATCTATATAACTTTGTCTCAATATGAGATATAATATAATAGACTTCTGAGTGATAGACCAGTTTTAGTCTCCACAAACCTTTTGTTGATGAAGTTCCTCTAATCTCTCCTTAGTAGATCTTCGTCTTCAATCGATGAATGTCGTGAAGTCTAAAGCTCAACTACACATTATATCCTAATCTGAGACATAGCTATAAGTAGACTAGAAATCAAGACTTATAGTTTTGATCACCTAAACTTGGCAAACAAGCTTGAGATAGCAACGCTTGAGAGTTCGACCAATTTGTGCTCTAAAAATATCCTCCTTTGTCAATTTTAGTGACAAAATTATGAATACATATGGATTACAAAATAAATCAACTTTGTAGCTTCTCATCCAACAAGCTTGACTTCAACATTCCTTGAATTCTTCGTCACTCCAAGTACTCCAGTGATCCTGAACGTGTTCAACTCAGTTTCATAGTTGTTGAAGATTTGTAGCTATAACTGAAAAAGTGTGGGTACAACAACCTCACCCAATATTTCACTTAGAAATCTGTATGGACTAACTCCAATATACTTTTATGAGAAGCAACTAGACAATCAAACTCAATCTTAATAAAAAAGTATATCAAAGAGTTATATCTCAATTTGTCGATTTAATCCTTACTCAAACAAATAAAAATCTGCGAGCCATATAGAATACGAGAGAAATACCTTGAATGGTACCAAAGACCAATATTCAAGGATTAATTAATTTCAATCAACAACCAAAGGTTGGATTTACAAATTGATCGATACAACGCACAACCTGTGATATTTCAATTATATAATAAAATATAATACAGAAAAGAAATAACACAGACACTAGAATTTTTTTTAACGAGGAAACCGCAAATGCAGAAAAAACCTGGGACCTAGTCCAGATTGAACACATATTGTATTAAGCCGCTACAGACACTAGCCTACTACAAAATAACTTCAGTCTGGACTATAGTTGAACCCCAATCAATCTCACACTGATCCAAGGCATAGCTGCGCTCCTTATGTCTCTGATCCTAGAAGGATACTATGCACTTGATTCCCTTAGCTGATTCCACCCACAACTAGTTATCGACCTGAGAATTTCTGCTGGAGTTTGTGAACTCCATCTGGGAACTTAAGTCCGCGAACCCAGTCCGCGAACTTGAGTAGGTTATGTCTAAAAATGATGTTTGTGAATTTATCTTTATAAACTAAGGAATGCAATTGCAAACCGTGGCTATATAGTTCATAAACCGATTCGAGTGAATCAAATCATTTTTGCTTCAATTATGTCTTGTATAGTACATAAGATTTCCTTATAATTGAACAACTCTCTAACTAGTTCATTTGAACTAGTTATGGTGAAGAAGAACATGGTTGATATGAAAGTGATCATATGGCTAACCATTTGGCTAAATATTGTTGAACCAACTAATTTACAAGTTTGGGTACAGTTACATAAGCCTAAAAATGTGCATTTTATATGTGTATAACAATCTATGTTTTCGATCTAATGGTTGATAAATGTTAGCTTGAATCTAATCAGGTTTTCATCTAACGGTGAATATTGAATGCTTTCTTACCAAGGTAACTTAGATTGCAAACCCTGATTTGAAAGATTATATAAGGGAGAACTCTAGCAACTGGGAAACCTAATACCCATACATTCTGTGTGATACTAGTTGTGTTAATCTAGACTCGATTCTCCTTTAACCTTTGGTTTCTTCTTATAAACCAGGTTAACGACTTAAAGACTTCATTGGGATTGTGAAGCCAGACCGCTACTACATTTCTTGTAGTTGTGTGATCTGATCTTTCATATTCTATCGTATGAGTACAATTGTCATAATTGGCTTGAGATTTCTATCTCCGATTGGAAAAATATAAAAGTAATCACAAACCCTTCGTCTCATCGTTTGTGATTCCACACTATCTTTTTTCGCTGCGTTGATTAAGATTATTGTGAGGCGATTGATAATATTGAGCCGTTCTTTGGGAATATAAGTCTGGTTTATCGGTTTGTTCCTGTTCACCTTGATTTATCAAAATACGGAACAAAACTTATATGTATATTCGTGGGAGACGGATTTATCTATTATCGCATACTTTTATGTGTGATACAAATTTGTTTATTAAAGTCTTCGACTTTAGGTCGTAACAACTCTTAGTTGTGGGTGAGATCAGCTAAGGGAATCAAATACGTAGTATCCTGCTTGGATCGGAGATGTAGGAGCATAAATGTACCTTGGATCAGTGTGATATTGGTTAGGGTTCAAATACAGTCCAAACCGAAGTTAATTTGTAGTAGGCTAGTGTATGTAGCAGCTTAATACAATGTATGTTCAATATGGACTAGGTCTCGGGGTTTTTCAGCATTTGCGGTTTCCTCGTTAACAAAATTGTGGTGTCTGTGTTATTTCCATTCCACATTATATTTTGTTATATAATTGAAATAATACAGGTTGTGTGTTGTTCAATCAATTAGAATATCTGACCTTTTGGTTGTTGATTTAAATTGATTGACACTTGGATATTGGTCTTTGGTACCATCCAAGTTATCTCTCTTGTATTTAAATTGAGACTCGCAGTTTACTTGAGTAAGATTTAAATCCATAAATAGAGATATAAAATGTCTTTGATATACTTTTCTATTGATTGAGTCTATATGTCTAGTTGATTCTAATAAAAGTAAATTGGAGTTTTTCCATAAAAATTGTTAAGCGAAATATTGGGTGTGGTTGTTAGACCCCTGACTTTTCAATTGGTATCAGAGTAGGAAAACACGTTCAAGACCTTACAAGTCTGTGTTTGTGGCAATCTGAGTCTGAGGACAAGATCTCTTTTACGCATACCCAGATGTCTCCTAAAGCTTTCGATTACGCCAAGTGTCTTTGAAATACCTCAAAGGAATACTCCTTAGTTGATTCTTCTGAATCCCGAGGTAGAAATATTGTTTAATCAAATGTTGACATCTCTTCCTCTCACAAGGCATATGACACTCTGGCAAAATATGAAAAGGATCTCACCAGAATTTCAAAAAATTCCACTGAGATTATTGATTTTCAGGATCATGATCAGCTTATTGATAAATTTTAAAAGTCTCTTGATCGAGAACGTGATCTCTATAACATCATTGAGTCATTCTCCAAGAATATTGAGAAACTTCTCCAAGAAACTACTCTACAATGTGAAAAGATTAGTGCTCTTGAGGATATTGTTAAGGAAGACTCAATTAGAGAAAAACGTTTGATCGATACTCATTCATCAAGTCTTTACAGACTTCGTGTCAAAAAAGAGAAACTAGAAGCATCTCTTAATCTGGACCATGTACAGTGCAAATCCTTGGAAAAGGAAAACTCTGTCTTAAAGAGAAATTCCTTTGTACAAACTAATTATCATGTTTTGTACAAGACGAAATGTTCTCCAAAATAAGATTGTGTCAATAAAAGTTTACATAACTTACAATCTTCTCATATTTCTATGAAGTTAAGACAGGTGCCAATTATTGCTGCTCCTCCACGAACCTGTACTTTTTGTGGGAAAATGAATCACTATGTTATCCATCATTTTTCCAGAAGGAAACAAATTTCTAAACTTCATAATTTGCTTCTCTTCACAATCAATGGAACAAATAGTCGGTCGACTGCTTCAGTGAATCGCATGCCCACATAAAACCAGAAACCTTATAAGAATGATCTCTACTCTAGAAATCATCACAAGGAACATGTTCATTTCAATGGTATAAACTATTGTCCCACTAATGAACACATTCCTCATGTTTATAAGAATAATTTTGGTATCCCTATCTATTCTAATCCTCTTGAACCAATTGAAAGAGAGCCTAGATTTAGTCCTTCTGACAGATATGCTAATCAAGCAGTGTCTCACTTCTCTGGAATGAGCGCGTGTCAAATACAGAAGGATAAACAAGAACAACGTTCATTTAATGAGCTAAAATCTCGTACTTGTGTAAAGTAATCACAAGGTTGATATCTCACATACAAAAAACCTAGTTGTGAGAGAATTGAATAGGTATACTCTTGACAAAGTGACTCTAATTATCTAGCTAATCTCTTATCGTTCGTAGATGGATAGTTGGTCAAACACTTTTACATGAGTATTTTTCTTCTTCTTTTTCTTCTTCTTCCTTTTTATTATTTTTTATTCCTTGCCTGTAAATTTTCTTGTGAAAAGTAAAAGCGTGGACTTCTTCCGTGCAGAGCTTTGTGAACCCTCCTCTTACAGGTACACGTACGGTTTCGAGGTTCTCTTTTAAACCTATCTTGTAAACCCTAAGTCTCTCGAATTTTATTTATATACCTATCCTATTGAGTTAATCTTGTTACTATATGCTTCATATTATCAATGGATTTTTCTTCCTTCTCATGGGATTTGCCTAAAGATTTCGTTGATAATGCGGTATTTTTCGAATTCGATAAAGAGAAAGGAACGTTTGTTGAAGTTGAAGGTTCCCTTCCTAAATCTCCTAATTCTTTTTCGGATATAGAAAAGGTTGAAGATATTTAGTCAGATGTAGTTCTATACTTCCTAAATAAATTTGAAAAGGCAAAGTAGCAACTTGTTGATACAATGAAGTGTCTTGATGTGATAAGAACTGAGTTGAAAAAGGTTAAGTCTGACCTTGTTCTTATGAAAAACCGTGTTAAAGAACTTCCCAATAAGGATATCCTCTCAAAAGTTGCAGAGGATGGTGTCGTTCACAAGGTCCAGGACCTCAAGTCTCAAGAAGGTCCCGAATTGTCTATTTGACTCTAGTTCATCTTAGTTTTGGCATATGAGTCTGTCTTTGTTTTAGATTGTTTTTTATTAAGTTTTCCTAGTAAATCTTCTATTTTTCTTGTTTTGTTTAGAATAATAACTAGAGTTTGGAATATCCATTATTGTGATTACAAATTGCTATGTCCAAAGTTTTCATCTTCATGTTTTTAGATTTATTGGCTTAAATTCTAAACTTGTTTGGAAGACGATTTTTGCAGTATTAATCTTTATGCTTTTATATATTGTAATATTGTTATGGGATATAAGTGTTTGCGTCTGTGAACTTTATTGTCTCATACTTTGTCAAAAGTGAAGTCGTTCATGAGTTGATATGCATATATTGATAAAAGAATGAATGGACTTTTGATAAATACAAAAGTTAACCCTATTATGTCAATTATCGATGGGAGATAAATTAAAAAATTTTGTGTCCAAGGATTATGTCTATTGCATATAATTATGCAAATGGTGATGGAAAATAGAATGAGTCCTTGTTTATTCCACGGTATAAGGTCGATCTCCGATCTACAATTTTTGTGTAAATATTGTGTTGTTCCATAAGGTGTCTTATGTTGAGTTCTATCGACTGAGTCATTGTTATGGAATAGTTGTTGTTCCATGAGATACTTTGTGTCAAGCATGCCCAATTAAATTGATTACTTTTGAGATTATTTTAGTTGTATATTTCGATTAGATTAATTATGGGGTTTCTTGTGATTAATCTAATTGAGTGTTTTTAAGAATCCATAAGTTTACTTATGTTGAGCATGTTCGATTAAATTAATTGTGGGTTCTCTTATGGTTAATTCAATTGAATATTTTGGATTCAAATTCATACTTGTATGTAATTTGTTATGTCCAAAGAAATCCTTCTTTTCTTTTTTAAATTATTAAGGTCGCTCTTGTTGTTCTTTCGGGAATGACATATTATGGGGGAGAGTTCTTTTGAACTTGGTCTTAATTGCCAAATCTTTATGGGGAGTGCGGTTGTGGAATATTATAGGGGTTATCTTGTATATTTATAAACTCCTTGATGAATTCCTTTAGCTTTGTCTTTATGATTACATCTAAACAAGATTATATATGCTTACTTTTAGTCATGAAACATCTCTTTCAGAAATTTCATTAGGATCCCGTTCTTGTACCGTTGCCAATTTTATTGACAAAAAGGGGAGAATTAATATGTAGTTCACACTACACATACATATGGTTTTCGGATCATTATGTAAGAGGGAGTGGTTTCCATGTGAGACAGAGTATTGACTAAGGAGGAGTGACATATCACCATAATATTGTTGTTAAAGTTGTGATACAATTGAACTTTGATGATGTGTAATGATACTATGACACTATATAATAATGATTGAGAACTCTTGTTTTCTCGTTGTTATAGCTACGGATTTTCAACAACGATGATGCTAGACTTACAACTTTTGGGATCATTGGAGTACTTGGAAGTGACGAATATTTTGAGTAATGTTGAAGATTAGGCATGTGGAATAGGATCTACAAAAGTTTTTTTTTTTATATTTTTTGTATTCCATATGTATTGATAGTTTTGTCATTAAAATTGATAAAGGGGGAGATTGTTAGAGCATTGCTCGGTCGAACTTGCATGCGTTGCTATCTCAAGCATGTTTGTCAATGTTAGTGATCAAAACTATAAGTCTTGATTTCTAGTCTACTATAACTAAGGTCTCGGACTAGGATAGAAAGTGTAGTTGAGATCAAGAACTCCATGAGAATCATCATACAAGACGAAGGACTACTCAAGGAACTGGTAGATCTTTATCGACTAAAAGGTATGTGGAGACTTGAACTTATCTATCACTCAAAAGTCTATTTATCTCATATCTTGAGACAAAAGTCATTTTGCTATATAGACTTAGATTATACACATTTGGTATTTCTAGCCGAGTTTATCTCACCTATCTATTTCTCGAAATATGTGTTGGTAAATCTTTCTCTTTAGACAATTTCATCTTTACCTAGTGATGAAAGTCATGTTATGTTTCAATCACTTTGAAAATTGCTCTGACGAAAAATGGTTTGTGAATAACAACTATATAACGTTCTCTGAGAATGTTTCAATGATTGGAATGAGAGTCTAGACTATATAACCATTGGAGGATATAAGCATTGTTGTGGAAACACATATATGTATAAGTCCTTATTCCTTGAAACGAAGTTTGCGAACTTTGTTGATCAATAGAACCGGAGTAGTGCGTGAGCTAAGTCCGCGAACTGGCAGAAGTTCACAAACTGAGAATTTCTACTGGAGTTTGTGAACTCCATCCGAAAACTTAAGTCCGCGAACAATGTTTGTGAATTTATATTTATAAACTAAGGAATGCAATTGCAAACCGTGGATATATAATTCATAAACCGATTCGAGTGAATCAAATCGTTTTTTCTTCAATTGTGTCTTGTGTAGTACATAAGATTTCCTTGCAATTGAACAACTCTCTAACTAGTTCATTTGAGTTATTTGAAATAGTTATGGTGAAAAAGAACATGGTTGATATGAAAGTGATCATATGGCTAACCATTTGGTTACTATTGTTGAACCAACTAATGTACAAGTTTGGGTACGGTTACATAAGCCTAAAAATGTGCATTGCATGTGTGTATAACAAGCTATGTTTTCGATCTAACGGTTGATAAATATTATCTTGAATCTAATCAATTTTTCATCTAATGTTGAATATTGAATGCTTTATTACCAAGGTAACTTAGATTAAAAACTCTGATTTGAAAGACTATATAAGGGAGAACTCTAGCAACTAGGAAACCTAATCCGACACATTCTGTGTGATACTAGTTGTGCTAAGATAGAGTCGATTCTCCTTTAACCTTTGGTTTCTTCTTATAAACTAGGTTAACGACTTAAAGACTTCATTGGGATTGTGAAGCCAGACCGATACTACTTTACTTGTATTTATGTGATTAGATCTTGCATATTCTATCATATGAGTACAATTGTAATAATTGGCTTGAGATTTTTATCTCTGATTGGAAAAATATAAAAGTAATCACAAACACTTCGTCTTATCGTTTGTGATTCCACAATACCTTTTTTCGCTGTGTCGATTAAGATTATTGTGAGGTGATTGATAATACTGAGCTGTTATTCGGGAACTAAGCCTGGTTTATCAATTGGTTCTTGTTCACCTTGATTTATCAAAAGACTGAACAAAACTCATAGGTATTTTCGTTGGAGACAGATTTATCTATTATCGTAGACTTTTCTGTGTGATACAGATTTGTTTATTAAAGTCTTCGACTTTGGGTCGTAACAACTTTTAGTTGTGAGTGAGATCAGCTAATGGAATCAAGTACGTAGTATCCTACTGGGATCAGAGACGTAGGAGCATAAATGTACCTTGGATCAGTGTGAGATTGGTTGGGGTTCAACTACAGTCCAGAACGAAGTTAATTTGTAATAGGCTAGTGTATGTAGCGGCTTAATACAGTGTATGTTCAATATGGACTAGGTCCCGGGATTTTTCAGGATTTGCGGTTTCCTCGTTAACAAAATTGTGATGTCGGTGTTATTTCTATTCCGCATTATATTTTGTTATATAATTGAAATAATACCGATTGTGCGTTGTTCAATCAATTAGAATATTCGACCTTTTGATTGTTGATTTAAATTGATTAACACTTGGATATTAGTCTTTGGTACCATCCAAGTTATCTCTCTTGTATTTAAATTGAGACTCGCAGTTTGCTTGAGTAAGATTTAAATCGAGAGATAGAGACATAAAAACTCTTCGATATATTTTTCTATTGATTGAGTCAAACTGTCTAGTTGATTCTCATAAAAGTATATTGGAGTTTGTCAATACAGATTGTTAAGAGAAATATTGGGTGTGGTTGTTATACCCCCGCCTTTTCAGTATGAGGTTCTCAATGAACTTTAACGTCTAGTAAATCTTCTTATAAAATTTTTATTTTTTGTGTTTTATGAAGAATAACTAGAATTTGGAATATCCATTATTGTGATTATACATAGCTATGTCCAATGTTTTCATCTTCATGTTTTTTAGGTTTATATGCTTGAATTCTAAAAAATTGTTTGGAAGATGATTTTTGCAGTATTAATCTTTATGGGTTTATATATTGCAATTTTTGATGGGATATGTGTGTTTGCTTCCGTGAACTATGATTGTCCCATATCTTGTCAAACGTTAAGTCGTTCGTATGTCGTTATGCATGTATTGATAGAAGAATGAATGAGCTTTTGACATTACAAAAGTTTGAATCCTATTATGTCATTATGCAAATATTGATGGAATATAGGTGATAGGTGTAGAATACACCGTATTTACTATCTAGAGTTTATGCTTTCTTTGCTATTTTTCTTATAAATTATGTACTTTATGCGTGTTTTTGAGTTATTAGGTACTCTGGAGTCACACGAGGGAAAATAAGAAGAAATCACCCTGTTTGAGCAAAAAGGGCAAAATCTGTCACTACAGACGATTGATATATGGAGTCGACCCAAGGTTAAGGGGTGGCCAATCATGATTCCCCTTATCTGTGACTAAGGGGTTGGTTTAATCCAATTATTACAACCCTAAATCGAGAAGATTACTTCTCAATCATTTTTTCGCCTGAAATCAAGACACAGAAAGAGGTGCAGCTTCAGCTGCTGTTACTTCCGAGAAATCGAGAGATGGATTGTTCAAAATTGTGAGAACAAGATCGAAAGCTGTTGCTGGTAATTAAGATGGAGAATCAGAGGAACACAAAGGTTTGAGTTATTGTTGATGTCGATTTCAGAAATGAAGAAACTAGGGTTTGAGGATGAACTGGTAAAGGGATTTGAAGTTGTTCTATCAAGAAGAAATTGGGTTTGAGCTTAATTGGAAAATCAGAAGAAGAAATTGGTGTTACTACCACCAAAATAGGAAGAAGAAGCTGTTGTCGCTTAAATTGAGACTGAATGGTTGTAATCAAGAGAGAGTCTGTGGTTAATTAGGGTTATGATTGTTTCTGCAATTGAAGAACAAAAAGCGAAAATCAGTGGTAGAACTGATATGGGTTTTCTGGGAAAGATCGATATATGAGTTTCAAGAACTGAGACCAGAGAAGGAAATTGATGGGTTTGTGATAATTTAGGGTTCAACCCTGTTACAGATAGATGTCGAATGGAAGAAATCAAAGATGTTTGAGTTATATGAGGAACAAGACAGCAAAGATTTGAAGTATCGGAAATGAAACTGAAGATGCTGGTGCTTCAGGTGTTGGTTTGAGGTGTTGAATTAAACATGCAAGTATGGTTGTTAGCAATAAAGAAGATCTGTGAAGTTATGGAAGATTGCAAAGTTGAGTTGGTGGTTTTGGTGGAGAGTTGGATGGAGTTGGTGTTGTTGTTAATGGAAGGAGGAATAATGAGATTATTGTAGCTGCAGTTTGGTGTCGGTACAACCTGAGATGACGTAGCTAATGGTGACTAAATCTAAAGCAAAGGAATAACAAGAGCTACTTTGCAGGGCAGGAACAGGAGCAGTGGACTGAACTTCTTGAGCTCAGTTATGAAATGGTTCTACTAGGTTTGAAATGGGGGTGATGTTATGCAATTGGTCATGCTGGTGATGCTGTAGGAGCTCAAATGGATGTAGCCTTGGTTGAGGCAGTGTTACTAAGGCACTGATGGTGTGTGCAGCTGCAGATTAGATGGAGCTAGAGCAAGAAATTATGATGTTGAGAAGGTGGTGTTAACTGTTATTGGCAGTGAATATAGAACTGATTGCAAGAGTTGGATAGGGAGTGTGCTGGTGCACCAATATAAGAAAATGGGATTGACCGAGGAAGCTACAGAAAGAATGGAGTAGAATGAGTGCAATTGGTTAGCTGATGTTGCCGCAACTGAAATAATTTGAACTGCAAACTGGTGAGGCTGTTATGTGTGCTCTGATGGATTGCAGTTGGGGTTTGGCCTTATTACTAATGGTGTTATTGCTTCGACCTGAAGTGGAAATGGTTCTGATGGAGTTGAGCTAAGGTGAAAATGATGATTCATAGTTGGGTTACAACCGTTGCAGAAGCTACAAAAGGAGTGAAATTATAAGAAGAAGATGCAGTTAGGTAATGTAGTTTTGATAGTGGTAAGAAGGTTGTCGTTCACTCGGAATTTTATAAAGATTTTATTTCAGATTAATAAAGAAAAATACTAAGACAAACTAATTGAAGTTGATTTTGTTTACCAAGGAGAGATGATTCTAGGGTTTTGGATTCCACTACTTCCAATATTTGTAAACTTAATAATAGTTCCTTTGAAAAAATACTCCTACTTTACTCAAAACAATTTTATAACTCAATCTCATGCTTTGGAAAATATAACGTTACAAGCTCTTTTTTTTATGACTTTCGTCGCTATACTAAAGCCTAATCCTCCTTCGCTTATAAAAGAACGGTAGAAACTACCCAAAATAATTATTACGAAGCATGTAAAGAAGAGAGAATTTTTAGACAAATTAAAACACAATTTTGGAGTATTTTTGCCAAGGAAAACAATTACTAAAATTCACTCATCGAAAATAGTTTCTTCCAAAACCCTAGAAAAGATATTTAGCTACTCATAGAATCAAAATTGAAGAAAATTTCATTAATCATTGTATTCAAAAAGATATAAATAAGCTTACAATGATTCTGCAGTAAACGATATAAGCCTTTTGTTGTTGATAAACGATACACGTTTTCTGCAGTTGAATAACGATACTATGCTTCTGTTGTTGAATTGCGACAGTTTTCTGCGACTGTTCTGGGCGTACTTTTGTTCTTCGTGTTCTTGAATATGTAGCAGCATGAAGAATTCTTGAACTTGTGATTCTATGATTCTAAGCCTCTACTTTCTTCTCCAAAGTATCCATCTCCCTTCTAAGACTCGAATAGGTTATATTTATACACACCAGGTACCTCCAATCCACAGAAATATTTAATTTCCCTAAATTATTTTCTTCCCTGCCAAGCTTCGAGAATTTCTTCTCAAGTTTTCTTATGCGTCTTCTGACTGTCCCAAAACACATCATTACTCTTGTTTGATTAGGTAACATGGTATCTAGACCGTAGAATCCTTGAAACTTTTCCAAACTTGCCAAACTCGAATCCATGAATATTTCTTTTACTGTTTAGCTTCAATTCGACTTTTAGCCCAAGTTAATCGATTCCAACACACGTACCACCCCTGTTAAGTCAAAACAGGATAATCCAAATCCAAAACATCGATTTAATCTCCTTCGAAAACCTTCAAATCCAAAACAGCAGTTCTCAGGTGAAAATAAACCCGAGAAATATATTTCCTCCAAACCCATGGTTACATCCAATTCTGGTCGATTCAGAGGTCATTACCAGCACTGTTTAGCCCAAATTAACAAACCCATTTGATCTTAGCTGTTGAATCCCACTGTAACACGTTCAGAACTCAAACCCTAATTTTTGCCATGAAGAACATATTTTCCCGCCAAAACAGTGAACTTTGATTCTTCTTCTGCCGATTATCTAGCCACTTCTGGTCAAAACAAAGACCATTACCATCCCTGTTAAGCTCAAGGGAGCAAACCCACAAAGTTTCAGCGATTTAATCTCAATAGAACATCATCAAATCTCAAACCCTAATTATGTTCTTCTTTTCCCGCCAAAATTCAAATTCAAAAGGTTGAAGATGACTACCCCTTATCCAACAGCAGCGTCCCCTTAGCAATTTGGGCTACATTTAGCAATTTTTGGGGGTGCAAAAAGTAATTTGTGGGGTACAAAGATGAATTTTGGGCTGCACATAGTGAAAAACTTCTGGGTGACTTTATCAACTCCTTCGGGACATTTCTGGGGTCCTTTAACACTTTTCTGGGTGCCTTTAACACTTTCTCGAGCATCCATCTCTTACCTCTCATATTCACTTCTTTTCTTTAACACATCACTAAGGTTGCCATGCTTTTCAGACAAAATTCGCATCACTAAAGCCGACATGCCTTTCAGAGATGAAGAAATAAAAGCAAATAATGAGAAATAAATCGCTTCCAACAATATTTGCACGTGAAATGACACTTTAGCCCTTTTAAGCGACGTTTCTTCTTCTTTTGCTCTAAAGTACCTAAAACTCAAAATCAAACAAAAGATACATAATTTACAAGAAAACATAACAAAGAAAGCATAAAAAATAGATAAATATCAAGGTGTTTTAGACACCTATCATTAGGCATGTGAGCTGGGATATGTTATGGAGGTGTTGGTAGCTGCAGCTGAATTGGTTGGTCATGAATGGAAGGAATGAAGGGCCTTTGTGACGCGTTATTAAAGCAGGTTGTGCATCTCAGAACCAACTCAGACTAAAGACAAGTCAGACAACCGACTCAGATATTACTTATCTGATTAGCCTCTGACTCGTGAAATTACTGAGTCGAGCCCATCTGAATCGATCTGTTTGAGTTAACTTAGTTTGACTCTACTCTGACTCGTTTGACCGGTCACCTGAGATGCTTTTCCGGTGCCGGATTCCGGCCAAAAACCCAGTTTTTCGGCGAGCGTTTTTGGGACAGATTTTCTACACAGATTTTTAACACTTGTGGGCTTGGTGGATTTCTATCTAATGGAATTTGAAGACTAAACCTAATTTTGGAACAAGAAGAGCTATAAAAAGGAAGTTTTCTACAACTTTTGGGACATCACAATATTATAATTCTTTTTCTTGGAGTTTTGGAAAACTATTTTCTAGGGTTTGTTTTCTTTTATGGTTCATCTTCTTTCTTTGATTATTATGATGATGAACTCCATTAATATGAGTAACTAAATACAATTATTGGTTGTGGGATAAAAGTTGATTTCTTCAAGCATGTTATTTGATTCTATGAATTAGTTTTGTCTCAATTCTATAGTTTATGATTCATCGTTTTCATTATCATATGATTTGAATGCTAATTTGGTTGAGTCTGGAATCAATTGGATTTGTTTTCATCTTTATAGCTATATTAGGGTTTTCAATACGTAAAAGTTGTTATCTCTGATTTTTAGTAGCATCTTGTGGTTAATACTTGTAGTGATACATCTTTTTAATAGCATATGAATCATAACCTTTGTTAAAATGAATTAGTGCTTTTACACGTTTGTTTGCATTGATTAGTCTTATTTCATAGAACTTATTGCTCTTAGGGAGTTAAACCTAATTGTGTTTGTACACTTTATGTTGCTTTTTAAGTAGATTTCACAATAGCATCTTTTAATGTTGTTTGTGATAAAATGGGGAAATAAATGGGATACTCTTGCGATCAAGATATCCTAGGACTTTTGATAATTGCGAGATTAAATTATCAATTCTAATCATTGATGAAAATACTTGTTTGTGAATGATACTATCCCGTGACCAATATCTTCTCCTTATTGATTATTCCAATTATTTGCTTTGCTTAATTACTTTTATTACTTTGATAAAAACAAAACACACTCTTGGTTATTTTGGTTACTTAAGAATATGAAAATTGCATAACAACAATCGCCGCTCTGTGGATACGAACTCTGTCTTATCGAATACTATATTTATATTTAGTTGAGTGAGGAAGTGAAATTATTTTTGACGCATACGACACTCATCAATAGGATGAACTTTGGATTACGAGGATTGTGTCTATTATATGTCATTGTCCAAATAGTGATGGAAAATAGAATGAATCCTTATTTTTATTCCGAATTATTGATCTTCCCCGATCCATATTTTTATGAATATATACTGTGAGACTCCATAAGGTTTCTAATGTTGAGCACAATCAACTAAGTTGTTCATTTCTTTTATGATTTAACTTAGTTGTTGCTCCATAAGGATCCTTATGTCAAAAATGATCAATTTTGATTATTTTAGTTGAGGCTCCGTAAGCTTTCTTATGCCGAGCATAACCAATTAAATTTATCACTTTTTGTGGTTAATTTGGTTGAAGATTTCCGATTAAGTTAATCATGAGTTTTCTTGTGGTTAATTTAATTGAGTACTTTGGATTCAAATTCATATTCGTATGTGATTTGTTATGTCCAAAGAAATCCTTATTTTCTTTTGAAATTAAGGTCGCTCTTGTTGTTCTTTTGGGAATGACATTTTATGGGGGAGAGTTCTTAATAGAACTTGTGCTTAATTACCAAATTTTTGTGGGGAGTGCGGTTGTGGAATATTATAGGGGTTATCCTGTATCTTTATAAACTCATTGATTAAAGCATTTAGCTTCGGCTATATGATTGCATCTAAACAAGTTAATATGTGCTTACTTTTGGTCATGAAATGTATCTATGGAAATTTTCATTAGGATCCTGTTCTCGTACCTTTGCCAATTTTATTGACAAAAAGGGGGAGAATTAATATGTAGTTCACACTATAAATACATATGGTTTTCGGATCATTATGTAAGGGGGAGTGGTTTCCATGTGAGATGGAGTATTGATTAAGGGGGACTGATACATATCACCATAGTATATTTGTCGAAGTTGTGATACAAATGAACTTTGATACTAATACTTTGACACTGTATAACAATGATTGGGAATTCTTGTTTTCTCATTGTTATAGCTACGGATTTTCAACAACGATGATGCTAAACTTACAACCTTTGGAATCATTGGAGTACTTGGAAGTGACTAAGATTTCGAGTAATGTTGAAGATTAGGCATGTTGAATAGGAGCTACAAAATTTTATTTATTTATTTTTGTATTCCATATGTATTGATAGTTTTGTCACTAAAATTGACAAAAGGGGATATTGTTAGAGCACTGCTCGGTCGAACTCGCATGCGTTGCTATCTCAAGCATGTTTGTCAATGTTAGTGATCAAAACTATAATTCTTGATTTCTATTATATTATATCTAAGTCTCGGACTAGGATAGAAAGTGTAGTTGATCTCAAGAACTCCATGGCGATCATCATACAAGACGAAGGACTACTCAAGGAACTGGTGGATCGTCATCGACTAAAAGGTATGTGGAGACTTGAACTTATATATCACTAAAAAGTTTATATACTCTATCCCTTATATTGAGACAAAAGTCGTTTTGCTATATAGACTTTGATTATACACATTTTCTATTTCGAGCGGAGCTTATCTCGCCTATCTATTTCTCGAAATATGTGTTGGTAAGCTTTCGCTTTGGCCAAGTTCATCTTTACCTAGTGACAAAAGTCATGATATGTTTAAATCACTTTGAAAATGTCTTTGACGAAATATGGTTTGTGAATGACAACAATATAATGTCCTCTAAGAATGTTTCAATGATTGAAATGAGAGTTTAGATTACATAACCAATGTTGGATATAAGCACTGTGTGGTAACACATATATGTGTAGGTACCGAATATCGTAAGATGTTGGGTTACGAATGTAGTAACAAATACAAGAGAAAAGTGTCGCAAGATAATGCGATAATAGAAGAAACACGGGAGAAGTGTGAAGGGTTTGCGAATATAGAATAAATTTACGATCAGAGGTTGTGATGCTTCGCAGGTTATATATAGTTGTACAGATTTCACTATAAATAGTAGTTCAAATACTAGATTGAGGGATCCTTTAAGTGAGTGTTAGAAAAAGTCTTAAGAGAGAGAGAACATAGAAAATTGTAACTGTTCTAATTTCCATCAACATATTTCTTTGTAATCAGTTGAGAATATTAATCAAAATTGTCATTTTTCATGAAGAACTTCTTAAATTTTTACGAATTCTACTGAGGGTGTAGTTGTAGGATTTCTTGCAACTACATAATTGGCGCTAGAAACATGGACTGAAGATTGTTATAGCAGAAATTTGAAGGAGTTTTGGAAATTTGAAGATCAAATGGAGTCAGTAGATGAAGATTGCAAAAGAGAAGAATGTAATATGATCACAAAGACAATGATTGATGAATTTCATAACAACATGAAGGGAAGGATACACAAACGAGATTGTAGAGGAAGAAAGATCATGGAAGTGGAGAAAATAACAACTTTGAAAGAATGGGAAAAGCAGAAAATCACATTTTCAGTAGAAGAAATTCCAAATGAAGACTTGAACCACACTTCACCATTAGTAGTCACAATTCCGATCATGCGAGATGAAAATAAAGCTACAAAATCTATAGAAAAATGGAAATTAAACCGAGTTTTGATTGATACAGGGAGTTCTGTTGATATTATATTCTATCATGCACTTAAGGGGATGGGGATTAAAGATGAAGAGATCACAAATTCAGAATATCTTATCCATGGATTGGGAAAATCTACAACAAAATCCAAAGGGGAAATAATGTTACGAGTACCGCTGGGAGAAATCGAAACACACATAGTTTTATGTGTGGTAGATATGGAATCTCCATATAATATGCTGATGGGAAGACCATGGATTCATGCGATTAAAGTTGTTGCTTCGACATTACATCAATCAAATAAGTTTCCTACACCAAGCGGAATACAAGAAATAAAAGGGGATCTTGATAGTGCAAAATTTTGTTATCAGATTGAAGTAAAACAGTGTGGAGGAAGAGCAAGAAAGAAATAATTTCGTAGAAAACTTGTGAAAGAAGCGAAAAAGGAAGAGGAGTTCAGAGTGTATACAATAAGAGCAAGAGAGGGAAAAGGAATACCAAGTGAGATCCCAGAAAAATAAGGAGAACCAATGAAAGTAATCAAAGAACCAACACATATGGGAGAGAAAAGTCCTAGTTACGTTGTAACAGAACTAACCAAAGAAATAAATATTGGAATTGAAGAGGAGCCTTTAATCTTGCGAATTGGAACTAAGATGGACGAAGAAGAAGAGAAAAGAATTATTGATCTCTTACGAGAATACAAATATATATTCGCAGGAAGTGTAGATGAAATACCAGGAATTGATCCATCAATGGCGTGTCATAGATTGAACATAGATAAAAGCGTAAGACCATTCAAACAAAGAATAAGAAAGATCTCGCAAAATTATCATGCACAAATAGAAGAAGAATTACAAAAGATGTTGGATGCAGGAATCATAAGAGAAGCAAAATACCCAGAATGGATTGCGAATATGGTCATTGTTCCAAAGAATAATAAAGGGATAAGAATTTGTATAGATTTCACTGATCTAAACAAAGCCTATCCCAAAGACAGTTTTCCATTTCCATATATACCACAAATGGTGGAATCAGCTAAAGGACATGATAGAGTCACTTCACTCGATGGATATAAAGGGTACAATCAAATATCACTCGCAGAAGAATACCAAGAACGTACTGCCTTTTTTGCTCCAAGAGGTTTATATTGTTATGTGAAGATGCCATTTGGTCTGCGAAATGCGGGTGCTACATATCAACCAATGGTCGAAAAGGTGTTCGCAAAGTGGATACATAAAACCTTAGAGGTGTATGTAGATGATATGTTGATAAAAAGTAAAGAGGCCAAAGATCATGTGCATGATTTGAAGGAAATATTTGAACAAATGAGAAAATTCAACATCAAATTGAATCCTGAAAAATGTGTAATTGGAGTTGCGTCAGGAATTTTTTTGGGATACATAGTATCAAAGGAGGGAATACAAGTCGATCCAGAAAAATTACAAGCAATCCGTGACATGCCAACACCTGCAACGGTAAAAGAAGTGCAAAAGCTAAATGGACTCTTGGCTTCACTTGGAAGATTTGTTTCGCGAATATCAGATAAGTGCAAACATTTCTTCAACATACTTAAGAAGGGAGAAAAATTCAAGTGGACTGATGAATGTGAAAAAGCTTTTCAAGGAATCAAAGAATATCTCGCGAATACATCCATATTACAGAAACCAGAGAAAGATGAAGAATTATTGGTATACCTCGCAACAACTCAATATGATTTAAGTGTAGTTCTATTACGAACAAATGCAGGAATAGAAAGGCCCATTTACTACATCAGTAAAACTTTTAACACAGCAGAGAGAAATTATTCTAAAATGGAGAAGTTAATCTTAGCCCTGGTTTATGCATCATTTAAGTTGCGAATATACTTTCAAGCGCATGTGATAAAAGTGGTAACCAAAGTCCCAATTGAGTCAATCATGAAGAACACAAAAATATCTGGAAGAATAGAAAGGTGGAATGCACAAATAAACCATTACAAGATAAAGTACGAGGTGCTATCATTGCAAAAGTCACAAGTTGTCACAGATTTATTGGTAGAATTTCCTTTGGAAGAAGATGAGGCAGTAGAAGAAATGATGGATACTGAAGAAGAATTTGGGAATCCAAAAGACCTATTAAAAGAACCAAATAGATGGGAAATTTTAGTAGACGGATCATCCAACAGTGATGGGAATGGAGTAGGAGTTGTGTTAATTTCACCAGAAGGAGAAAGAAGAGCATTCTCATTCAGACTAGAATTTGCATCCACGAACAATGAAACGGAGTACGAAGCTGTAGTGCATGCATTGAAGATCGCAATAGAAAATAAGATCGAAAATATAAGAATAACAAGTGATTCTCAGCTGGTAATTTGTCAAATTAAAGGGGAATATACCATAAATGAGTCTTCGTTGAAGAAATACAAGAAACTCGTTGATGAATTATCTGCGAAGATACCAAAGTTAAAATGGAGGAATATAACAAGGAAATACAATAGACTCGCAGATGCTTTTGCATTCATTCCAAGTATGATGACAAACCCTAATACAAGAAATATCAAAATCCAGACAATTCAACATCCATCAGTGAATAAAGAAGAAGAAATTGAGGAAGCAGTTGCGATGGAAGTAGAAAGGGAACTACCAGACGACATCGCAGAAGATCTCGCAGATTGGATAAAGGACATTCATGCATATCTCGCAAAAGGAGAAATACCCAGGAACAGACTAGAAGCACATAAATTAAAGAGTCGTGCAACAAATTATGAGTTACGAGAAGGAATTTTATACAAAAAATCTTTCAGTGGACCACCTCTCAGATGTTTAACTCGTGAAGAAGGATAAAAAATATTGAAGATGTTACGTGGAGGAGAAGCTGGTAATCATAGTGGGGGAAGATCCCTAGCTTATAGAGTAAAAATACAAGGATATTACTGGCCTTATATGCACACAGACGCAAAATTGTTGGTGAGATGATGAAAAGAATGTCAACGACATGGGAAAAGAACTCATGCACCAGGGGCACCATTAACCTCTTCAACAAGCTGCTGGCCTTTTGGGAAATGGGGATTGGATATTTTTGGCCCATTTTTACTTGGATCTGGGAAGAGAAGATACTTAATAGTCGCAACATATTATTTCACGAAGCTCGCAGAGGTAAAAGCAGTACAAATATTCGCGATAAGGATGTTTTTACATTCATATTTGAGAATATCATTTGTAGGTATGGAGTTCCAGCACAATTAGTATCCGACAATGGGAAATAATTTGAAGGGCAGAATATAGAGATGTTACTCAGTGCTTTTAGGATAAAATGTGGGAAATCAACTCCATTATATCCACAAGCTAATGGACAGGCATAGGCAACATATAAAACAATCGCAGATACAATCAAAAAGAAATTAGAAGGACATCTCAAAGGGTGGTGCGAGCAAGTGCCTAGTGCAGTCTGGGCATATAATACAACTAGAAGGGAGGCAACTGGAATGTATCCTTATTGTTTAACATATGGAGTTGAAGCAGTATTGCCAACAGAGGTTGTAATTCCAACAACAAAGAAAGAAGTTTGGGAAAGAAATTTAAGTGCAGGGGTGATATTAAGTGAACTGGATGATTTGGAAGAAAAAAGGGAAAAGGTGTTGCGACATATGAAAATTTATCAGGAAAGATTAGCTCGAGAGTATAACAAGAGAGTTATTGAACGTGAGTATCAACCAGGTGATTTGGTCATGCGAGAAACACCTCCCTACCAGAAAGAAAATGGAGGAAAACTAGCACCAAAATGGGATGGACCATATGTCATTAAAAAGGTTGTGGAAAGTGGATCTTATCGGATGATGGATCCAGAAGGGAAAGACATGGGTTTAAGACTTGGTCGACCCTGGAATAGATTGTATTTAAAAAGGTATTATCCATAAAACTCATGATAATTTTGCGAATATCGTTTGCTCGCACAAAAACTACCAAAATTACAAATTTTAAAATTCTTATTGCGATCAGCTTTCATTAAAGAAAGACGCAAATTTATTTGCGATAAGCTTTCATAAAAGAAAGCCGCAAACTGTGATCAGCTTTCATAAAAGGAAAGAAAGCCGAAGAAATTTTACACAGGCAAACCTTTATGACGTACAACCTAGTTCGCGGAGCAACATTTCGCAAGAGGCAAAGTCCTAAAGTACGTCATTTAAGGGGGTACCTATAAGCATGGCTCAGGGGAAACGGAACACCACCATGGAACCTGAGTACATGGACATTACGGGGTACATAACCCAAAAACGGGGTACCTATCCGGGTAAGACACCTTGGATTCTCAACCTAATCTTGCGATGTAACATGATTTAGGTTGGGCGACTAAGGCATACTATATTTCCAAAGAAGTGCAGAAAACGATCAAGGCGCCGAGGTATACGGTTGAGTCAAGAGTGCCGGATGGGTTTGAAGCACATCTGCCATTCTTGACAAGTCTTTGAAATTGATGCACTTGGCCCAAAGATACCCCATAGTGTGCAACCTCGTAACTATAAGCCCTATAGGAAAAAAGGATAAGAGGTTGCGAACAAAAGCTGGTTGTTTCTAGAACCGGATGGGAAGAGCTAACCTTGTATGGTCGATGTACGCTTCCTTGAAGGGGCAACCAAGGGGAAGATAAAGGGAATCACCCTCCATTAGGGAGCTGATAAGTGCTATAAGACACAAATGTCACGAGGCTTTTTGTTCGCAAGAACATAAAGGCTTGTCATATTTGTGCAACAATTGTATTTCTGCGAGTAAAAAAAAAAAAAGATATATATATACTCGCAGAATAAAAAAAAGAAGTTAAGATGAGATCAATGGGTTATTACATGAAAGTGTGATAACGTCCTGCGATTTCATCGCAAGACGATAATGTAACAAGGCTGTATATTCGAAAGTATATTCAGACTTGTCATATTATCACAAACACAAAAATATTGTTAATATAAAGTCAAGGGGTTGAGGCATGCGAATGCACCAACGTCCTGCGACTTTATCGCAAAAGAGGTGGAAAAGTAAGACCTTTACTTAGGAAGGCATGATAAGACCACAGAAACTAATGAAGTCAATTCCGTCAATATCATTGGAGATTCTTTATATTCTCAACAAGAATATATATCAAGAATTCCTACGAAAAGAGGCAATTTTATTCGCAATCAAGGATGGATATTTCATACTCATTAAATTTTTCGAGGATTGAATACTTTTCATATTTCTTCAAGGATTGAATACTTCTTATACTTCTTCAAGGATGTTTCATAATTCTTATACTTCTTCAAGGATGTTTCATAATTCTACAAGGAGGTTTCATACTTCTTATACTTCAAGGGGGAGATTTCTTATTTACTTCGCAACAACCTGAAACTTTGCAACTTAAACTGAGGCAGATATTCTAATACTTACAACAACAATTGATCACCTGAAGAGCAATAATAATGGGAAAGGGAATACTAAGCTAAGTCTTCAAGATATGTTATTTCTCTTCATATGATCAATTTATTCAATTTATGAAAATCAAGAAAGTATTTAATTAGAGAAAGGTCAAATCATTATCGCAAAATATAAAATATACTTCTTAAGGAACATAAACAGTAAGAAGAATTTTTTGTAAAAAAAGGACCAATTGTAACCAAGAGAAAGAGTTCAAAAGAAAGAAAAACAAGAGGATTAACGATAACTTGGGAAAGAAGTTTATCTTGCTTAATGCTCTTCATCAACACTTTGTGCTGGATATTTAAGATGAGTAGGATCATCAGCAGTGTTCAATTCTTGCGAAACATTACCCTCTGTAGAGCCTTCAATAGGAGCTTCTCCTTGAGGGATATATTCTTTTTCACCATCAAGTCCTTCATCATCACTCTCGTAATCAAAGTCACTATCAGGATCACAAGCAACTTCATCATCAGATATTTCCAGAGGTTCAACTTTCACTGGAAACAAGGATCTTGATAAGAGAATGTTGATTACGAAGACTTGAGCTTTCAGATGACTTTCACGAAGTAGAGCCTTCTGGTGGTTAGTATCTTCAATATCTTTGGCATAAGCAAGATGGTTGAATCTCTGATTGGCACGATCACGAGAATTGATCAAACGAGTAGAAGGCAAAGCGTTCTTCTTGCGAAGCTCAGAACATGTGGTCTCCAATCCAGCTTTAGCATTGCGAAGATTGTTCTCAGATTCTGCGAGTGAAACAAAATTCAAAGAATCAATTCTGTGAATATAACAAAGTTTAAAGGTATATCAAAGGCAGTCAAATTTTAATGACTACCATCTCTTTGTGAAGTAATAAATTGATCTAAAGATAGACAACAATTCTTCATCTGATCCATAGCTTTATCAAAACCATCACCAACTAATCCTTCAAGTCTGGATTGAAGCTTTTGATCTTTGGAAAGAAGAAATTTATTATCCTTCGCAAGTTTTGTATTAAGGTTTTCTAGTTGGGAATAATCTTCTTTAAGTTTATTCCTCTTAGTGTTCAAGATTATATTCTTATTAAGAAGGGATTTCTTCTCGGCAGCAAAAGAACTTCTCTCTGCATCTGAAGACTTCTTTAATTCTTCAAGTTCACCTTTTAACAAATAAAGGAGATTTTCTTAGTCGCAACATTTACTCTGAAGAATATTCAATTGTTGTGAAGAAACGGCCATTGTATTCAAATACGAACATCTTTCTTCTGATAAGGTTTCATTCTCTTCTAATAGGGTTTCTATTCTTAAATCGGCTTTAGTTAAAGAAGAAGTGAGCTGAGATATTTCATCGTTCAAAAAATTTTGATCGTAAATTAATTGGGTATTCTCTTGGAAAATGGCATCTAAATTATCAAGAGCACATGAATGAAGACTATATAAGTGGGAAAATTGGTTCAAAAGACTTTCATACTTGGCTTGAAATTCTTCTGCGTCTGATTCATGATTAAGTACCAACATTCTACATTTCTGGATTGATTCTATAAAGGGGAATGGGTTTTAATGGGTGTTTCAAACATGCGAGAAATAGAAACAAACAAAAGGAGAAAATATAAAGATAATAGCAATACCTTTTAATGCATCATTCCTCTTACGAAAGATTGCACAATCTAGAGAATCATTTTGAAGCTGATGATTATCTTTACGAAGATTCTCACACTCCGCTTTCAAAGACTCATGAGTTTGGCGAAGCAATTCAACTTCTTTTTCCAGGGCTTGACATGAAATAGAAACATCAGGATTGATGAAGTTGTTGAGCATTTCGCAAAATTCAGACTGCGAGCGAACATTTGAAGACTTCGCAGTATTACTCAAAACATCAGATAACATCTGGAAAGCTGAATAAATTCCATCTCGAACTTCTAGAGGAAGGGGAGAAGAATTCGAAGGAATAAAAGCAAGTTGTAAATTGCTTAGAGCAACAACACTCAAAGGATTAGGAGATAAAATGGGTTTTTTTAAGAGAAGGGGTTGAGAAGATAGCTTGCGAAGGTTGATCTTGAAGAAGTATTGATAAATTGACAGGGGTGGGAGACTGAAAACTGGGTAATGGATTAGAGGCAGGAGTTTTCGAAGAAGTTCATGCACAAGGAGGAGAGGAAAATTCTTTATCAATCACAGGAAGGAAATAACTGATTGAAATTGATGGCTTGAATTTGATAATACAAGATCTCTTGGTAAGGTTGGATTCTTCACCGACCTACGAATCAAAATGTAGATTAAAAACTGAGGCAACAATATATTGTTTCAGAAGGAAGACAGAGTATTTTAACTACCTTTTGATTCTCGGATTTTCTTCTTCGAGAGATAGGGTTTGAGCTTTTAGTTGAAGGTTTCACCTGAGAAGCAGTTTTGCTGAAAGAAATCAAAATCAAACAATGAATTAAATAGAAATAAAAGAGACAAACAAGTGAAAGATGCGAGAGATAAAAGAAGATTACCTCGGAGAACTCATGATGGGATTAACAGGAAGAGAAGGCGATAACCGAAGAAGTGATGTGAGAAGAAGATAAAGTTGCAGAAGTAAAAATAGAAGGTAAAAAAGATAAGGAAGGGAATAAAAGGAGTATATATAAGGGAATAGTTAGGAAAAGACGGTTATAAAAGACGTGTTCGAATTCTAATAACTAAAAAAAAAAAAAAAAAAAAAGGAATAAGTAACGGTTATATTCTCACGATCATTACTTCTTCGCAGAAATGACATGAGAAGAGGCAAGATGTAGGTACCGAATATCGTAAGATGTTGGTTTATGAATGTAGTAACAAATACAAGAGAAAAGCGTCGCAAGATAATGCGATAATAGAAGAAACACGGGAGAAGTGTGAAGGGTTTGCGAATATAGAATAAATTTACGATCAGAGGTTGCGATGCTTCGCAGGTTATATACAGCTGTACAAATTTCACTATAAATAGTAGTTCAAATACTAGATTGAGGGATCCTTTAAGTGAGTGTTAGAAAAAGTCTTAAGAGAGAGAGAACAGAGAAAATTATAACTGTTCTAATTTCCATTAACATATTTCTTTGTAATCAGTTGAGAATATTAATCAAAATTTTCATTTTTTATCAAGAACTTCTTAAAGTTTTACGAATTCTACTGAGGGTGTAGTTGTAGGATTTCCTGGAACTACATAATTGGCGCTAGAAACAGGGACTGAAGATTGTTATAGCAAAAATTTGAAGGAGTTTTGGAAATTTGAAGATCAAATGGAGTCAGTAGATGAAGATTGCAAAAGATAAGAATGTAATATGATCACAAAGACAATGATTGATGAATTTCATAACAACATGAAGGGAAGGATACACAAACGAGATTGTAGAGGAAGAAAGATCATGGAAGTGGAGAAAATAAAAACTTTGAAAGAATGGGAAAAGCAGAAAATCACATTTTCAGTAGAAGAAATTCCAAATGAAGACTTGAACCACACTTCACCATTAGTAGTCACAATTCCGATCATGCGAGATGAAAAGAAAGCTACAAAATCTATAGAAAAATGGAAATTAAACCGAGTTTTGATTGATACAGGGAGTTCGGTTGATATTATATTCTATCATGCACTTAAGGGGATGGGGATTAAAGATGAAGAGATCACAAATTCAGAATGTCTTATCCATGGATTGGGAAAATCTACAACAAAATCCAAAGGGGAAATAATGTTACGAGTACCGCTGGGAGAAATCGAAACACACATAGTTTTATGTGTGGTAGGTATGGAATCTCCATATAATATGCTGATAGGAAGACCATGGATTCATGCGATTAAAGTTGTTGCTTCGATATTACATCAATCAAATAAGTTTCCTACACCAAGCGGAATACAAGAAATAAAAGGGGATCTTGATAGTGCAAAATTTTGTTATCAGATTGAAGTAAAACAGTATGGAGGGAGAGCAAGAAAGAAATAATTTCGTAGAAAACTTGCGAAAGAAGCGAAAAAGGAAGAGGAGTTCAGAGTGTATACAATAAGAGAAAGACAGGGAAAAGGAATACCAAGTGAGATCCCAGAAAAAGAAGGAGAACCAATGAAAGTAATCAAAGAACCAACACCTATGGGAGAGCAAAGTCCTAGTTACGTTGCAGCAGAACTAACCAAAGAAATAAATATTGGAATTGAAAAGGAGCCTTTAATCTTGCGAATTGGAACTAAGATGGACGAAGAAGAAGATAAAAGAATTATTGATCTCTTACGAGAATACAAAGATATATTCGCAGGAAGTGTAGATGAAATACCAGGAATTGATCCATCAGTGGCGTGTCATAGATTGAACATAGATAAAAGCGTAAGACCATTCAAACAAAGAATAAGAAAGATCTCGCAAAATTATCATGCACAAATAGAAGAAGAATTACAAAAGATGCTGGATGCAGGAATCATAAGAGAAGCAAAATACCCAGAATGGATTGCGAATATGGTCATTGTTCCAAAGAAGAATAAAGGGATAAGAATTTGTATAGATTTCACTGATCTAAACAAAGCCTGTCCCAAAGAAAGTTTTCCATTGCCAGATATACCACAAATGGTGGAATCAGCTAAAGGACATGATAGAGTCACTTCACTCGATGGATATAAAGGGTACAATCAAATATCACTCGCAGAAGAAGACCAAGAACGTACTGCCTTTTTTGGTCCAAGAGGTTTATATTGTTATGTGAAGATGCCATTTGGTCTGCGAAATGCGGGTGCTACATATCAACGAATGGTCGAAAAGGTGTTCGCAAAGTGGATACATAAAACCTTAGAGGTGTATGTAGATGATATGTTGATAAAAAGTAAAGAGGCCAAAGATCATGTGCAAGATTTGAAGGAAATATTTGAACAAATGAGAAAATTCAACATCTAATTGAATCCTGAAAAATGTGTAATTGGAGTTGCGTCAGGAAAATTTTTGGGATACATAGTATCAAAGGAGGGAATACAAGTCGATCCAGAAAAATTACAAGCAATCCGTGACATGCCAACACCTGCAACGGTAAAAGAAGTGCAAAAGCTAAATGGACTCTTGGCTTCACTTGGAAGATTTGTTTCGCGAATGTCAGATAAGTGAAAACATTTCTTCAACATACTTAAGAAGGAAGCAAAATTCAAGTGGACTGATGAATGTGAAAAAGCTTTTGTTCATCATCCTACTTAAGAACGGGCGACTAAATCGGCGAAAAAAAGAAAAAAAGAAAAAAAATTCCACATTTGTTCTTACAAGAAATTATAATCTGCTAATCAGGTGAATTCAAATGATTAGTGGATCTGAATCGTCATATCCTTCTAACTAACGATCTCAATTTTTATCGATTTCTAATGGAGACTACTTCATCATCCTCACCTAAATATATTTGTCCCTGGTATTTCCTGGATGATTCAAAAGATACAACTGATATAGAGCTTGATATAACTTCTGTAAACAAAGAGTATGCTGCTGGGAAGAATCAGAAAAAATCATATGCTAGTATGGTGACACCTCTCAGATTGCTAGATTTTGATCCATCAAAACTGCCTAAACCATGCTTTAATGGATCGAATGTCTCAATCCGTATATCTGAGGAAGAATATAAAAAAGGGGTGCTAGATTGTAAAAATTTCTTGATTGGCAGATTGGTGTTACCTAAGGGTACGATTCCTATGAAGATAGAAGAAATTAATGACAAGCTGAAACAAGTATGAAGTATTAAACCTTGGTTTATCTCACCACTGGGCAAAGGTTTCTATTATTTCAATTTATCTTCTGCGGAAGACGTTACTTATGTTCGATCAGTATGAGTCTGCAATATCAAGCCGGGTATTTTTCACTCTTGCAAATAGATTCCTGATTTTAATCCACATAAGCAAAATCAAACTCTAGCGCAGGTTTGGGTTCGATTATATGATTTAAGCTATAAATGGAGATCTAGAACACTATTTGAGATTGCGAGTACCATAGGTGATCCTTTATATGTTGATAAGGCTACATTAACTAGAAGCTTTGGGATATATGCGAGGGTTATATTTGATATTGATCTAGCAAAACCACCGCTCTATGAAATACGAGTTGAAAAAAATGACTATTTTTTCTCTGTAAGAGTTCAGTATGAAAAAATTCCATCCTATTTCTCATTCTGTAAAACGATAGGGCATGAGGAAGGAAACTGTAAGAATAAAAAACAAAAAGAGATTCATGAAAATGATTCGAGCAAGGAAGTGGGAAATCATTTAAAGCCACAGCATGTTAAAAAGAACCCGGAAGCAAAAACTGCAAGTGAAAAAATTGGTGTAGCACCGGTGACTACCACCCAGACGGAAAATGAAATTGATGATGACCCCATTGGGATTACACAACCAAGCTTGAATTGTTCTTAATTAGAAGATGCTGTCGAAATACATGACCAATGTTATAATGAAGCTCCCTTAGTGGATTTAGAAGGCAATGGATGTGACACACAACCAAGAAATATAAGTGTTGAGGCTTTGGAAGGCGATACGGGGGACAAAACACGGACTATGACACCTATTATGCTTGAGGATGATAATGTAAGCGTTGAGATGCTAGACGGTGCTAATGAGGAAGAAACTTCCTTTGAAGTAGTTCTAACCAAATCTAAAAAAAAACGCGTTCTGGAAAAGGCATAGAAAATGGAGCTAGCGGAATCTAAAACTTGGACTATGCGTCCAAGGAACACGATCAACTAGTCTTAATGAGAACGATCTTCTAGAACTTGCGTGGCTTTGGTAACTCTGACACGCAACTTGTTTTTTACAATTATTGTCGTAAATTTACTTCGGAGTTTGTTTTTATCGCGGAGCCATGGATCAATTTTTCGTCTATCCCTAACAACTTCTGGACTAATCTTGGTATGAAGTTAGTTGCAGTTAATGATAGAGGTAATCAGTGGCCGAATTTATGGTTTTTATGTGCTTCGAATGTTAAATTGGATGTCATCAAAAATACTAGGCAAATGATTTCTTGTAAGGCTACTATAGGGAACATGGACTACTATATTTCCGGTGTTTATGCTGCAACTTATTATCTTTCCCGTAGGGATATGTGGTTTGATTTTACTGATTTGATGACTAATCTAAAGGGTCTTTGGTGCTTTATTGGTGATTTCAATGCGGTCATGGGTGCTCATGAGAAGTATAGATGCCCTTCTCCTTCTAGACTGTCTTGTGATGATTCCTTGGCCTTCACGGAGACTAATAATCTTTATCATATGAATACCAAGGGGGCGAAGTTCATATGGTCTAATGGTCGTAAAGGAAGACATCATACGGAGCTTCAACTGGATAGAGTTATTTGTAATGAGCAGTGGCTATTATACTGGGATTCTACGGTGTGCAGCACGTTACCCCATGTTAAATCAGATCATTATCCTTTACTGTTGGAGTCGATCAAGGGAGATAAAACTTTCGACTCTTCGTTCAAATTCCAAAGGATGTGGTTAAATCATTCGGGTCTAAGAGATGTGGTTAACAATGCTTGGCAACAACAATTTTTTGTCTGTCCAACGTACGTTCTTATTCAAAAGCTAAAGCTTCTGAAGTTAGTGCTTAAGTGTTGGAACAGGGAGTTTTTTGGAGATATTCACAAGAAGGTCAGTGGTGCTACAACCGCCATGGACAACATTCAGCGGCGTATTGTGGAGGAAGGTTACTCAGATGATCTGCACTTGATAGAGGTTGAGGCTTCAAACAATCTGGTAGACGCTCTTAAAATGCAGAAATATTTCTGGAGAGATAATTCGAGACTTAAGTGGGTAAAGGATGGCACTGCTTGCACTAAATTCTTTCACACTTATGCAAAGATCAGAGTGGCAACTAACAAGCTCACTCATTTGAAGGCAAATAATGAGCTGTTGAGCTCTCGTGAGGAAGTTTCAAACCATGTGGTTTCTTATTTTCAAAATTTATATGATGCGGACAGTGTTAACCTATCTACAGATTTCATTTTGCGGAATACTCGGAGAATAGTTTCTCTGGATGATAACACTTGTCTAACTGCCATGCCAGACAAGCTGGTAATTAAAGTTGCGGTGGATGCAATGAATGCTAATGGTGCTCCCGGGCCGGATGGTTTCGGAGGTAACTTTTTCATTGCATTCTGGGATATAGTAGGTAATCCCTAATGGTTGGCTAATCCCTAATGCAAATGGTTGGCTAATCCCTAATGGTTGGCTAATCCCGTATGTGACTAACTCGGTTCAATTATTTTTCCAAAATGGTTGGCTAATCCCTAATGCAAATCCTAGTCATGTTATTATCATCCCTAAAGAGTCAGGTGCTGATGTGATTGAGAAATTTCGTCTCATTGCCCTAAGAAACTTCCATTTCAAGATTATTGGCAGGATCTTAGCTAACCGCCTGACACCAATTACTTCAAAATTGATATCTCTACAGCAAAGAGCTTTTCTAAAAGAGAGAGATATTTTTGATTGCATTGGTATTACTTCTGAGGCGATCAACATGCTGAATTACAAGTGTTTTGGAGGTAACATTGCTCTTAAACTCGATATCAGAAAAGTTTTGATACTCTAAACTGGGATTTCCTTATTCAGGCGCTTCAAGGTTATGGTTTCTGCGATACTTTTGTGGGGTGGATTCAGACCATCTTGAACTCGTCTAGGCTGTCAATTGTAATCAATGGAAAGGAAATGGGATATATTAGCTGTAAGAGAGGAGTGCGCCAGGGTGACCCTCTCTCTCCAATATTGTTTTGCTTGGAGGAAGACATCCTCAGCAATGCTATCACCAAGGCATTTACGCAGGGAAAGGTGCATCACATTTCTTCTCCGAGAGGTACAATCTTTCCATCTCATGTGATGTACGCGGACGACATCATGGTATTCTGTGGAGGCACTAAGCGATACATTCGGGTGTTAATGAACATTTTCGAGGAGTATGGTCAGAACTCGGGCCAATTTATAAGTGCCGCAAAATGTACAATGTATGCTAGAAAGCATGCTCATGACAGAATCTCTGTTATCGTGTCTTCCTACAACATTCCGATGGGTACTCTTCCTTTTAGGTATCTGGGAGTCACTATTTTTCGAGGTAAGCCTAGAGCTATTCACTTTCGTGAAAGTATGGATAGATTAAAATTAAAAAATTTAGCTTGGAAGGGTAAGTCCTTGTCTATGATGGGTAGATTAGAGCTTGTTAATTCGGTAATTGCCAGTTCGGCAGTGCATAGCTTTCATGTTTACAAATGGCCTACATCTTATATTCAAACTCTTTAAAAGTGGGTAAGAAACTTTGTATGGTTGGGTGATATTAACATTATACATCACAATACCGTGGCTTGGGACAAAGTGTGTCTTCCAGTGAATGAAGGTGATCTTGGTATCAAGTGTATGAGGAGCCTGAATGACGCTGCACTAATGAAAATGACCTGGAGGATCATGATAGTAAACTCTACCTTTGGCAACTTCATAAAGGTTCGTTTTGTTGGAACGGCTTATAAGAAATCTTCCATTTGGTATGGTCTTAAACAACAATGGAGAATCATTCAAGAAAATTCAATCTGGTTAGTTGGTAATGGAAGAAACATAGATTTCTGGAATGACCATTGGAACAATAATATGGACCTTTAGATTGCGGATTACTTGGATCTGGATAATTTAGATCTTCACAACTCCGTAGCGGATTTTATAGTTGATGCGGAGTGGAAGATTCCTTCTTACATGCCGGAGATAACTAGTCAGATTCAGCAGTGGATTAAAGAAACTCCTTTTGCTCTTCACATTAAGGAAAATAAGGTGTGGAAGGTGAGTACTTCTGGTGATATTAGTATGAAAGATGCTTATAATTTTCACAGACCTAAGGAAATGGAAAGGCGGGATTACAAAGACTTATGGTCAATAAAGATCCCTCCTCGTCGGTGTGGAAGGCTTTGCATCATAGAATAACTTCGGACGATAATGTAAGGTACTTTGGAATGGATACGGTGAACTGTTGCAATCTCTGTCAAACTACCTGCCGTGGTGAATCTCAAGAACACCTGATTTTTAGCTTTGGGTTTGCTACTTCGATATGGAATTGGGTTATGCATGTTTTCAGCATTCGGCTTGACTGCTCTAATGTGCATTCGATTTTCGCCTCTGTAAGAGGTTTTGTGGGATTCTCTCAAACAAGGAACCTACTTTGGATTGCAGTGGCTAGCTGTATTTGGACTATTTGGTTTTTCCGCAAAATGTTAAGATTTGATCACCGGGTTATCTCTTCTCAACAGGAAATTACTATGCTATCTCATCTGGTGGTTGAGTCTAGTAGGCACAACAGAGGTTTATCTTTCTACACGTCTACAGATAAGAGAATATTGGATCTCCTGGGCATCAAGAAGCGAGATCCTAAAATGCCTAGAGCAATTACGGTGAAATGGCAGCCTCCAATCCAGGGTTGGATTAAATCAAGCATAGATGGTTGCTCAATTGGCAACCCGGGTCCGTCGGGCTGTGGGGTGGTTTTTCGCGACTCCAATGGGCTGGTGAAAGGATATTTGGCACAAAATCTAGGAATCACAAACTCCATGTTTGCTGAGCTGTGGGGGGAAATTTATGCCTTTCGCTTAGCCCGCACAAAGAGTATTAGCAGGCTGTGGCTGGAGTGTGACTCCACCTTTGTAATACAAGCTATTCACAACCCGGATTTAGTGCCGTGGAAGTTAAAGACGCACTGGAATAACTGTCTGAAGTTTACCTCCTCCATTTGGTTGATCTGTACTCATGCTTTTCGTGAAGGTAACTCGGTAGAGGATTTACTGGAAAAGCACGATGCTACGGTTGAATCACGTTGGTGGACAAGTCCTCCAATGTTCGCGAGACGGTATATTTCAATAGATAACTCTATACTTCCACTATACAGATTTCGTAATATGTAACTTTTAGTTGTGTTTTTCCTTTGTTTGGTTCGTTCCTTCTGTTCTTTTTGGAGTTAAGGCCTACCCCCCCTCCTTCTTTTTTCTTGGTTTAATAAATTTTTCTTCTCAAAAAAGAAAAAATAAAAAAAAAGAAAACTCTCTAACTAGTTCATTTGAGTCATTTGAACTAGTTATGGTGAAGAAGAACATGGTTGATATGAAAGTCCTCATATGGCTAACCATTCGGTTAACTATTGTTGAACCAATAAATGTACATGTTTGGGTACGGTTACACAAACATAAAATCATGCATTTCATTTGTGTGTAACAAGCTAAGTTTTCGATCTAACGGTTGAAAGATATTATCTTGAATCTAATCAGGTTTTCATTTAACGGTGAATATTGAATGCTTTGTTACCAAGCTAACATTGATTGCAAACCCTGATTTGAAAGACTATATAAGGGATAACTCTAGCAACTGGGAAACCTAATCCCCACACCTCATGTGTGATACTAGTTGTATTAACTAGATTCGATTCTCCTTTAACCTTAGGTTTCTACCGAAACCATGTAGGTTAGAGACTTAAAGACTTCATTGGGATTGTGAATCCAGACCGATACTACTTTCTTGTAGTTGTGTTCCGATCTTTCTGATTCTATCGTGTTGAGTACAATCATAATGATTGGCTTGAGATTGATATCTCTAATATGCAAGATATAATAATAGTCACAAACATCTTCGTCTCTTTGTTTCTGAGTCCACAATATATTTTTTCGCCGTTCCGAGTAAGATTATTGTGAGGTAATTGATAATACTGAGTTGTTCTTCAGGAATATAAGTCTGGTTTATCAATTGGTTCCTATTCACCTTGATTTATCAAAAGACGAAACAAAAACTCGTAGGTATTTCTGTGGGAGACAGATTTATCTATTATCGTAGACTTTTCTATGTGATACATATTTGTTTATTAAAATCTTCGACTTTGGGTCGTAGCAACTCTTAGTTGTGGGTGAGATCAGCTAAGGGAATCAAGTGCATAGTATCCTGCTGGGATCAGAGATGTAAGGAGTGTAACTATACCTTGAATCAGTGTGAGATTGATTGGGGTTCAACTACAGTCAAGACTGAAGTTAGTTTGTAGTAGGCTAGTGTCTGTAGCGACTTAATATAGTGTGTATTCAATCTGGACTAGGTCCTGGGGTTTTTCTACATTTGCGGTTTCCTCGTTAACAAAACTTCCGGTGTGTGTGCTATTTTTTTTCCGCATTATATTTTGTTATATAATTGAAATATCAGAAGTTGTGTGTTGAGATCAATCAATTAAAATATCCAACCTTTGGTTGTTGATTTACATTGATTGACACTTGAACATTGGTCTTTGGTACCATTCAAGTTATTTCACATAATAATCAGACTCACGGATTTCTATATGTTTGATTTGCTGATTACATTGTGCAATAGAGATATTATAACTCTTTGATATACTTTATTAAGATTGAGTCTAGTTGATTCTCTTGAAAGTATATTGGAGTTAGTCCATACGGATTGTTAAGCGAAATATTGGGTGTGGTTGTTAGACCCCCGCTTTTTTTAACTAGTATCACACAGGAGGTGTGGGGATTAGGTTTCCCAGTTGCTAGAGTTATTATTTATATAGTCTACAAATCAGGGTTTGCAATCTAAGTTACCTCGGTAACAAAGCATTCAATATTCAACGTCATATGAAAACCTGATTAGATTCAAGCTAATATCTTTCAACCGTTAGATCGAACCTAGATTGTCATACACAAATTAAATGCATGTTCATTTAGGTTTGTGTAACCGTACCTAAACATGTTCACCTAGTTGGTCCAATAGTAGTTAACCAATGGTTAGCCATATGAGCACTTTCATATCAACCTTATTCATATTCACCATAACTAGTTCAAGTAAATCAAATGAACTATTTAGAGAGTTATTCAATTGCTTAGATCTCATAGAAGTATACAAGACACATTCGAAGCAAAAACGATTTTGTTAGAGCAATACTCGGTCAAACTCGCATGCGTTGCTATCTCAAGCATATTTGTCAATCTTAATGATCAAAACTATATAGTCTTGATTTCTAGTCTACTATATCTAAGGTCTCGGACTAGGATAGAAAGTGCAGTTGAGCTCAATAACTCCATGGCGATCATTATACAAGACGAAGGACTACTCAAGGAACTAGTGGATCTTCATTGACTAAAAGGTATGTGGAGACTTGAACTTATATATCACTCAAAAGTCTATCTACTCTATCTCCTATCTTGAGACAAAAGTCGCTTTACTATATAGACTAAGAATATGCACATGTGACATTTCGAGCTGAGTATATCTCGCTTATTTATTTCTTGAAATGTGTGTTGGTAAAGATTTCGCTTTAGCCAAGTTCATCTTTTCCTAGTGACGAAAGTCATGTTATGTTTCAATCACTTCGGAAATTGCTCTGACGAAAACTAGTTCGTGAAAACAACTATATGACGTCCTCTGAGAATGTTTCAATGATTAAAATGAGAGTTTAGACTATATAACCATTGTGGGATATAAACATTGTTATGGAAACACATATATGTATAAGTCCTTCACATTTGAATCGAAGTTTTCGAACTTTGTTGATCAAGTGGAACCGAAACGTGAGCAACAACTCAGTCCGCGAACTGGCGTAAGTTCTTGAACCCGAGAATATATGCTGAGATTGAAGCTCAGGTGCAGTCCGCGAACCCAGTCCGCGAACTGTCGGAAGTTTTCATCCCGAGAAATTCTGCTGGAGTTTATTAACTTCAACCGGTTAGCTTGAGTCCGCGAACTCAAAAGGTTATGTCTGAAAACATTGTTCGTGAACTTATTATTAAATTACTAAGGAATGATTTTGCAAACCGTGGCTTTATCTTACATGATTAATGATTTAAGTGAATCACATCATATTTTATTCAATTGTGTCTCTTGTAGTACTTGAGATCTCATAGCAATTGAATAACTCTCTAACTAGTTCATTTGAGTCATTTGGACTAGTTATGGTGAATAAGAATATGGTTGATATGAAAGTTATCATTTGGCTAACCATTTGGTTGAATAATATTGAACCAACCATTGTACATGTTTAGGTATGGTTACACGAACTCAAAATGTCAAGTACATGTGTGTATGGAAAGCTAAGTTTTCGATCTAACGGTTGAGAAATATTAGCTTGTATCTAATCAGGTTTTCATCTAACGGTGAATATTGAATGCTTTGTTACTAAGCTAACATTGATTGCAAACACAGATTTGAAATACTATATACGGAGAATTTTATTGGAAAAACTAATCCCCACACACTTTTCTTGTGTGATACTAGTTTTCTCTAAGCTAGAGTCGATATCCATTAACCTTTGAGTTTTCTCTCTAAATTCGGGTTAATGACTTAAAGAATTCATTGGGATTGTCAAGCTAGACAGATACTACTTATCTTGTAGTTGTGTGATCTGATCTTTCTCTTTCTATCATACGAGTATAATTGTAATAATTGGCTTGAGATTTCTATCTCCCATAGGCAAGATAAAAGTAATCACAAACATCTTCGTCTCATTGTTTGTGATTCCTCAATAATCTTCTTCGTTGCGTCGATCAAGTTTATTGTGAGGTGATTGATAAAACTGAGCTGTTCTTCGGGAATATAAGTCTTGTTTTATCGATTGGTTCCTGTTCACCTTGATTTATCAAAAGACGGAACAAAACTCATAGTTTTATTCGTGGGAGACGAATTTATCTATTACCTGTAGACTTTTCTGTGTGAGACAGATTTGTTTGTTAAAGTCTTCGACTTTGGGTCGTAGCAAATCTTGGATGTAGGTGAGATCATCTAAGGGAATCAAGTGCACAGTATCCCACTGGTATCAGAGGCATAGGAGCATAACTGTACCTTGGATCAGTGTGAGATTGGTTTGGGTTCAACTACTATCCAGACCGAAGTTAATTTGGAGTAGGCTAGTGTCTGTAGCGGCTTAATACAATGTATGTTTAATCTGGACTAGGTCCCGGGGTTTTTCTGCGCGGTTTCCTCGTTAACAAAATTCTGGTATCTGTGTTATTTCTTTTCCGCATTATATTTTTATATAATTGAAATAATAAAGGTTGTGCGTTGTTCAATCAATTAGAATATCCGACATTATTGGTTGTTAATTTAAATCGATTGACACTTGGATATTGGTCTTTGGTACTATCCAAGTTATCTCTCTTTGATTAGGCTCGCGAATTATATTTGCTTGAGTAAATCAAATCGAGAGATTGAGATAATAACTCCTTGAGATATTTTCTATTGATTGAGTCTTGTTGATTCTCTAGAAAACAACTCGGAGTTGTCCATACAGATTGCTAATCGAAATATTGGGTGAGGTTGTTAGACCCCCGCATTTTCAATTGGTATCAGACCATGCAAACACGCTTAAGACCTTACAAGTCTGTGTTTGTGGGAATCTGAGTGTGTGGACGGAATCTCTGTTGCGCATACCAAAATGTCTCCTAAAGCTTTTGACCATGTCAAGTGTCTTGGAAACACCTCAAAGGATTATTCCTTAGTTGATTCTTCCGAATCCCGAGGTAGAAATAATGTTCAATGTGATAATGATATTTCTTCCTCTCATGAGGCATGTGACACTGTGGCAGAAGATGGAAAGGAACTCACCAGAATTTCAAAACATACAGCTGAAGATATTGATTTTAATAATCATAATCAGCTCATTAATGAATTTGAAAAGTCTCTTAATCGAGAACGTGATCTCTATCACATCTTAAAGTCCTTCTCTAAGAACATTGAGAAACTTCTACAAGAAACTACTCTACAACAGGAAAAGATTAGTACTCTTGAGGAAGTTTTTAAAGAGGACTCCATTAGAGAAAAACATTTGCTCGAGACTCATTTATCATATCTCAACAGATTTCGTGCTGGAAAAGAGAAACTTTGTGCATCTCTTACTCTAGCCCATGAACAATATAAATCCTTGAAAAAGGAAAACTCTGTCCTAAAGAGATGTAGTTGCAGGATTTCCTACACTACACCCTTGTCAAGAATCTATGAAAACTAAGTCATAATTGTGAATGAACAACAACACTTTTATTAATTCACTTTCAGGAAGATTTACAAGAAATATTAAAACTCAGAAGTACAACTTTCTTTCTGGAGTTTCTCTCTCCTAAAAATTCTCTCAGCTCTCAAAAATACATCATCCTTTTCTGGATCTATCATGCCCTTTATATAGGAAAATATATAGTGGAAGACAGCTAAGATTTCCCCTTAATTCGGATCTACTCTGCGATCTTATCGCGATCGTTACAATATTTCTCTATCGCAAGCATGATGACCATCGCATGATCAGTCTTATTCTTCTTTTACTTCTTCCATCGTCAGTTTCTTTTAGTTGTTCTATAACGCTCGTGAAATGTCGTTGAAGAATTGTCAGTGACGCTCGTAGAAATGTTATTAATATCGCAGGAATAGTGTTGTAGCGATATTCTAGTACTACATCTTGCCTCTTCTCATGTCTTTTCTGCGAAGAAGAGAAGATCATGAGAACTAATATTCTTTATTATTCTTCGCAACTTCTTCCCCTTTTCTCCTTGACAAGATCCCGTTAATCCAGCCTTTCTTACACGTGTTGTGAATCCCTTCATTTACTGACACGTTCCTACTCCATAGGTCCACTCCCCTTTGCCTATAAAAGGTTGAACTAATCTTCAAAATTAATTTTACTTTTATGTTTCTTCATCTTCTTCATCTTCCGTATGCAACTTTGCCTCTTCTTCATATTCTTCTGCTACTGTTCTAATGGATTCCCCAAGGTTTGTTTCTTGATTTTTAAGCCAGTTTTTATTTTCATTCTCCAATCTTTCTTATTTCCTTGTTATGTCTTCTTTTTAGCGGAAATATTTCTAACACACAATCTACGACTCACAACCCTAATCCTCGCAAGAAACTAGTAGAAAAGAAGAAGAGAAATTCTTCGAATGATAAGGTAGTAAGAAACATCCTTTATTTTTTAATAACAATATTGTTGCCTCTGTTTCTTATCTGGGTTATTGTTCGCAGAATGACGTGAATCCTGATAAACCTCCCAAAAGGTCTCGCCATTTTAAGACACTCGGGGAAAATCTCATTATTCCCCCGTTAACATCTGTGAAGATTACTCCCACACCATCGCAACCAAATATTTCTTCTCCTATCCGCGAGAATATCGCTGTTCATACCTCTACCCCTTCTGACATTTTGACAAACCAAGCTTCTAAAGCTGCTGCGACTGAGGTTCCTTATAGTCCTTTACGGCCTTCGACTGTGGTTTTTCCACATACTCCTCTTGATAACTCAACCACCACAAATGATCGCCAACTTACTCTCACTACTATTTCACCTTCTAAATCCTTTCCTTCATCAAGCGAAACTTTCGCAGGTGTTGATATTGATTTTAAAGTCTTGTCTAATATTTTAGACAATGCTAGAAAGTCTTCCACTGACCCTCTCCAACAAGAAGCTTGCGAGACTCTGTTTAAATATTTTTTCTCTGATTGTAATGATTCACGAGCGGCTTTAGAGAATGAGATTGAAGTTATGAGGAAAACTCTTCAAGCTAAAACTGCTGAGTGTGATACCTTGAATCACATGTTCCGTAACTCTTCTCTAGATTGCGAGAATCTTCGCAGAAGAAATGACGAGCTGAAAGTTATATTTTTCTTGCCTCTGCTCTTTTTGCTTTTCTGTTTCATATACATACTTTCTGTACTTAGACTTCCTTCTTAAATTGTTGATTCATATATTAGTTTCAAATCGGGCTTGTTTCATAAAAATACTCAAATCTGAATCTATTGCTGAAGAAGTTCGTGTTGAAAGAGACTCTTGGATAGATCAACATACTAGACTAGATAATCTATACACTTATTCAATTGATCGCATAAATAATCTTACTAATGAGAACAATCAATTATTGCAAAGGCAGAATTTTTTGAGTGGCGAGCTTGATCGCCTCTCATATTTGTTTTTTAAGGCTAATTTGGCGATGGAATCTTTATCAGATGAGAATAAAACCCTGTCCCAAGAAAAACATAGATTTTCAAGCTTGATGACGATTTCCTCGCAGCAAATAAGTAATCTTCAAAGTACATGTAATAGTCAAGAGCAATCTCTTCATTCTCTTAAGAAGGAGCTCAAGGAGTTAACTGAATCATCCGCCGCCGAAAAGGATAAGCTTATCAAGGGTAGATTAACTCTTAGTTTAAGAGCCAGCGAACTTCAAGACCAATACTCTCAGTTAAAGGAATCTCATTCTTCATTAGTAAAGGAAAATTCATATCTTTGCAACAATGAAGAAAACATGAAATCTCGTCTGAAGGGTATGGTTGGCGATAAATTCGATGATGCCATGAATCAGTGGGAGAACTGTTTATTAGCTTTAATCCAAAACTTAACCTCGCAACAAGAAGGTAGTCAGTTGACTGCCTCTCTTGTTGATCTTCTCATTAAATCTTATATTTTGTTCCTTGTGAGATACTTGTCTTAACTGATTTTTTATTTTGTTGTTCGCAGAATCCGAAAGAAATCTTCATTTTACCATCACTGATCTGACCGCTACATTGGATAAAGTTCATAAAGAAAATACATCTCTTGCTTCTAATTGCTTTAGTGCTCACGACAAAGCATAAAGAAGACTTGATTATCTTGAATACTTTAAGAATATAGAAATTAGGAATCGTGAAAAAGCTCTTCTTCGCCAAGTCCATCTTAGGGCTGAAGTTCTCGTGAAAAATATTCTGCTTTCTCGTTCTCTTTCTCCTGTTTCTGTCCCTCCTCTAGAGGTTGATGATGATGAAATCCCTCTTCATATGGATGAATATTTAGAGTTTACCAATGATGAAGAGAATACCACTCAAGAAGATAGTGGAGAAAAAGAAGAAAAAAGAATTCCTCCCAAAGAATCTCGTGACGAGGAGTTAAAAGAAGGAGAGACTCGTGATGAAAGAAATGCTGATGAAGCTGATAACTCTGGCAGAAATAATAAATCTGACGAGCAAGAAAAATGAATCTGGAAACGCCACCGCTAAAATTTTAATATTATCTCTGCTTTCCTTTTCTTCCTTTTTTCTTGCGAGCGATGTAACTTTTAAGATCCTTGGAATTTTACTCCTTCAATTTTAACTTACTTTGAATATTTTCAAGGAAGATAATGAGATCTTACTTCTCTATTCCCCTACTTGCCCTTCATTGTCTTTCTTGAAATGGTAAATCATTTTCCGTATCTTCTTTAAGTAAATTTGTTGTTGCACTATTCACGAAAGTATGAACATATCTGCGATATAAGGAATACTGTTGCACCTTTCTGAAAAAATTCTGAGGGAATCCGCGATGTTAAAAATTTGCCTCCTTATATATAATTCTGTGATGAATGAATGTTTCTTGCAATCTTAAAGCAGAATAGTTAATTGGTAAGATTATTCTTTTGGTCTTATTTTGCCTTCCTAGTTAAAGGTCTTATTTTGCCAAACTTTTTCTGTCTGCGACAAAATCGCAGGATTTCTTAACATTTGCATGTAAAGACCCTTTGATCTTGTCTTATCCATGTTTCTTTCAAAATCTTTGCGACAATATGATAAGCATACATTCTCTCGCAAGAATTTACCCTTATGACATTGCCATCTTGCGATGAAATCGCAGGACGTTTTTACACTTTCATGTAAAAACCCATTGATCTCATCTTAACATTTCTCTCGTGGCTTGTTGCCTGATGTATTGTAGAAAGTGATAGTGAAAGGTTCTTTTGAAACTTGTGAAGGCAAAGGAATTTAGATTTAATTAAACTTAAAAGTAAAGGAAACTTAGATCAAAATTTGATTTCAAGATAAGAGAGAATAACCAAGACACTGATTCCACTATTACACATGAATAAATTATGGTTAACAACCCAAAACTCTATTTATCTTTTAAATCCCTTGTTTCTTAATTCACAAATAATCAGGCAAATTCTCAACAATTAATTGTATCCCTTAAGCATAGATTATCTTAATACAAAGCATAACCTATCTAATTGAATCACAACTAATGACAAAAATTATGCAAACAATTAAAAACTCCGCAAAAGCAGTGATTGAGTGAATTATAAAATATAAATTAGAGAAAATAAATTAATTACCAATCATTCATACGTAAATAGCTTCCTCATTGCCTTGGTTGTGGGAGAATTAGCCGCTCATCATGTTGGAAACACACTCAAAATTCATTATTATTGCTCAAAAATGGTTTACAAATGATGAAATGGTGAAAATGGTGAAAACCGGGTGTTTGCAACGCTTATAAATGTTGCAAACACTGTTACAAAGAACGAAAACTGTTGCTGTTATTGTGCGACCCACGCTCCTGTGTCGTAGAACTGCTGCAGAAAAAACGACTGCTCTGAAGAGTCTGTTCTTCACGTTTTCAGGAGGCAGCAGCAGCAGAACTGGAATTTTTCGCGGCTTGATTTCTCGACTTTCTAATGCTCTATTCTTCCTCCCAAACTCTCTATCTTCTTCTACTCGACCCCAGTAGCCTATTTATACACCTTTGGACCAAGAATCTTCGCTCATTACTCCCAAAAATCTTCCCATTTCTCGGCAGTGAAAGAAAATAATCTCGGGATATTTTCTTCCCTGTTTTAGCTTCTCACGCGTTTTTTTTAGTCCAGCACGCTCCAATTTCTATCACACATGCTCCACAAGGTTGCTCGATGCATCAAACACGATCAGAACACACAAATTCTTCCAGAACACACGTGTTTATCTGTTTTGAGCTCGTGAATTGGATAGCCAATTATAGCCAAATTTGATCGAACCAAAAGCCCAAAACATGTTTTCTAGGACATAACACAACTTCCTACCAAGAATTAGCCATTTAATCTCCCTATAACACGTTCGAAAATCAATCGAAAATTCTGCCAGTTTCATGCATGGTTTTCCCGCCAAAAATCGTTTTTCAAATGTTGAAGATGGTGTCCCCCTAACCAGAACTGGGGTGCGAATAGCAGGTGCCTAAATGAGGTGCCCCTTATCCACAATGAGGGTGCCTTTAGCAAATGTCCTCCGAGGTGTTCCGAGCAACTTTTCGAGCCGAATTTTCCTACAATCTTTATTTCCAAAAAATACCTACAAACACACAAAACACCATAATAAGGATAAAAACGAGTACTAACAATACGAAACATTGAGGACAAATTAGACACATAAATGCGTCTATCAAATACCCCCAAACTTATTATTTGCTAGTCCCGAGCAAATCTAATCTAGAAAATAAAATGACTACACTTAGCACGTGCAGCAAGCCGTTAAACCGCTAGGTGGCCCTAGTGGCGGAGTGTCGTCTCCGGAGGGTTTACCAGAGGTGTACCCACAAAACCTTTACTCCAGACCCTAGCTATCTATGCAGAACCTTGGAAGGCACTAAAGAATCTCCTTGGTTGGCATACTTATTGACTACAGGAGGAAGTACCCTGATGCGAAATTCCAATTGTTGTACACGAGTTTGCACTCAAGCATACTAAAATTCATATAAAGTGACAGTGCTCTACTCAGATAGTTTCTGGACATCATAAACCGGAGTCAACCAATCACAAAGATTAAGAAGAGAAAAATGTGGATGATGTTGGCTAGGGTGAACCTATCCTAACGGACTGAGATACTGGTCTTGGACTAATATCAACACACTGGCATATACAAGGGGACCAGTGGTCGATAATCCTAACTCTAGGTCAACTCAGCTGGCATATACAAGGGTACCAGTGGTCGACTTTATTGTATTTATTCCGTTTGGTCTAGTGGTCTGGTCTCAATTTTTTTTTTTTTTTTTTTTTTTTTTTTGAGTATCTCAACCACTCTATTCCACCCTAGCAATGGTAAAAAGAAAAATAAAAGAAGTGATCAGGATTCTTTCGATGTTTCCATCACGAGGATATGGCGAAACTACCATGTTTTCTAACACCTGAGCTCTGTGCTTTTATGAATAGACTCTTTAGATGTTTCCATCTAATCAGATTGGTTCCTCAACTCCTACAACCAAAATGCTTCCATCCACTTAGATTGGTTAGTGCCATCCTTAATAAACATAAATTTCTAGGCTCTGGAGTTTATTTATTGCAACTAAAAGCTAACAAAAAGTTTCTTCCCCACCCCCAAACTTAAATCTAACATTGTCCTCAATGTTTCTAATGAAAAACAATACAATACCAAAAAGTAAAGTAACATGAGGAATCAGCAAAGAGAGAAGTTGGAAAGATAGTACCTGGGTGAAGAGAGAAATCAAAAACTAATATACAACATACAATCGCCTCGATGGTCAATCAAGGGTAAACAGGGTCCTCCAGAGGGACCTCCTCAACATCACCTGTAGGATAGGGCTCTAAAAAGGGTTTCAATCTCGACCGTTAACCTTCGAAGAACTACTACCATCCGGTGTCTCGATCTCAACAGCTCCATGAGGAAAAACAAGTCACGAACAATAAAAGGACCCGTCCACCGAGAACGTAACTTCCCAGGGAAAGATGCAAGCGGGTATCATACAGAAGAACTTTTTGACCTGGAGAAAATGACTTCCGTAAAATATTTCTATCATGCACAAGTTTCATTTTGTTCTTATACTCCTTCGCACTATCGTAAGCATCTATACGAATCTCGTCCAACTCATTGAGCTGGAGTTTCCTATGGGCTCCTGCCTTGTCAAGTGAAAAATTTAGCTGCTTAATAGCCCAATAAGCTCTATGTTCTAACTCAACAGGTAAATGACATGCCTTGCCATAAACAAGCCGATAAGGCGACATTCCAATGGGGGTCTTAAACGCAGTACGGTAAGCCCATAAGGCATCAGTAAGCCTAGACGACCAGTCTTTCCGATTAGGATTAACTGTTTTCTCTAATATACGTTTTATCTCCCTATTGGAAACCTCTACCTGACCACTAGTTTGTGGATGATACGGGGTGGCTACCTTATGTGTAATACCATATTTCTTCATCAAAAGCTTAAAAGGTCCATTACAAAAGTGCGACCCTCCATCACTAATAATAGCTCGCGGTGTACCAAAACGTGTAAGTATATTATTTTTCAAGAACTCAAGCACAACCCTATGGTCATTGGTTTTACACGCAACCGCCTCAATCCACTTAGAGACGTAGTCTACGGCGACAAGGATGTATAGGTTACCAAAAGAATTAGGAAACGGACCCATAAAGTCAATACCCCACACATCAAAGACCTCAACAACTAAAATAGGGTTCAAGGGCATCATGTTCCTACGGGAAATGGTTCCTAATTTCTGGCAACGCTCACAAGTAACACAGTAAATGTGAGAGTCTTTAAACAACGAAGGCCAATAGAATCCACACTGCAATATCTTAGCAGCAGTCTTCTTAGCACTAAAGTGACCCCCACAAGCATGATCATGACAAAAGGAAATAATACTGGACTGGTCACTCTCAGGTATACATCTCCTAATAATCTGGTCTGGACAATACTTAAATAAATAAGGATCATCCCAAAAGAAGTGCTTAACCTCAGCTAAAAACCTAGAACGATCTTGTTTACTCCAATGTTGGGGCATTCGACCAGTAACAAGATAGTTCACTATATTCGCATACCAAGGTGATTGGGAAACAGAGAACAATTGTTCATCAGGAAAGTTGTCCCTTATATGAAGGGAATCATTAGGGGAACTAACAATTAGCCTAGACAAGTGGTCTGCTACTACATTTTCTGCACCCTTTTTGTCTCTAATGTCTGGGCAAAATTCTTGTAATAAAAGGATCCACCTAATCAATCTAGGTTTGGTATCCTTCTTAGACAAAAGGTATTTCAAAGCAGCATGATCAGTATAGATTACGATCTTAGAACCTAAGAGGTAGGATCTAAACTTGTCTAAGGCAAACACAATGGCCAACAGTTCCTTCTCGGTAGTGGTATAGTTCATCTGGGCTTCATTCAGAGTTTTGCTAGCATAGTAAATCACATGAAGTAACTTATTTTTTCGCTGACCTAGCACAACACCAATAGCATAATCTGAAGCATCACACATGATCTCAAAGGGTAAGTTCCAGTTGGGTGCCTGGACTATGGGGGCGGTAGTGAGTAAAGTCTTAAGCTTCTCAAAAGCCTCTAAACAAGCATCATCAAAGACAAACTTAACATCTTTTGCAAGTAAATTGCAAAGAGGTCTAGAAATCAAGCTAAAATCCTTAATGAATCGACGATAAAAACCTGCATGCCCTAAGAATGACCTAATATCTTTTACGGTTTTTGGGACCGGTAAGGTTTTAATAAGGTCAACCTTGGCTCTATCTACCTCTATACCCTTTGAAGATACGATATGCCCTAGAACGATTCCTGAACGAACCATGAAATGACATTTTTCCCAATTCAGCACTAAATTCTTTTCCTTACACCTAGTCAAAACTAATGACAAATGATGCAAGCACTCATCGAAAGACGAACCAAACACTGAAAAATCATCCATAAAGACCTCTAAGAACCGTTCTACCATGTCAGAAAATATGCTCAACATACAACGCTGAAAGGTCGCAGGGGCATTACATAGCCCGAAAGGCATGCGTCTATACGCAAAGGTACCAAAGGGACAGGTAAAAGTGGTTTTCTCTTGGTCTTCTGGGGCAATAGGAATCTGATTATAGCCGCAAAATCCATCTAAAAAGCATAAATGGCTACGGCCAGCTAATCTTTCGAGCATTTGGTCGATGAGGGGAAAGTGGTCCTTCCTAGTGACCTTGTTCAATTTTCTATAGTCAATACAGACACGCCAACCCGTGGTCATTCGGGTTGGGATTAACTCATTTTTTTCATTCTGGACTACAGTAACACCAGATTTCTTGGGAACAACCTGAACGGGGCTGACCCACTTCTTTCGAAATAGGGTAGATAATGCCCGCATCTAACAGCTTCAGAACCTCGGTTCGAACTACTTCTTTCATATGAGGGTTCAGTCGACGTTGCATCTCCCTAGAAGGTTTAGTATCTTCCTCTAAATAAATTTGATGCATACAAACAGTAGGACTTATACCCTTAATGTCTGCTATGGTCCACCCTAAAGCTTCCTTGTTATTCTGAAGGACGGTTACTAGCCTACTTTCCTGATCACTATCCAAGTCGGATGCTATAATCACAGGTAAAGTTTCAGATGGGCCTAAAAACACATACTTCAAGGTATCTGGTAGTGGTTTGAGGTCCAATTTAGGAGGCTTTTCCAACGAAGGAACTGGGGTAGACTCAGAAATGGGTAGAGGTTCGAACTTAGGTTTCCATCCACTACTAGTGTCTATCAAAGGGGTTGAATCTAACAAAGCATTTACCTCATTAATCACATCATCATCATCAAAATCAATCCCAAAGTGAGCTAGGCATTTCTCTAATGGATCTTCCATCAAAGTGTTTGGTAATGACTCCTCTACTAATGTTCCTATCATGTTCACCTCTTCTATGCCTGAGTCATCTAGTTCAGAGGGTAGCTTACTAACATGAAAGACGTTCAGCTCAATAGTCATATTACCAAAAGACAAATTCATAATACCAGTTCGACAGTTAATGATCGCATTGGATGTAGCTAAAAACGGGCGACCTAAAATTACCGGTATATGGTTTTCTGGGTCAGGGACAGGTTGGGTATCTAGGATAACAAAATCCACCGGATAAATAAACTTGTCTACCTCTATGAGAACATCCTCGATCACACCCCGAGGAATTTTTACGGACCTATCAGCTAACTGAAGAGTCATCTGGGTAGGTTTCATCTCACCAAGTCCTAGCTTAAGGTACACATGGTATGGCAGTAAGTTCACACTGGCTCCTAAGTCAAGCAACGCTTTCTCAACACGATATTTACCTATTGTGCAAGCAATGGTAGGGGACCCTGGGTCTTTGTACTTAGGAGTAGTGGTATTCTGAATAATAGAACTCACATGACTAGCTAGGAAGGCTTTCTTTTGAACACTAAGCTTACGCTTTCGTGTACACAAGTCCTTAAGAAACTTGGCATAAGCGGGAATCTGCTTAATCGCATCCAACAATGGGAGGTTGATAGTAACCTGCTTAAAAACCTCCAAAATATCTTTATAGTTGGACTCGCTCTTAGTTGGAACTAGCAGCTTGGGGAACGGGGCTCTAGGAACAAAGCCGGACTCAACGGGACCCTCATTGGTCTCATTAGAGACTCTATCAGTCTCCTCATCATTTTCTGGCTCAGCAGGGTGAACTACAACATGTTCACTATCAGGCATGGTTACCTTGTTGTCTACCACTCGACCACTCCTAAGGGTTTTAATGGCATTAACATGTTCTGACGATCTTCCACCTACTTCATGAACTCCTCTAGGATTGGGTTGAGTTTGACTAGGAAACTTACCTTTTTCCCTCAAAGACTCATTTATATGACTAACTTGGGTTTTCAACTCGGAAATAGCCTGAGAGTTAGCATAACCTATACTCCTACTTTCTTTTATCCCTTGTGCAACCATTTGGTTGATATTTTCAGAGCTTTTAATAAACGAGGCGAGAGTCTCTTCTAAACTTGTGATCTTTTTATCCGAATGGTTCTGGAACTGGGGTTGACCTGAAGAGTTCTTAGCATAACCAAAACCTGGGGGAGGCTGAGAATTACTAGATTGTCCTTGATTATGGCCCTTAGACCAAGAAAAATTAGGATGGTTTCTCCAACCAGGGTTGTAGGTCTCGAGTATGGGTCAAACTTCTGACGGTTCTCAAACCTAGCGTTGTTATAGACAGCATGGGCTTGTTCTTCACTAACATGTCCTTCCCAAAATGAGTTATCGGGCTCTATTCCACAACTAGAGACTGGAGAGGCTCTATTAGGTTCAACAAGGGACCTATTTTTAGACTGACCCATTTCCAAAGCTTCTAACCTTCTAGACAAAGCAACAAACTTAGCATCTGACTCGAAGCTTGTATCTACCATATTGGTGCTACTTCTATTGACCAAGAGTCTTTTAGGAGGTTCAACACAAGGCTCCCACTGTTGGGATTTTTCAGCGATAGTTCCTAAGAAGGTGAAAGCATCCTCAGCAGTTTTATTAGTGAACTCACCAGCGCACATATAGACTCGACCATGGATTTGGTCGAATAGTCTAAACCATTATAAATAATCTCTACAAGTTTCATCTTATCAAACCCATGGTGAGGACACTGGGATAGGAGATCATTGAATCTCTCTAAAAACCTATAAAGAGACTCTCCCTCTTGTTGCACACTAGCACTAATTTCTGCCTAACAGTTGCAGTTTTATGCTTAGGGTAGAATTTCATATAGAAGGCAGCGATAAGATCTTGCCATGTTTCAATGGATTCAGAAGGTAGGTTGTTCAGCCAGGTCTTGGCTTTATCTCTCAAGGAGAAGGGAAACATCTTAAGTTTCAAGACTTCATCAGTAAGGTCTTTTATTCTAACTGTCCCACAAATTTCCTCAAAGTCCCTAATATGAAAATAAGGGTTCTCATCATCTTTTCCTAAGAATATAGGGATCATCTGAAGAATACTAGGTTTTATCTCGAAATTAGCCGTATTGGCTGGCAATTTAATGCACGAAGCTCGGTTGGCCCTAGTTGGGAACATGTAATCTTTCAAAGTAGTCATTGCTGGCACAGCTGACGTACTAGGGGTACTTTCCTCACAAAGAGACAGATTCTCAAAACTGAAGTTTCCAAAAACTGGGCTCTCAAAAGAAGAGTCTTCGAGCTCCCCGCCTTCACAAGAAGAACTACTAGGTTTGTCACTAATCAAACGACCTAGAGTGTTTCTTTTCCAAGCCCGTTCTCTAATGACCTCGGGCATACACTAGAAAAACAAAAAAAAAAAAAAAAATCCTAAAAGGAAGGGAGGTTCTAAGCAAACACAAAGCAGGCTGACTCCACCAAAGCAAACCTAAAATTTTCTAGCAAACAAAAAGCATGATGGCTCCACTTAGATTGTTTTCTAGACCAGCTTCTAATCCTTCGAAAGGGAATTCGTTACAATCTGAGCAAACCCCTCTGGAATCAATCCGGGTTTAAGTAAGTTGAATAGAGGCGAGGGAAGCTGCTGGAGCTTTGATACCCAAGGCCTCACCGCATTACAGGGCGGCGCAGTCACGCATTCAACTCACAGAAACTTTCATGAACTTCGAAGAATGCTCAAAAGAGTAACCAATATCTTTCGAATGACTTTCCTACTAAGCTCGTTACCCTATAGGTCTCGTTCTATTCCAAATTTTAAAGCTTAGGTTCGCGTTAAGTTTCGTTTTCCTAAGGCGGGCAAGAAGGGAACGGTGATGAAATCCGAACCCTTATCTTATATGGCCAGTCCTTGCCCTTTACTAGGAATTTAAAACAGCCGTTTTCAGTTCCTCGACATATATGCAAACGAAGGAATACAGTAACTCGCTAGCAGGGGATTCGCGAGTGTTTCGACAAACTTACCTCCCGTACCAGACGGGGGATGAACCGCTGAAGTCGACTCGGGCCACGACTCCTATGTCATGTGCGAACCCGAGGGGCCGAGGTGATATCGTAATCACCGTCCTTCTCTGCAAACAGTTTAATATTTAACTACCCTTCCGTAGGGTTTAAAAAAAAAAAAAAAAAAAAATGTCCAAGTCCAAAGTCCAAAAAGATAAAGTGCAAAAGAAAAAAAAAAAAAAATTACAAGAATAAATAAACTCTAATACAATCTAAAAAAAAACTAAACTCTCTCTTTTTTTTTTCTCTTTTTATAATAAAAAAAAATCTTCTTCTTTCGCTTCGCCTTTTACTTCGTCTTTAACTCCAAATCTCTAAATATTCACCAAAAGTTTTGGCAAAATTTTCTTTCGCTCCAAATTCCAAATCTGTAGTAAAAAGACAAAAACAAAAACGTAAAGAAGAACAAATAAAATAAAAACAAATAAAAACCTAAAAAAAAAAAAGAATAAAAATCTAAAAACTAGCCTAAAGACAAGCTCCGTGTCGACGGCGCCAAAAATTGATGTATTGTAGAAAGTGATAGTGAAAGGTTCTTTTGAAACTTGTGAAGGCAAAGGAATTTAGATTTAATTAAACTTAAAAGTAAAGGAAACTTAGATCAAAATTTGATTTCAAGATAAGAGAGAATAACCAAGACACTGATTCCACTATTACACATGAATAAATTATGGTTAACAACCCAAAACTCTATTTATCTTTTAAATCCCTTGTTTCTTAATTCACAAATAATCAGGCAAATTCTCAACAATTAATTGTATCCCTTAAGCATAGATTATCTTAATACAAAGCATAACCTATCTAATTGAATCACAACTAATGACAAAAATTATGCAAACAATTAAAAACTCCGCAAAAGCAGTGATTGAGTGAATTATAAAATATAAATTAGAGAAAATAAATTAATTACCAATCATTCATACGTAAATAGCTTCCTCATTGCCTTGGTTGTGGGAGAATTAGCCGCTCATCATGTTGGAAACACACTCAAAATTCATTATTATTGCTCAAAAATGGTTTACAAATGATGAAATGGTGAAAATGGTGAAAACCGGGTGTTTGCAACGCTTATAAATGTTGCAAACACTGTTACAAAGAACGAAAACTGTTGCTGTTACTGTGCGACCCACGCTCCTATGTCGTAGAACTGCTGCAGAAAAAACGACTGCTCTGAAGAGTCTGTTCTTCACGTTTTTAGGAGGCAGCAGAACTGGAATTTTTCGCGGCTTGATTTCTCGACTTTCTAATGCTCTATTCTTCCTCCCAAACTCTCTATCTTCTTCTACTCGACCCCAGTAGCCTATTTATACACCTTTGGACCAAGAATCTTCGCTCATTACTCCCAAAAATCTTCCCATTTCTCGGCAGTGAAAGAAAATAATCTCGGGATATTTTCTTCCCTGTTTTAGCTTCTCACGCGTTTTTTTTAGTCCAGAACGCTCCAATTTCTATCACACATGCTCCACAAGGTTGCTCGATGCATCAAACACGATCAGAACACACAAATTCTTCCAGAACACACGTGTTTATCTGTTTTGAGCTCGTGAATTGGATAGCCAATTATAGCCAAATTTGATCGAACCAAAAGCCCAAAACATGTTTTCTAGGACATAACACAACTTCCTACCAAGAATTAGCCATTTAATCTCCCTATAACACGTTCGAAAATCAATCGAAAATTCTGCCAGTTGCATGCATGGTTTTCCCGCCAAAAATCGTTTTTCAAATGTTGAAGATGGTGTCCCCCTAACCAGAACTGGGGTGCGAATAGCAGGTGCCTAAATGAGGTGCCCCTTATCCACAATGAGGGTGCCTTTAGCAAATGTCCTCCGAGGTGTTCCGAGCAACTTTTCGAGCCGAATTTTCCTACAATCTTTATTTCCAAAAAATACCTACAAACACACAAAACACCATAATAAGGATAAAAACGAGTACTAACAATACGAAACATTGAGGACAAATTAGACACATAAATGCGTCTATCATCCGTCTTAAGACACTTATCAGCTCCCTAATGGAGGGTGCCGCCCTTATCTTCCCCATGGTTGCCCCTTCAAGGAGAAATGTTCACCAGAAGAAGATTGTGTCAAGAAAAGTTTGCATAACTTCCAATCTTCTCATATGGCTATGAAGTTTAAACAGGTGCCAGTTATTGCTTCTCCTCTATGAACCTGTACTTTTTGTGGGAAACATAATCACTATGCTATTCATTGTTTTGCAAGAAGGAAACAAATTTCTAAGATTCGTAATTTGATTCTCTTCACTATAAATGGAATAGAAAGTCAGTCGACTAAAGAAGTGAATAGTATGCCCATAAGAAATCAGAAACCTTATGAGAATGATCTCTACTCTAGATATCATCATAGGGATAAAGTTCTTTCTGGCAATCCTTTTTGCTGTATTAATAAGAATATTTCCTGTACTTATAAGGATGGTTATGATAAATCTAAATCTAGAAAATGGATCCCTATCTATTCAGATCCTCTTGAACCTATTGCTAGAGGTCCTAGATTTAGTTCTCAGAGAAAATCATCTGACGAATATGTGAAAAACGCCATACCTATTCTTCAGGGACACAGGTTAACCAAAGAAAGGCGGAGAGCACAAAAATCAAACAGTCTGATCATATGTACAACATCTTTCTCAATAATCGTAGTGGAACTTGTTTCCACCCAACTACCTGATTCCAGGTATTTCTTTCCTTGTTTCTAACTTGAGAGGTGCAAGGAAAATAATTGAGGAATACTCAAGTATGTTGTATAGTGTTTCTGTTTGATTCTTTTTATTGGTGGTCCACAAACGTCCGCGTCCTCCTCTTGTATATCTCCAGGATTTTCAAAACCATAGTTTTTGTACTCTCATTGATGAACGCATATTTATTGTGATTGTTCCTGACCTAGAAATTTATAGAATATTCTGAAAAATCTCAAGAGATTTTGCATCTTGATATGGAGGAAGACAATCAGGAACGTAAGTCAATTCAGGAGCTGGTTCTAAATAAGGTGCTTGAAAGAAAGGATCACAACTCCTGGATTGATGATTATGTCAAGGATTTAACTCATTTTAAAAATGATTCAAGGGTCGAGTTTTCAAATCTTCAATTGCAAATAAACCAACTTCTGGATGGTCAGACCAGAATTCTTGCTAATGAGAACATTCTGATACGGAATCAAAAGAAGCTTATCATGGACTATGCCAAAGCTAGACAACTTGCTCGGGTGGTTGATCGCAAAGTTAGTGTTCTAAATCACGAACATTGTGTGTCTACGGTCAAGAGAATAAAGGAAATCAGCGATACCTTATTTGATGGCTTCATTGAAAGATACGACGTTCTTAATGAACTCTGATTTTTGTTTAAAGTCTAGTAAATCTTCTATGTTTTCTGTTTTATTTAGAAGAATAACTAGTGTTTTGGAATAACAATGATTGTGCTTACACATAGCTATATCCAATGATTCCATATTTTTGTTTTTAGATTTATTGGTTTAAATTCTAAAGTTGTTTGGAAGATGATGGTTGCAGCATTAATCTTTTTGATTTTATATATTGCATTATTTTGATGGGATTTGTATGTTTACGTCCGTGAACTTGATTATCCCATATTTTGTCAAAAGTAAAGTCGTTCACGTATTGGTATGCAAATATTGATAAAGGAATGAATGGACTTTTGGAAAAACACAAAAGTTAAGCCTATATTGTCAATTATTGATGTAAGATAGGTTAAAATCTTTTGTGATTCAAGGATAAGGTCTATTATGTCACTTTGTGATGGAAAAAATAGAATGGGTCCTTGTTTTGTTATCCATGGTATAGAGCTTAATTGTTCCATATTTTGTGTATTACCGTGAAGGTTCCATTGTGTATCTCATGTTGAGCTCGATACAACTAAGTCGATTTCTTATTGGCATGGTTATTTGTTCCATGAGATGCTATATGTTGAGCTTTAAGAACTAAATCAATCAACTTATGTGGTTATTTAGTTTGTATTCCATGAGTTCTCTCATGTTGAGTACATGTATGGTTAAGGTTGTCATTTCCTATGATAATATGAGTCGGCTTTCCATAATCTCTTATGTTGAGCCCAAATGAACTAAATCAATCATATTGTATGATTATTTAGTTAGCACTCCATAGATTTTTCTCATGTCGAGTGTGTAGTTGCGGATTATCTCACAACTACACCCTCATAAGAATCCATTAAAATGATTCCTAAATCTAATTAATTTGATATGAAACTAAGGATTAAAGTACTAAAATTATAAAAAGAGACACAAAGATTTTTTACATGGTTCGATCATTGTGATCTACATCCATGGTTCTTCACTAGTGATTGTATATAATTACATGAATTGACAATTGAGACTCCATTAATGAATATTTGGAGCTCTAGTTTTTTAGGGAAGAAGATGATAAAGAAAATAAAATCTCTCCTAAAAATTTCTCTCTCCTCCTAAAATTATCTCTCCCTCTAAAAAAGACCCCCCCTTTTTCTTATGCCTAAATGGCTATTTATATGATTTTACAAAAGATGACAGTTGTGTTGTCCCGCCATTTCGGATTTGAGAATTATCTTGCGAACCTTCGTAACTTCACTTCGCGAACTTCCTTTGCTTTCCTCGTGATTTCCTTTGCTCGCAAAATGTTCTTTGCTCGCAAGATGTCTTTTCTCTCCATAATTTCGTAAGTTATCATTTGTTGTGATATTTAGCTCCTACAGAGTGTGGACAATTGAATTGATTACTTTGTTATTAGTTTAATTTTGTAATCCGGTTAGAATATTTATGGGTTTTCTTGTGAATAATTTAATTGATGAATTATGTCTCCATAAGTTTACTTGTGTTGAGCATATTTAGTCAAATTAATCATGGTTCGCTTTGGTTAATATGATTGAATATTTAGGATTCCAAATTCATACGTGTATGCAATTTGTTGAGTCTAAAGAAATCCTTCTTTTCTCTGGAAATAAAGGTCGCTCTTGTTGTTCCTTTGGGAATGACATCTTATGGGGGAGAGTTATTTTGAACTTGTGATTAATTTCCAAATATTTGTGGGTGTAGGACCAGAATATCGCTACACCTATTCTTTGCGAGATTAACGACACTTCCCAGCGAGCATCACCGCAAGATCTTCGACTACACTTCACGAGTGTCACAAAAGCCTTCAAAAGAGTGATGTAATAACTGACGATTGAAGAAAACTTGAGAAAAGTATGTTTGTTCTGCGATGGTTACAAAACTTGCGAGATTTAACATTGTAACTATCGCGGTACAATAGCAGAATCAACCGGAAATAAGAGGAAAACTTAGCTGTCATCCACTATGTAACTACCCTATAAATATAGACCCAATATGTCCAGAAAAGGATGATGTATTTTTGAGAGTTAAGAAAGTCTTGAGGAGAGATAAACTTCAAGAGAATAGTTGTAATCATGAATTCTCCCATTTCTGTAAACATTTCTGAAACCAAACTAATAAAGTGTCATTTTTCATCTTCAATTCACAGTTGATTATAGCAAGATCTTAACAAGGGTTTAGTGTGGGAAATCCTGCAACTACATTTTGGCGCCCGAAACAGGGTGAATCGAGCTAAAAAATCTATAATTACAATTTAAGGATTTGAATAAATTATTAGAGTTGAAGAAATGGCTAGAAGAAGAAGAAATACATCAGAACCACCAACAACTTTAAGGAGGAGTAAAAGACTTGCAGGAGAAGAAACAAATGAATTAGGAGATTCTTCGAGGATAATAACAAGAAGAAATAGAACAAGGATTGAAGGAGAATATCAAATTCCACAACCTAATCAACAAACACCGATACAAAATAGAAATGTGGATTATGATAGAGTGAGTGTGCATACTTGGAGATCGGATTCGATGGAAGATGTAGAAGATCAAAAATTAAGATACGGAAGAAGAGAAGAAAGAAATCAAGGAATGGTTGAAGGATTAATTCATGGAGGAGATGAAAATGAAACAGCAAATGATCCAAGACAAAGAATACAAGAAGAAAGAAGATTAGAGGCGGAAGAGCGTGCAAATTTAACAAGACAAAATCACGAGTTGAGAATGGAGAATTTGAGGTTACAAAATAGAAGATCAAGAAGTACTGTTAGATCGAATTCAAGATCATTAAGAGAAGAATTAAGGCAAAATTCTCCAATAAGGAATGCTAGAGGAAATATCCAAGAGGAAATGCAAAATCTAAATGAAGAACAACATCATGGAAAAGAATAGGTAATGGAAGATCGCCATGATCCGCGTGGTGAAAATTTGGATAATAGATTTAACAACAGAAATCAAGAGGGAAGAGACAACCAAAATGATAAAGATAATCCAGAAGAGGGTAGGAGGATATTACATGGGCAAGAGATCCAAAGAAATCGAAGAATAATTGAGGAAGAAATTGAGAGACATTATGCTGAACAAGCACGACTAGCTCGCGAGAGAGAAAGATTAAGGGCAGAAGTAGAAGAACAAGAATTTCAAGAGGCATTACGACAAAATAACCATGAAAATCGAGAAAGGAGACGGACGCAAAATCGCCATAATAATAATATTCAGGAAGAGTATGATAGAATACAAAGGAGAATAGAAAGACATCGAAGAGAAATGAAAAAATTCGCAGAGAAGAAAATAGACAGTATAATCAGTTACGATGGCGAGAAGAATCTGAAGTAGAAGATCGCAGAAGAAGAAATATGGATGTTAAGGAAGATACACAAAATCTAGCAAGAAAAGAAGTACATGAACGCAGAAGAAGGGAAGCAGCATTGAAAAGACCAATGGAACCAAATTCAGCTGCGAATGAGCAAATTTTAAGAGAGTTAGCAGAGATGAGGGGAATAATAAATAACATAAAAGAAGGAGGTAGAAGGCAATTTGATGAAGCTATTGAAGAAGCTGCGAGAACTCCATTCACTCAAGAAGTACAATTAAGAGGAATACCTCCAAAGTGCAACTTACCAGTATTAACCAGCATTTTTGATGTAACTACATGTGATGTACAACATGTTAAGGCTTATGTTAGGTGTATGCTGCAATGGGAGAATCATGATGCTGTATTGTGCAAGTATTTTGCATCTAGCTAAACTGGCGAAGCGCTAAAAGGGTTTGAGGGATTGCCAAAAAATATTATAACTTCTTTTGATCATTTACAAGCTACATTTCTGGGAGAATATATAAGCAACAATTCATCGCGTCCAGGTATTGAAGATGTGTTTGGGTTAAAACAGAGGGTTGGAGAGAGTCTGAAACATTTAACCATAAGATGGAAGACAATGTGCAGTGAGATGGCAGGAAGAGTATACGAGAGATATCTTATCTTATCTTTTATCAATGCAATGTTCGCGACCAATCTGCTGTACATACAAATTTTCAGAGTCAAGAATACAATCACTATGACTGAACTACGATAACTATAAGAAGAGTACATTGCTTTGGAGGAGAAAAAAAATGAGATGGAATCATATCCAATCGCGAATACCAATTCAGTAGCAGCAAATGGGAGTTTACTTCCTAAAATGATTAACAATGTGGCGAGCAGCTCGCAAACACAACAAGAGAAAGTGGAGACTGATAACCAGCAGAAGTTGGTAGATATGGGTAGTCGAGATCAAGAAGAATATGAAAGGGAGAAGAATTATTACAATCGCGGTGGGAATAATAAGATTCAAAGGCTTGATCAGCCGTAAGAAACTTATGGTGGACAGAGGCAAAATAATATCAGAAGCCAAGGAAATCAGAAGATCATATGGGAAGAAATTAAGATGCCTCCTCTAAATGCTAGTATAGAAAATTTTTGGGAAGCTATCATTTTGATGGATAATATACCGTCACCATGGAATATGGGAAAAGAACCACATCCTAATAATCGTAGTCAAGAATTTTGTCTTTACCATCACTTTCATGGTCACACAGTAAATGATTGCAGGAATGTCAAGAGAATAATTTTAAGGATGATCGACCAAGGAAAGCTAAACCACTTTTTAGTAGGACATCCACAATCTCAGCGATTGCCACCAGCACCAGAAATTCGCAGGGTAAATACTGTAAAAGGAGAAAAATCATTCGTAATAGAAGTTTGGGCTAAAGCAAAGAATTTGTTCTGTAATTCTATTGTACATTCACACAGAACAATAGAAGATTTCCATGATAATGTTCTAAGTAGAGTCTTCGCGAGAGACACAGATGGAATAGAGATAATGAATATCGCGAGAGCCTCGCCATTAGAAGAATGGCAGAAACAAATTATATCTTTCACTGCATAAGAAGTACCAGAACCTGGCGAGCAGCATGATAATCCATTGGTAGTAAGATTAGAGATAAATCCAAAGCAAATAGAAGAAGAATATGGAGGAAATGATGATGAAAATGAAGATTCTTGGGCTATCAATAGAGTTCTGATAGACACATGCAGCTCAGTTGACATACTATTTTATCATACATATAAGACCATGGGTGGAAGAGACGAAGATCTAATTCCATCAACATATAAAATCTATAGTTTTAATGGTACTGCCAATAAACCCAAAGGGGAAATTGAAATGCGGATTCCATTTAAAGGGATAACTTCCAAGATCTTGTTTTGTGTTGTTGACATTGAATCACCTTACAATGCCATGATTGTTCGACCTTGGCTACATGGGATATTAGGTGTAGCATCTACTTTCCACCAGTGTGTTAAATTTCCTCATCCTAATGGTGTTGGAGTTATTAAGGGAGATTGGGGAGAAAGCAAGAAATGTTGTGAGATTGATATAAAATCTTGCGAGGAAAGGGATGAGAAGAAGAGCAATTGGAAGTACAACATCAAGCAACGACAGAGATGTGAAAGATTGATGATTGATTCAACAGAGCAGCGAGAGGAAGATAATGGTGAGCAGCTCGCAGATAAAGAAAAAACAGCAAAACGTAACAGAAAAGCAGAACCAAAAGATAGTAAGGAGAAAGGTAAAATGATGAAACTTAAAGAAGCTTACACAGAATTTGTTTGAAAAAAAAATGCAATTGAAAAGAGTATTTTGTTTGAAAGAATTGCAAAATTTTACAAGAAAATCAAAGAAATGAAATTTTATTAGAGTTACAATACTCGCGAGAAACGCGAATAAAATTTCGCAGAGATTAATAGAATGGGACGAACCTTTATGGCGTGCACCTTAGTTCGCGAATACAATTTCGCAAGAGGCAAATGTAAGACCTAATAGTGCGTTATATAAGGGGGTATCTCTTGACATGACTCAGTGAAAAGGTTATACCGCTGATGGAACCTGAGTTTTGCAGATGTTGGGGTTAAAGAAAGCCTATACAGGAAAGGGATCTTGGATTTCCAATTATATAAGGTTATACTCTGATTGGACGACTAAGGACCTCTTCTAAGGAGTGCAAAGTATGACCAAGGAGTCGAGGTACACGGTTGAGTCAAGGGTGCCCGGGGCGTACGAAACTACCCTGGCCATACTTGGCAAGTCTTGGCTATGATGCATTCGGCCTGAAGAAAACCCCACTTAGGGTGCAGTCTTGTAACTATAAGCCATATATGCATAAAGGACAAGAGGCTGCGAAAACAGCTTGTTGTTGGTAAATATGGATGGGAGGAGCTAGTCTTTGAGGAAGAGGCAAAAGAAAATGATAAAAAAAGGAAGAAGAAAGGGGAGGAAAATGACCGGCTAGCAGTAGCGGAAAGCTGGGATACTGTTCTATTTGGTCAATCAATAAGGGGTTGCTTGTTAATAGCCCACTCGATTTTTAGAAAATATATTGGATTGCCTTCATTGATAATAGCTAAAAACATCAGCCGTATCTTATTATTTCAACCCCCGGAGTGGAATGAGGATTGGAGAGAGTGGGGTAGAGAAATGCATGTTAAATGCACCTATAATGGTGTTCAATTATCCGAAATGGAATTTCCAAAAAATTGGTTAACAGAGGGTATTCAGATAAAGATCCTATATCCTTTCTATCCGAAACCTTGGAACAGTTCTAAGAAACGATCCCATCATAGAAATCCAAGGGGAATAAAAGAAAATTCTTGCTTTTTGACAGTCTGGGGGATGGAAACTGAATTTCCTTTTGGTTCTCCTCGAAGAAGACCTTCTTTTTTAAAACCCATTTTAAAAGACCTAGAAAAAAAAATAAAAAAATAAAAAAAATAAAGTTTTCCAGGTCTAAGAGTTTTAAAAGAAAAAACAAAAGGGTTTCTAAAGGACTCAAAAGAAAAAGAAAGCTGGACTCATAAAAAGGATTTTTTTCAAAAAAAAAAAGAATAAAAGAGCTTGGTAAAGTAAATCCAATTCTATTAGTTGGATTGAGAAAAGTATATGAAAATAAAAAAATGTCTCTCAAAGAAAATAAGATAGTTCATGAATCGTCCAGTCGAATTAGATCAATGTCTTGGACAAATTATTCACTAACAGAAAAAAAAAAATCTGGCTGATAGGACAAGTACAATTAAGAATCAAATTGAAAAAATAATAAATGACAAGAAAAACACGTTTCTAATTCCAGATAGAAATATTAATCCTAACAATACAAGTTGTAAGCCGATGTGCCCTCCTTGAAGGGGCAACCAGGGGGAAGATAAGGGCGGCACCCTCCATTAGGGAGATGATAAGTGTCTAAAGACGGCAATGTCATGGGGCTTTATGATCACAAGAACATTTAGGCCTATCATATTGTCGCGTGACGAAAGTTATACAAAGGAAACTAGCCAAAAGAGAAAAAGTTAAGATGAGATCAATGGGTTTTTACATGAAAGTGTAAATACGTCCTGCGTCATAAGGTTTAATTCTTGCAAGAGAGTTTATACTTATCATATTGTCGCAGGGATGTTGAAAAAATATTGATAAGACAAGATCAATGGGTCAATACATGCAAATGTAAAGACGTCCTGCGATTTTGTCGCAGAAAGAAAAAATGTGGCAAAATAAGACCTTTAATTAGGAAGGCATAATAAGACCATAAGATTATTGCAATAATGCTCACAGAATTTATGAGATTTGCGATTCTACGCATAGATCATAAAGTTATGCAATTGTTACTAGCGATAACATCGCCGATATTGAGGCAAATTTAATTTGATTCAAACTAATATCTAATCTCTACTCAATTTTTTCATATTGCAGATGAATAATAGAGGCAAGTATGGGAATGCATAGAATGATGAAATTATTATTCATCCATCATATGATAAAATTGCATAGATGATACAAGGATAATAATTATGATTGATTGATTATGTTGTAGAAAAAGAATTGTTTTCTAATTCATACAGATAAAAGCAAAAGAAGTTTACACATCAAGTTGGAGAAGCTCACAGCGATGTTACGAAAAGCAAAAAATAAATGTACAAAATTTACAACGAAGAAAAAGAGAAGAAACAAGACTAAGTAGATCCATCACCACCTTCATCAGAGCTCTTTTATTTTTCACACTTCTCTTCATTACCAGATTTCTCTTCTTTATCATTATCATTATCATCTCTATCTACGTCAGATTTCTCTTCCTCGCCAGATAATTCTTCATCATCATCATCCTCGCTAGACTCCTCAGCTTCGGTATCAGAGATAACTAAATTTGGGGAATCAGCTGGAATTTCCTTTGCAATATCGGGGTATATAGAATGAGGAATACCATGATCATCACAGACTAGTTTAACAACGTCATTACGAACACGGAGAAGGGCATTACTAAAATTTTAAGATGAGATTTTCAATTTTTCCTTCAATATAGAATACTTTTCATTGCAAGAAGATAGATTTCCAACGAGTTGGCTTTTCTCTTCTTCTAACTCATCAAATCTTTTACGATAGTTCTTTTCGGATTCTGTGAGCAAATGATAACAAATTTAATACATATAAAGATGATTCAATTAGGAAATAATTCAGGGAAATCATAAGAGTGATAACCTTCTTTTTCAGAAATCATGTCTTTAATTAAAGCCGCTTGATCAGCATGAAGACTAACATCTACACCTAAATTAGTTCTGGCGTTATCAAGAATCTTCGCAGCCCAAGCAAACTCATCATCGCTATTAATAAGGAGACGATATCGAAATTGAGTTTCCCTCGCAAGAAGATCTTTATTCTCACGGATAAGTTTATCTCTTCCGTTTGAACATTAAGAAGAGTTTTATGAAAGTTTGCTAGTGTCTTGGAGCCGTTTTTAACAGCAAGATCCTTCTCATCAATAAGATCACTATTCCTTTTTCTTAATCTATTCACTTCTTCCTTTGAACTAAGATAAAGGTTCTTAAACTTGTTGGTTAAATTTAAATTGAACCTATGTTCAATTTTTAAGAGATTAAGTTTGGATTTAAGTTCATCAATAGAGAGAGATCTAATCCTATCATCTGAGAAGTTACTTAAAGAACTATTAAGGTAAGCAAGAAGGGTATTATCATCTACAGGTTCAGGGAAAGATTAGAAGAATGTAGCCTCGTCAGTAAGACCATAAATATCTCCAAAAATAGTTGCTTGAATAAGCTGCGATAGGGTGAGAAGAATTAAAAGAGACTAGAAATAAATCATACCATAGAGTTGTTGATTAGCTTTATTAAGATCAGAGATTTTTTGCTTGTCAACAGAAGCTTCAGTCTCTAGCTGCTTATTTCTCCTGTGAAGCTCAGCAACTTCAACTTCTAGTTTTTCTTTATCTTGGCGAAGATTAGCAGCTTTCTTTTCATAAGTAATACGCCTATTGTCTAAATCAGAAGTAACAGCAAAAGCGGCTCTTCCAACTTGCGATAGAACTATATAAATCAATGTCTAACAAAAATATCAATAGATACACAAAAAGGATGAACAAGTAAAAACATACCAGGATGCCAAGTGAATTTAAAAGACTTGGAGTCAGCGATCTTGAAACCCCACGAAGGGTATCGCTGTCAGCTAGTATGGGAGCATCGCAGACATTGGCGAGGGACTGGGATATTTCATTAATAGCTTCATCTCCATACTCATTTGGGATACCAAACATATTCTTTCCAATTTTTTTGGATAAATGAGTCATCGAAGAATCAGAAGAAGAAGAATTCTTTATAGAAGGGAAGCTGTTATCATTGAAATCCTCGTCATTATTATCCTTGTCAAAGTCAACACTTGGATTCTCTGGAATGGGTTGAGGAGTTGAAGAAGAATAAGGTCGGCTCTTCCTTTTCTTCAAAGGAGGATCGCCAAATTCTTCACCGCGAGGGGCAGAATACTTCCCTTTGGGAGGAACAGTAGATTTATCCTGATCGCCAGATTCTTCACCACGAGGGGAAGAAGACTTCCATTTGGGAGGAACAGAAGATTTAACCTTTAAATATTTCTCCTTAGTTCTCACGGGTTTTATTAGTTCTAGTTCTTCGATTTCCTGCGAGCACAGATGAAGATAAGAAATAGGGGCAACAATATATTGTTAAAATTTAGGAGGAGATATTTCTTACTTCATCCGTGAAATATTTAAGAGCTAAGAAAGTGCTGGGTTTCCTAAAAGTTTGATAGCTGAGCTTCATTCTATCAATCTGAGAAAGATCAAAATAATTAGTGAGAATATAAAAACATGAAGAAGATAGTGAATAATAATAATGCAAAAAATTGAGAGGATATACTTATTTAGATCTTTCAGGCCAGTTGAAGACCCATGGCTCATACTCTAAGAGATTCGCAGGTAATGGGAGAGAACCATATATATAAGGACCTTCAAGACATAACAGAAAGATAAACCACTTATCATCGCTGGAGTGGCGAGGGCCTTGATTAGTAGGTGTATGCCAGTCAATATCTAACATAAGTGCCTTATCATCAGCGATCTTTTCTTTCTTCAAGGGACACCCCAGCAAGTGCTATCCCTCTTCATAGGAACTATCTTGTAATTTTTGAAGAAATTCTCCACAGTATAATCTGCAGAGACAATGGGAACATCTTTAAATTGAGGATTCTTCACAGCTTCAGGATAGCGAGATCCTTTATCAGCACCGCGAGAAGCATATTCAAGAAGCAATCTAATATAATCTCCACCTAATTTATATATCGCTCGCGAGAACCTCTCGTCATATATTATTTGATAGAATAATGGTAGTTCTGGGTCATAGAGAGGAAGGGGAAGACCAGCTTCAAGTTGACCTGGCGATACTATGATTTTCGGGCAAGAGCATTGATGATCAGAAAATAGTTTGAGAGAAAGTTCAGATTTAGGGCTTTGACCTGGAATTGTAGACAAGGTAAAACCTTTACTTTTGAGCTTTTCTCGCATCTCATTAAAAGCAGTCAAGTTTTTAGCACCAGCAACAACCATTTTTTAGTATGGGAATGAAAGAAAAGGTTGAATAATAAGAAAGAAATCACAGCGATGACAGACGCGCAATTTACGGAAGAACAGTAAACTTGCAGAGAAGTTACGCAGAGAAAGAAGAATAAAGTAAAAAGAGGAAAAGAAAAGAATGAAAGGAGTATTTATAGAAGAAGAGATTTCTCGAGAAAATGAACGCAATAAATGCAAAGAAAAGAAATGAACGGTCAGATCGCAGCGGTTAGAGAGGACGTGTCGTAAATTCATTGGAAGAGAGAATATGTGAAAAAAAAGATGGCGAAGGATACAGAAACGTGTCAGAAGAAATATTAATGAAGAGATAAGTAGTTGCGGCATTTTAAAGTTCTCATGATCTTTTCTTCTTCGCAGAAAAGACATGAGAAGAGGCAAGATGTAGGACCAGAATATCGCTACACCTATTCTCTGCGAGATTAACGACACTTCCCAGCGAGCATCACCGCAAGATCTTCGACTACACTTCACGAGTGTCACAAAATCCTTCAAAAGAGTGACGTAATAACTGGCGATTGAAGAAAACTTGAGAAAAGTATGTTTGTTCTGCGATGGTTACAAAACTTGCGAGATTTAACATTGTAACTATCGCGGTACAATCGCAGAATCAACCGAAAATAAGAGGAAAACTTAGCTGTCATCCACTATGTAACTACCCTATAAATATAGACCCAATATGTCCAGAAAAGGATGATGTATTTTTGAGAGTTAAGAAAGTCTTGAGAAGAGAGAAACTTCAAGAGAATAGTTGTAATCTTGAATTCACCCATTTCTGTAAACATTTCTGAAACCAAAATGTAGTAGCAGGATTTCCCACACTACACCCCTATTAAGATCCTATAATAATCTAAGTGAAACTAGTTGAAGATTAAAGAATTAAACGACACTTTTATTATTTAGATCTCAGAAATGTTTACAGAAAATATTCAAACTCAGAATTACAACTTTCTTTTCTGGAGTTTCTCTCTCCTCAAGATTTTCTCAACTCTAAAAAATACATCATCCCCTTTCTGGACTTACTTGAACCTTTTATATAGGAAATTACATAGTGGGTGACAGCTAAGTTTTCCCCTTCTTTCGGATATATTCTGCCATCTCATCGTGGTATTTGAAATATTAATCTTCGCCAACTTTTGTATTCCTCATGAAACAACACTCTCATAACATGTCTCTTCAATCGTCAACTACTATGATGCTTCCCCGTGACGCTCGCCAAATGTTGCTGAAGAATCCTCACGACACTCTCGTGAATAATGTCATTTATACTTATAGGAATATTTGACCTTCTCGTGAAAGCGTTGTTCTTATCATGAGAATATCGTTGTGGCGATATTCTGATGATATTCTGGTACTACACAAAATAATAAGTGTCGTTTTTCATCTTCAATTCACAGTTGATTATAGCAAGATCTTAACAAGGGTGTAGTGTGGGAAATCCTGCAACTACATTAGGGAGTGCGGCTATGGAATTTTTAGGGTTATCTTGTATCTTTATAAACTCCTTGATGAATGCATTTAGCCTTGGCTTTATGATTGCATCTAAACAAGATGATAGAACATTTACCTTTGGTCATGAAATGTCTCTTACGGAAATTTCATTAAGATCCCGTTCTTGTACCTTTGCCAATTTTATTGACAAAAAGGGGGAGAATTAATTATAGTTCACACTACAAATACATATGGTTTTCAGATCATTATGTAAAAGGGAGTGGTTTCCATGTGAGATGGAGTATTGACTAAGGGGGAGTGAAGTATCACCATAGTATTGTTGTTAAAGTTGTGATGCAATTGGACTTTAACGCTGTGTAATAATACTATTGTAGAAATCGAGTCCTGGCACGGGTCGAGAGCCGGTCTATTACGATCCCTAATTATTGCGGGGGGAAAGTCTATGTACTCATCCGTTTGTGGATGTTTACCGTGTAGTTGCAGGAATTCCTACAACACACCCCTTATCAAATCTTGATAACAATTCCTAGATCTAAATATAAAAATGGTGATAAAAGTACTAAAATTATAAATAAACACCAAGATTTTTACGTGGTTCGATCAATGTGATCTACATCCACGGATCTTCACTATAATAATTTGTAACTACATCAATTTACATTTACAATCTCCATTAATGGAGTTCTTGGAAGAATTCTAAATCTAGTTTTGGGGAAGAAGATGATAAAGAAATTATATTTTCTTTCTCTAAAAACCCTCTCTGCAAAAGAACTTTCTCTCTCCTCCTAAAATTATCTCTCTCCTTTCTCTCTCCTGCTCTCTTCTTTATATAGGTATTTACATTGTGGATGACAGCTCATTGACAGCTCACATTTCCCCTAATTTCGGATCTGAACTCTTGCGGTAATATCGCAGCAACATCATTGTCATTTCCCGCAGGTTTCTATAATATCTCGCAGGATTTCTCTTGCTACATTTCTTGCGAGCTTTCTCTATAAAATCTTCACGTCTCTCTTCATATTTTATCTTTTGTTGCGTCGTTTTGGTAATCAATCTGCGACACTTGTCGTGTGTGGCAGAAATCCTTGTAAGAGCGTTGTTGTTGCGAGATTCTGCTCCTACATTTTGCCTCTTTTTTCTTGAATATTTCTCAAAGAGAAATCTTTAAGAAAAAATCCGTAGTTATAGTAATCTCTGATCTTGGTTCATGAAGGAACAAGCGAAAGAATACCAAACTTATAAAGTATATACTTGCCTCTATTCTTTTGCGAAGTTCTGAAGCTTTGAGAAGAAATTAGAAGTATCATATTGCGAAGTATGAAGTATGCGAAGTATCCTTGAAGAAGTATAAGAAGTATGAAGCATCTCAGAAGAAGTAGAAGAAGTACTCAATCCTCGAAATATTGCCTCTATTCATGCGAAATTATTTTTTCATTTTTGGTGAGAATTCTTGCCCATTTTGGAAATGATTCTTGTTGAGAAGATAAAGAACATAAAATATTTTCTTGGTAATCCATAGTTGCCTCTGTTCTTTATCTATGAAGGAAAATCCTTGAGAAAATGTTGAATGATTAAATTACTTCTTTATTCTTATCTTGCCTCTGCCTCAAGTGATAGTCACTTTAAGAAAATAATCACATTCTGCGAAATAATCACAATTCCTGCGAAATTCTGGATATATCTTCGAGTTTATGAATGAGTCTGCGTGATTATGAATAACCCTGCTAATTTGTTAATATTTCTGTGATTTTTTGAACATTTCTGCGAATTATGAATAGTGTTCAAATAGTACTGCGAATTATGAATAGTCATGCGAATAGTGTCGCAAATAGTGCTGCGAATTATGAATAGTGTCGCAAATAGTGCTGCGAATTATGAATAGTAATTTCCATTCTATGCATTCCCATACTTGCCTCTTGTTATTGATCTGCAATATGATAAATGAAATAAGACTAATATAAAGTCGTTAGCAATCTGTTATACGCTTGTAGGTATAACCTCTCTTGTGGTCTTATTTTGCCTTCCTAGTTAAAGGTCTTATTATGCCACTTTTATGCGACAAGATCGCAGGACATTCTTACTTTTATATGTAATAATCCATTGATCTTGTCTTATCATTTAATTTTAATCTCTGCGACAATATGATAAATCTAAGCCTTCTTGTGAGATTAATCTGTCTTTGCTTTTTAAGACTTATGACATTGCCGTCTTTTCGATGAAATCGCAGGACGTCTTTGCGATTTATATCCTCTTATTATTGATTTCATTTATCTCATCTTTTGATCTTATCGCAAAAACCCATTGATCTCATCTTAACATTTAGTTTTAGGCTTTTCGTCCTGTTATGCGGCAATATGACGGGTCTAAATATTCTTACGAATATAAAGTCCCATGACATTGCTGTCTCTGTCACGCGACAATATGACGGGCCTAAATATTCTTGCGAATATAAAGTCCCATGACATTGCCGTCTTTTTTGATACACAGCTCCCTAATGGAGGGTATCGCCCTTATCTCTCCCCCCGGTTGCCCCTTCAAGGATTATACATCGGCCATACAAGACTAGCACTTTCCCATTCGGTTCTGCCAACAACCAGTTGTTTTCGCAGCCTTGTCCTTTATGCCTTTATATGGCTTATAGTTACAAGACTGCACCCTAAGTGGGGTTTTCTTTGGGACGAACACATCGTAAGCCAAGACTTGCCGTGGATGGCCAGGGTAGGTTCATCCATCCCGGGCACCCACAGCTCAACCGTGTACCTCGGAGCCTTGATCATACGTTGCATTCCTTAGGAGAAACTCTCGGGCACCCAACCAGGGTATAACCTTATATGATTGGGAATCCAAGTTATCTCTCCCGGATGGATTTTCTATAATCCCAAATCTCCATGACTAGGTTCCAGCAGCGGTATAGCCTTTCCCATAGCCATGCAAAGAGATACCCCCCTTATGACGCACTTTAAGGACATTGCCTCTTACGGAATAGAATCCGCGAACTAAGGTGTACGCCATAAAAGTTCGTCCCATTCTTATATGTTTTTAGGCGATTTGCGCCCGTCTTATGCATTTGCATTTCTCTCTTGCGAAATTTTATTCGCGTCTTTTGCGATAATTTCGCATTTCTTTATTCTTTCATTTCTTGCGATAATTCCGCCATCTTATGCAATTGCATTTCTCTCTTGCGAAATTTTATTCGCGTTTCTTGCGATAATTTCACATTTCTTTATTCATTCTTTATTTCATTCTCATAATATCATTTTTGAAGTAAATTCTCTGTAAAATATTTTGAAATCTTAGAAATCCTCTTTGAAACCTTGCGATTATATCGCGTCTTTAAATCAAAAATGTTCTATAGAAATATATAAATTTAATTTTCTCTGTTTTTTGTAACGTTGAAATTTTTTGAGATATTTAATTTTTTGCGATGAATTCTTTATTGTAATATTTTGAAAATTTTTGAATCTTGCGATTGTATCGCTTTTTGCCAATTTAATAAAAAATATATGGAATGTTTTGAAATCTTAAAAATCTTAGAAATCTTGCGATTGTATCGCTTTTGTTAAATATAATCAAAAATCTTTCTCGCAAAAGTCATAGATAAAATATTCAAGGAAATGGTACTTATCTTTTGCGGCTTGCTGTTGTCTTTTGGGAAGTATATGATTTGCTTGAAGATTGAGAATAAATGAGAAATGAAGTCTTGCAAAATTAACTCTTGATCTGCCTCTTGTATAATGTTGCGCCATATCAACTGTTCTAACTATTTTTTGCGAAATATGTCTGCGAAATAATCTCCCGTTTCTTTATTCACGTTTCTTTATGCTTTCATATCTGTTTTCATTCTCATAATATCATATCATCTGAAGTAAATATTCAAGAAAAATTCTAACATATTGTAATTCTGAAATTTTTGTAATTGTAAAATCTTTGTAATTCTGCGATTGTATCGCTCTTTGTAAATCAAATCAAAATATTTGAAATCTTAGAAATCTTTGCGATAATTTAACTTTTTGTAGTCTTTGAAATTTGTAACTTTTTTGCGATAATTCGCAGACATTTTTATGATCTTTTGAAATCAAAATCTTTGAAATGTTTTGAAATCTTAAGAATTTTAGAAATCTTGCGATTATATCGCATTTTGGAAATTAAATAAAAAATCTTTTGTTTGTAGTAAGTAAAATATTCTAAGAAAAGGTACTTAGCTCTTATGTGAATTATCTGAACATCTCGCAGCAAAAATAATTGTGAAGAGTGAGACTTGAACCCTTGATCTACTTCCTGCATTTTCTCACACCATACCAACTGTGCTAACCTTCTCTTGCGAAATAATGAAAGATCTTGCGAAGTAATCAAAGTCTAACTGTTCTAGAGACAATTCTCGCAAAACAAAAATAAACATGCGTGAGATGAGAATTGATCCTGCGACCTATTGCTTGCATTCATGCCTCTCAACCAACTGTCCTAGCTCTCTTTCTTGCGAAATTTATCTGCGAAATAATCAAAGGCTAACTTGCGAAATAACCAAAATAAACTTGCGTGAAGTAAGAATTGATCCCGCGACCTATTACTTGCGACATATCACGCTGAACCATCTGTGCTAACCCTTATCTGCGAAATTTCTCTGCGAGATTATCAAATATTGCGTGAAAAAATATGTATGTGTTGGGACTTGAACTTGCGACCATAAACTCATTAAATTCGCAGATTACCAACTGTACTAGCTCTTTTTTGCGAGATAATGAAACAATGCTGCGAAATTATCTATTTTTTCACCCTTTGTAAAAAGAATGAAAATTATGCTCGCAGGAAAATTCGAACCTGTGACCACAAACTCCCATACTGTTCTCTGGACCAACTGTTCAAGAATCTCTTTGCGACATTTAACGCAGAACTATTTTACTTATTCTTTTATTCTCCGCTGAAAATGAGAAGAAAATGAAAAATATGTGTTTTTGCGAGATTTGAACCCTTGACCTCTTTGTTATTCTCGCAGACTTGAACCATCTGTGCAAACTTGTGCTTGTGATTAAAATTGCAGCGTCTATCTCTTATCTTCTTTTCGTCCTCCCTTAATTTCTTTCACAATTTGCCTCTTGTTTTCTCTCCTGATCATTAAATCTTCCACTGAAACCTTGGTTTTCTTTCTTAAGTTCACCACAACAACTAATTTTTTCTCTTAGTCTTCTCATGTCTTTAAATTGTTGATGATGATTATTCTCTGAAAATGTAATTTCTTCCATGAAATTTCCATTTTAACCCTTTTTTTTTTTAGATCTAAAAATATACATGAACAGTAGCTAATCTTTCTTGGAATTTTCTTGAAAAATCATCCTTTTTACATAGTTCTGCATCTTCGTCATTTTCTTTTATGCTCTTTCACTGTGTTGTCGGTGTTTGCTTGAAGAGACAATCTTTCCGTTAGATAATTTCCTCTCAAAATTTTTAGATCTCACGAATTCTAACTCCTCATAGACAATTTCTTTGAATCTTCTTCAATCTATCAAATAGTAGTCCCTGTTTCTAGCGCCAAAATGTAGTTGCAGGAATTCCTACAACACACCCCTTATCAAATCTTGATAACAATTCCTAGATCTAAATATAAAAATGGAGATAAAAGTACTAAAATTATAAATAAACACCAAGATTTTTACGTGGTTCGATCAATGTGATCTACATCCACGGATCTTCACTATAATAATTTGTAACTACATCAATTTACATTTACAATCTCCATTAATGGAGTTCTTGGAAGAATTCTAAATCTAGTTTTGGGGAAGAAGATGATAAAGAAATTATATTTTCTTTCTCTAAAAACCCTCTCTGCAAAAGAACTTTCTCTCTCCTCCTAAAATTATCTCTCTCCTTTCTCTCTCCTGCTCTCTTCTTTATATAGGTATTTACATTGTGGATGACAGCTCATTGACAGCTCACATTTCCCCTAATTTCGGATCTGAACTCTTGCGGTAATATCGCAGCAACATCATTGTCATTTCCCACAGGTTTCTATAATATCTCGCAGGATTTCTCTTGCTACATTTCTTGCGAGCTTTCTCTATAAAATCTTCACGTCTCTCTTCATATTTTATCCTTTGTTGCGTCGTTTTGGTAATCAATCTGCGACACTTGCCGTGTGTGGCAGAAATCCTTGTAAGAGCATTGTTGTTGCGAGATTCTGCTCCTACATACCGCACAAGGTCGGACAGAGGTATCTTCTCACTATTTCGTTTGTAAGAGGGATAACTGTGCAAGGAAAAGAATATTTGAAGTCACCACCTGACTAAAGGGAGTCAGGACCCTTTTAACTAGTTTGAATTCTTTTAGGAAAACAAAACTAGTTATGACTTACATGTTTATGGCCTGCTAACAGAGAATTCGGGGTAAGGAGATTCTAGTACGGGATGGGAAGGTGTTAGGCACCCATCAGCCGCCCAATCATAAGATTGGCCTCTATTAAATGATTAAAATGGGAAAATATTTATAATTTATTTTTACCAATACTTATATGTGTAGGATTGTGATACCGAAATTTATTGGAAATTGAGAATAGATTTTCATGCATGAGCTATTTAGAAAAGAGACATAGTTAGAAGTTGGGTGGAACTTCGACTATGGATTCAGAGATCAAGAGTTTTAAGTTAGCTCTCAATATTTTTGGTATTTAGGGGGGCTTTGGCCAACTCCTAATTTTTTTTGGAATCTAGTTCGACTCCAAATCATGATAAAGATCATCTAAAGTCTAGGTCGACGAAAGAATTGATTATGAGAGTTTTTTTTTAGAGAAACTCTCGAGGTGACAGTAGAGAATATATACACCTATAGTTTTTTAGAGAAACTTTGTTGAATATTTTAATTCAACTACAAGTCTATATTTTAGATCTAAAATTAATTTCGCATTCAAATTTGATATTTGGATGAAATTTCAAAATTAATCAATTAACCTGCAGATTAGCTCAATAAAAAAATAAAATCAATGCAAACCTTTTTCTTTCTTTTTTTGACAATGGGTCTAATGTGGGAGGGAATTCTGCTTTATACCCGCAATTTGATTTATCCCACTTGGAAAATTAATAATAAAACATAATTTTTTCATGTAACGCAAAGAGTAGTCGCGTAGTTACTACAAAATGGAAAACCATTCCGTTACCGTATGAATACATAATTCACCGAAGAGATAGGCAATTAATATACCTAAAATATGATGTTGAAACTTGAAAGGATACTTTCGACGGTTTCTTGCTTCCGTTAAGTATGCTTAAAGTAGTTAAAGTACTAGCAATTTAATGCTAATTTTTTAAAAACTTTAAGACAATACTTGATTTAGTATTTTTTTTTTTTTTTGGGTTTTCTCCAAACGAACTATAAATGCATAAGACAATAATAACTATTATGTCAGGAATTTTTTTTATTTATCTTTGATTAAATGACACGATACATGGAAACTTGGAACATGTGAGAAGAAATATTTTCTATTTGAGAGATAATAATTCTTCTTGGTTTGGGTGGAAACCTAGATTTTTGATGGTGTTTTTATCTTTCTCACTCGTTTCTTGCAAGAATAAGTGAAAGAAGAAATAAAGGAAGAAGTGTTGTTTTTCTGTTTATGAGAAGTTGTCGTTGTGTTTTCTTTTTTTCATTTGATCTCTATTTATAGGAAAAAATTCACCAACTCTCCGCCAAATCCGGGATGAATGAGATTCGAAGGTGGCTAGTTTATCAAAAATTTCTTCATCCTTTACTGCTCTTGGACCCACCTGATTGGTACGGGGAGAAGAAAAAAATAGTTTTGCGTGAAATTGGAAGTTTATGTTTTGCATGCGAAATTGGAAATCCATTATGTTTTCCCACTGTCCTTCTCTGACGCGTGAAGTGGTTGTCCTTTTCTTATTATTTTTTTTTTCTACTGCGTGCGCAAACAAATAAACAAGATCATGACATCCGGGTCCCACTGTTACTGTTCATCATAATTTCACTCGATGTTACTGTTATTTGTGGGAGAAAACTACTTCTGCCGGTTTAGGTAATTTTGGGTGTGTGTGGATGAGAAGTGAGTTTAAATCTTCAACAAATGTGCTGCACGATGAGCACTTTTGATTCGAGAGATAATCTGTACAATTCTGGCCTATACCGAAGATACGGCCGTTCCAGATTTGTTTCGGTCACAGGTGAAGGATGTGAGGTTGATCTTATGGAGGGAAGCGAAGAAGGTGTTGAGAGTATGAATGTGAAGGCTATTTGATGACTTGTTAACATAAGGTTGAGCAGGCTAGCAAATGTTGCAGGAAGGCTCTGGGTGTTGAATACGTTGGTATTAACACTTGTTTTTTCTGTGTTGTTCGGACTTCCGTTCTGGAAATAGGGAGGAGAACCTATTTATACAAGTCGACAAGCCTTCATTACGTCTCTCGTGGGAAAGTGGAGGAAGTGGAGTGATGGAGGAAGTGGATTTGTGTGTTAGTGCCACACGATTGATTTCCCACTTCTCATATCATCGCTAACCGCCCATGTTTCCCTGACACGATCTTGTGATGGCGTGTTGCACGCTGCACGCTGTAAACCTCCAGACCAATACCCCCGTTTGTATCCCCCCAGTTGTGACGTGATTAATGTCTCGAGTGTGTGGATCGCGGGACCCACAGGAAATAGTGCAGGGTGAACTGTGAACTTGGTATAACATCGCATGCAGCCATCTTCAGGTGACCGTTTGGAGGATGTATAGACAATCCATGCCTTGGTCGGTTACCCTGTGAAGAAGAGTGACGGATGGTGATCATGGTGATACCTTGTTTGCTGGTTGATTCGTACCCTAAGTCATTCGTACAAGCTTGCAAAGATGGACGGACGAGATGGTTTGCAACCCTACCTGCGATCGTTGAATGAGAGGCGCGCATGCTGCCTCTTTCAACCCAAACGTTTGCATGCTAGGAGAGTTCCAATGGAGGAACCGATCAGCCCTGCATGGAGGCGGTACAATGGTGTTCACGCCCATGCCTGCTTGACTCGCAAATATTTAATCTGAGCCACACGACTCAGGTGGCAAAGACGAGTGGTCGAGATTAGAACTTATGGAGGGGCTGTGACATGCCACCTTTGGGCGCTTGTACCGAGGAGCTTGACCACTGCCGGTCTTGGACGATCATCTAGACGTGAAGTCAGGCCCACGGCGGTCATGCTAGCATGCTCGGTTCCTTCTAAGTCTCCATCTTTGCCTTTCATCCAAGCCTGCAAAGATGGACGCTCGAGATGTTTCTGCGCCGCAAACCCTAATTAGGGTTTTGGACCGGCCACTTTGGGCGATCGGTTTTGGGTTGTGTGTGCCTCCTTTGGGGAGACTGACCATGTATGCAACATCTTAGGTCGACAGTGATCATGTACATGCTTGCTCTATGACCCTGAGCGCAATCTAAGCCATCCAACTATGCCTGCGTAGTCGGATGGTCGTGATCGTTTTGGATCTTCTTAACCTGCGTAAGGCGTTAATCTAGCCTTGTTTGGGCAATCGTTTCTTGCACCACGGCTGGCCTATGAGGGAGTCAGTCATGTAGGTATAAAGTGGGCCTGCCAATGGTGTACCATCACTTCACTACTTGTTTTAGGGTATAATCTAAGCCATCCAACTCTGCCTGCGAAGTTGTACGTTCACGATTAAAAGGAACCCTAGCCGTGCATCATGCTCACTTTGAGCGCACGTTTTCGAAGGACCAACTGTAGTTGGCCTTGACTAATCGGTCACGTATGAAGGTGGGTCCGCGGTGATCATGGTAGCATGCTCAGGACCCCCTGAATCTATATCTACACCCTCCATCTATGAATGCGAAGTTGGACAGATGAGATATATTTCTGAGTTTGTTTTCAAGAAAAGTGAGACTAACATGGGTAGTCTTGCATACGTTCGACGGGGCTAGTATAACCTGCCGTCAAGTAGCCTACGGGTGTTTGCATGTCGAACACAAGGCTTTAATTAAAGCATTAATAGTAATGTTGTATACCTACAGAAAACCGGGATGGTTGCCACATGGTCCGTTCTGGGTAGGTTTTAATTCTCAGGGATGGTTGCACATGCTCCAATGAATTAATATGGCGACAAGTATTCATCGCCTGAAGGATTTATCCTTTGCAGGACGTCAGCTTACAAAAATTGGCCTTTTACAATTTTATCCTTGAACAGAATTCCACCATCAACATTAAGTCCCCTTCCTAGCATGCAATGATTACACTATTGTAGGGTAGGCATGAGATGGTGACAATTTGCATACAAAATAATTAAAGCCAATTAAATCCAGAGTAAATACATGTTTACCGTGTGGGAGAAGGTATGTCACTTGCGTCAAATGCCTTGGAGCCGGTTGAGTTGATCCTTCCAATGGCAAAGCTCGGCTGGGGAAGTACAGCTTGATGGGTCGATCCACCTTGGCCTTCCTCTTTCTGTGTACCTTCTCATATGCCTAGAAAGCATCATGCATTCGATAAACATTGTTGATCTCAATCCCGACTCAACAGCCTCAGAAAGCGGTAAGGCGGACTTCTTTTCTCCTAGGGATCTTGTTGGATCGTGAAGCATATAAAGAAGTTTTCTGTATTCTTCTCATTAGGCGACCTTCTTCAACATCTCAGGTATTGCTTCACACGTTGATTTCTTAATCGATTGGTGATAGTTGTGATTATAATATTCTTTATGTGACGCCGTAACTCACCTTCCTCTCTTTTTTGCAGTACATCATGAAAGGAGTTGGTGATGATCACTCTGCAGCTTCTTCAGAATTTTTTTTTGAAGTTGACAAACCAGAAGCTGACGCACATGAAGAAGTGATGGCTAAAATTGATTTGCCACTTCGTGAAGTCGGCCATGCCGTACATGGAATGTCTGTCTTGCATTTAACCATTGTCAGGGGGTGGATCCGTGCTCTTTCAGTTGCGATCGATATAGAGGAGAAACAAAGACATGAAGAAGCATTGTGGGTGAAGTGGAAATGCGAGGCGTCACAAGCACCAGTAAGCTCGAGAGCTGGAGGGCTGGCAGCTCGGTTGAAGAGACGGAGGGTTGAACACGAATGTCCTTTGGGTGATGGGAAGTGTGATTACCCAATACGTGGTGGTGTGATAATCCTTGACCGTGATACTAATGATACTGAACGTCCGAAAGTGATTGGTGCGATTTCCACGGTTGCAATGGATTTTGTAGAAGGTGCAGAGGATACGCATGTTGAAGATGTTGAGGCGGTAGCTGCTGTTCCCAAAGAAGTTGAGGCGTCTCTGGAGAAAGCGGCACAAGATGTGGATCCCAACAGTGATGAAGACGCAACCAGCAATTGAGTTTCCCTGTTATTATTCTTTGTATTTTTTTTTATATACTCAGTGGCGGCTGAGTTTGAAGTTTTCTTCTTAGCTTTTGGTTGCTTGTCTTGAACAAAGTTTTATTCAGTGCTGCTTCCGAAACATGCATATTTTTCTGTTTTTGCCCCTTGACATGAGTCTGGCTCCGTTGAAGTAGATCATGTAAGATACCTTCCTCCTCCCCTTTTACATGTTTTATTCCTCCCATATTACCAGGCTGGTACGAAGATTTGGTGTGAGGGTTTAGGGTTTTCTTTCTGGGTAATGGTGGTTTGAAGGTGACTCATAACTTTGTGTGATTTTATGAGAAATTTTAAAAGGAATGAAATCTTGATTACTTGAAGAAATATTGGAACTCTAATAAGTATGAAGGCAAGCAGTGCCATCATTTGAAGGAATTACAAATATTGTGAAAAGGAAAATTGTTGGAGGAATCCCACGGGGGGATTAGAGAGGTGATGTCGTGTCTTAAAGTAAGGTAGGGCTTGAGCCATCGTGAGTGAACAACCACACCTTCGAGTTCATCTGCATTGATGATCTTGCAGTAACCGCCCAAGATAACATCTGCCACTAAGAATATTTCCTATTCCTTTGCAGGCATATCAGACTGGGCAGTTATTCTTACTGCCATGTTCCCAACTTGGAACGTGGTTACCTTTGTTACCATATCTCCGATTTGAAATGGATTTGGACTTGGTACAACAGCTTGCTTCTGACACGTGTCGTTCTTGACTGCTTCCAAATTTTTGGTGAAGCGCTTAAAGGGGCTAGCACTCCATTCACATCTCTTGGTGATGGCCCGCCTGTCAGGTGAAACAGTCCCCGGTGGTCTAGCAGGACAATTATCCACTACTTGCAAAGAGGGTCGTTCAATGAGACTTACTTGGGCTCGGAATATCTTGACGCAGGATGAAGGGCTTTCACCACGGAGTTGCGTTATGCCTGTGGGTTGTTGGTATGGAAGCAACAGGAAGTCTTCGAGTCTCCAAGGCTTGTTGGAAATCATCGGAGCTGGCTTGTTGGAGATCATTGGAGCTGGCTTATTGGAGATTCTTCCAGGTACCGAGATTGGTAAGGAATGCGTCTTGTGTACCCACGGGCGCCCCAGAATCATGTCGTAATCCGGATGTTCCTTAATTATATGGAATCTAGATTGTGTTGGAGTGTTACCAATCTTGACATCAAGGTCGATGTATCCGTAGACATCCACAAATTCTCCTGCTGGGATCTTGATCACAGTCGGACCACGGGTAGCCTCCTTCTTTGAGATTTTTGTAGCTTGCAGGGACTTGATAGTAATGATGTTGAATTCAGAAGATGCATCGATTAATGTGCTATCGAACTTGACATCTTTTAGATGGGCGACGGTCAAAAGTCCCCAGTTTCCTTTGTTTGCGTTGTCTTCCAAGGAGGCTTGAGATGATGGAACGACTTCTCTTCCTGGGTATAAGCGCCTGCCTGACACAATACATTTGAGGGCCATGAACATATCTTGACGTTGTACCTTGGAAAGGTACAATATTTCACACAGGTGTTCCATCATGGATTGTACAGTCTTGCGCACAGAGCTTCCAGAGATTATGCAACTTCAGACAGGAAGGGGGTCTCTGTGAACTCCTTCATTTCCAAATTGGAGATCTCCTGCTACTATCCTTTCCTTGAAGATTTCTTTCAGCTTGTTGCAATCCTTAGTTGGGTGGTGGACAAGCCTATGATAACGGCAGTACTTAGGGTCTGCCATGTCTTTCTCAGTTGGTGGATGTCTGATAGGAGGTAGCTTGATAGCATCATCTTGAATCCATGCCTCCAAGAGTTCTATTACTTCATTTATCGGAAACGGGAAGCCTGTGTCTTCGGTGCTCTGCGCAGGATCTTTGCCTGTTCCTTTTCGAGGCGAAGCTTTATGCGTTTGAGCTGCACGCTTGGGTAGTTGTTCTGCCTCCGCTGGAGCTTTTCTCTTTCCGCCTTCGCTTACTACACTGACAGAAGGGCCAGTATTATACTGCTTGTTGATGAGGCGCATGTTTCCCCGATTATCTCATGAATCGTCGCTCCGAACGATTCTGGTTCTTTCCAATAATCTTTGGGGTGGTAGTGGCGAACGTTTGGGCGCTTCATGGAGCTCGAGAACGTCTGGAATCCCAAGTTTTCCAGCAGGCGTGATATATGGGTATCATTCCGTTGATGCATAATTTCACCACCTGTCGTTCGTGACATTTGGTTCATGGCAGTCCAACGCTTGTGTTACGAACCTTTTGACAAAATCATTTGGATATTCATTGTTCCGTTGGGAGATTCTCCCCAGGTCTGAGAAAGTAACTTGCTCAGATACAAAGAAGTACTTCTTGTAAAACGCGCTGACCATCTCATTCCAATTGGATATGATGTCGGGTGCGATGTTGTTGTACCATGTATAGGCTCTCCCCGTAAGTGATTTGGAGAATTCCTTCAGGCGGAGAACGTGATTATATTCATGTTCTCCTAAGGATTCTAAGAATCGAAATACGTGTTCACGAGCATTACCGGTACCATCATAAAGGATGAATTGAGGGGAGGTGTATCCCCTGGGAAGAGGAATCCTCCGCACGTCTTGTGGATATGGAGGCTGATGTCGATGCGCGTCCATCGGATTTTCTTTTCCACGATTTTGGAGGAGTCTCTCCAGATCTTCACGTGTAATAAAGTTGGACGATTGGCTTCTTTCCCTGAGACACTCGTCCCTTTATCTTGCGTGGTCAGCAGCATAAGACTCTTCGTTCAGGTAGGCTTGCGTAACTGAGGCACCTGCTCCAAGTGTGCTAAACATATTTCTTGTTGGCCCTTGAGGCTGTCCCGACTCTTGTGGTAATCGATCGGTTAATGTTTTAAGGAAGGTGAGTACCCCCTTCTGAGCGGTTGCCATGTCTTCCTGAGCTTTAGCGAGGGTTTCTTGTCTCTCCATCAAGTCTACCATGGTGATAGGAGGTTGTCCTCCTCTGTGTCCTCCAGATCCTTTTCCTGAAGGGGAAGTAACAGTTGTTTTGGTGACGGACGGAAGTGTCATGCTTGAGGAAATGCCTGGATTTGCGGCCGCTCTGGCTCTTGTAATGGGAGGTGTCACGCCTGTTGGAATGTCTTCTCCTGCTCCACTGGTATGCGATGATAGAAGACGCGATTCCACGAGACACATTGGTTGTCTTTGGCGGTTTGCGCTGTAACACCAGTAATTGGGATATCAGCGCCACCAGAAGCGTTGTCGGTGCTAACTCCATTGTTGGTTGCTGCTCCAGACCTAAGATCCACCATTCTTGAAATCAGAGAAATTGAATTGGTATTGAAGAAATCAACTTCACAACCGAGATATTAACCTCCCACTGTGGTCGCCAATTGTTTGTGGGAGAAAACTACTTCTGCCTGTTTAGGTAATTTTGGGTGTGTGTGGATGAGAAGTGAGTTTAAACCTTCAACAAATAGGAACGATGAGCACTTTTGATTCGAGAGATAATCTGTAAAATTCTGGCCTAAACCGAAGACACAGCCGTTCCAGATTTGTTTCGGTCACAGGTGAAGGATGTGAGGTTGATCTTAGGGAGGGAAGCGAAGAAGGTGTTGAGAGTATGAAGGTGAAGGCTATTTGATGACTTGTTAACAGAAGGTTGAGCAGGCTAGCAAATGTTGCAGGCAGGCTCTAGGTGTTGAATACGATGGTATTAACACTTGGTTTTTCTGTGTTGTTCGGACTTCCGTTCTGGAAATAGGGAGGAGAACCTATTTATACAAGTCGACAAGCCTTCATTACGTATCTCGTGGGAAAGTGGAGGAAGTGGAGTGATGGAGGAAGTGGAGTTGTGTGTTAGTGCCACACGGTTTCTTGCCCACTTCTCCTATCATCGCTAACCGCCCATGTTTCCCTGACACGATCTTGTGATGGCGTGTTGCACGCTGCACGTTGTAAACCGCCAGACCAATACCCTAGTTTGTATCCCCCAGTTGTGACGTGATTAATGTCTCGAGTGTATGGATCGCTGGACCCACAGGAAATAGTGCAGGGTGAACCGTGAACTTGGTATAAAATAGCATGTAGCCATCTTCAGGTGATCATTTGGAGGCCGTATAGACAAGCCATGCCTTGGTCGGTTACCCTGTGAAGAAGAGTGACGGATGGTGATCATGGTGATACCTTGTTTGTTGGTTGATTCGTACCCTAAGTCATTCGTCCAAGCTTTCAAAGTTGGACGGACGAGATGGTTTGAAACCCTACCTGCGATCGTTGGATGAGAGGCGCGCATGCTTCCTCTTTCAACCCAAACGTTTGCATGCTAGGAGAGTTCCAATGGAGGAACCGATCAGCCCTGCATGGAGGCGGTACAATGGTGTTCACGCCAATGCCTTCTTGACTCGCAAAGATTTAATCTGAGCCACTCGACTTAGGTGGCAAACACGAGTGGTCGAGATTAGAACTTATGGAGGGGCCGTGACATGACACCTTTGGGTGCCTGTACCGAGGAGCTTGACCAATGCCAGTTTGGCCGATCAGCTAGACATGAAGTCGGGCCCACGGCGGTCATGCTAGCATGCTCGGTTCTTCTAAGTCTCCATTTTTGCCTTTCATCCAAGCCTGCGAAGATGGACGCTCGAGATGTTTCTGCGCCGCAAACCCTAATTAGGGTTTTGGACCGGCCACTTTGGGCGATCGGTTTTGGGTTGCGTGCGCCTCCTTTGGGGAGACCGACCATGTATGCAACATCTTGGGTCGAGAGTGAGCATGTACATGCTTGCTCTATGACCCTGAGCGCAATCTAAGCCATCCAACTATGACTGCGAAGTCGGATGGTCGTGATCGTTTTGGATCTTCTTAACCTGCGTAAGGCGTTAATCTAGCCTTGTTTGGGAAATCGTTTCTTGCACCACGGCTTTCCTATGAGGGAGTCGGTAATGTAGGTATAAAGTGGGACCTCCAATGGTGTACCATCACTTCACTACTTGTTTTAGGGTATAATCTAAGCCGTCCAACTATGCCTGCGAAGTTGGACGTTCACGATTAAAAGGAACCCTAGCCGTGCGTCATGCTCACTTTAAGCGCACGTTTTGGAAGGACCAACTGTAGTTGGCATTGACCGTTCGGTCACGTATGAAGGTGGGTCCGCGTTGATCATGGTAGCATTCTCAAGACCCCCTGAATCTATATCTACACCCTCCATCTATGCATGCGAAGTTGGACGGATGAGATATATTTCTGAGTTTGTTTTTAGCAAGTGAGACTAACATGGGTAGTCTTGCATGCGTTCGACGGGGCTAGTATAACCTGCCGTCAGGTATCCTACGGGTGTTTGCATGTCGAACACAAGGCTTTAATTAAAGAATTAATAGTAATGTTGTATACCTACAGAAAACCGGGATGGTTGCCACATGCTCCGTCGGGATGGTTGCCACATGCTCCGTCGGGATGGTTTCCACATGCTCTGTTCTGGGTAGGTTTTAATTCTCATGGATGGTTGAACATGCTCCAATGAATTAATATGGCGAGAAGTATTCATCGCTTGAAGGCTTTATCCTTTGCAGGACGTCAGCTTACAAAAATTGGCCTTTTACAATTTTAGCCTTGAACAGAATTCCACCATCAACAACTGTTCATTTTGATGGCACTCGTTGTTACTGTTTATTTCGGTGTCACTCGAAGTTGATGTTGATGTTCATTTCGATGTCACTCGATGTTACTGTTCATCGCATCAAGAACATGATTGATGTGAAATCAGGCTCCTACCCAAGCTTCCTATTGTCCCCAGGAACCTAGTGATGTATTCAAAATCGAAAATCATTGTTGATCGAATTTTTCTTGTATTCGGCTTTGAATGTGTAAGACTAATATTTTTCCATAGAAGGTGCGAAATTGGGGTGTCAACAGTTGCCCCTCTTTGAGAGTCATCGTTTGCGGTTAACGAACAAAGTCATGGACCCTATTTGACGCTCTGTTTGTTTTGATGAACGTTGATTCAACTGTTGATGCAGAAATTTATGACATTGGCCAGGTTTGCCCTGGTTAAGCTTCGTCGATTTCCTAGGAGGCGTCGGGCCTTGCACTATGCAGTCCATTGCAGGTTCTGTATTTGAGGTCACAACTATTCGGTGGTAAATGATATGTATGGGATCATGTTGAGGAATGATGCCATCAGTAAGGAATATTTAGAGCAGCAAGGACGCATCGAAGCTCTTTCTGAAGAATTATCCTCACTCCGGCTGCTTCATGAGGTTTACCAGATTTTTGTTTTTTTCTTTTATGAAAAAAAGGAGCTAGCGTGTCATACGGGTGACCGCAAGGGATCGGGTTTCATTTCGGGTGATGCCCGAATAGGTGTCTTGATGGAGCCCTAATTATCTGCCTTATATACTTCGCTTTTTTATTTTCGAACACCATCTTATTCTTCTTCCTCTTCTTCTTCTTCTCTGCACATCCGCCTCTTTCCTCTATCTTTTCATCAGATCCTTATTGTATGTGCCGGATCTGGACTTTGATCTTTCTTTTCTTAACCAACGTCTTCATGTTCTTCTACTTTTTGTTTATTTGGTTTATCATTGTAGTAATCATTTATTGGTGGAGTATGCAAGATAGAGTTTGAGCGGATGGATAAAGTGCTTCCTGAAGTAGTGTTAACTGAAATGAGACGTCTTTGGAGGAACCTCAGTATAGATCTGTATAAATCTTTTTTTTTCTGTGCTTGATGATAGTATAAATCTTTTTTTTTCTGTGCTTGATGATAGTGCATCTTGAGATCCAGACTAATGTTCGGCTCGGAGATGAAGATCTGATGATTTAGGGAAATATGCAAGATTTTTCCATATGCATCTTCAAAATACGTACAAAGATAAATCCAGATTTCAAAGTTGAAGTCAGATTTAGATTTATATGTATTCTGACAAGTATGGAGGATCTGCCTAGGATGAAGATGTCTAGATCTAGTGTGTCACATGGGCACTTTTAACACTATCACACATTGGTTTCGATCGATGGGAAATGGTGAAGAAATTGGATCTCGGTCTAGCCTCAGATAAAATCATCCCCTTTCCTTATTTGTTTTTCACTTCTTCTTCTTTGGTTCATCGTCAGATCATTTTTTTTTTTGATCTTATCATGTATCCTTCAGATGAGTGAGTGTTCATGCCTTTCATTGTTGTAGACGGAGATCTTTTAAATCCTTCATTTGTGAATGAAATGTTTTCTTCTGGTGGTGTTCTTATCTTTGGTTTGACTTGCACTGACTTTGCAGATCGCTGACTCCGGTGGAGAGACCTTAACTCAGATAACTCGTCATTCACAAAAACTAAAGCATGATTAGAACATGGTTAGTCTCAAAAGCTTTTGCCTCAGTTGCCTATTCGGTGTGTGCAAGGCACAGTATCATCCTAAGGCTTTCATCATCAGCATTTTTTTTTTTTGAAAACAAAACCTTAGAAATCTTTTTTTTTTTTTTGCAAACAATATTTACAAAATTTAATAACTGTAAAATACTGAAATTATTGGAGAGTTTGGCTCAGTTTCCTATCTGGTTGCTCATAACACCATATCCAATCCTAAGCTTTTCATCATTGACAAACTCCCCGATTTTTTTTTTTTTTTTTGAAAACAAAACTTTAGAAATCTGTTTTTTTTTTGTAACGGCACAACTTTTATAAAAGCACACATACTTTTTTTTTTTCATTTTGAAAACAAGACCTAAACAATTTTTTTTTTTTTTTTTTTGAAAAAAATATTGAAACCTAATTAAACTTTTTTTTTTTCATTTTGAAAAAAAATTGATAAAGTAGAAAACGATGATAAGTGCTGACAAACCAGTTGATCTTTTGGGGAGGTGCAGAGATTAGGTATGTTGAAATGTTGCCTTTGATTAGGCATAATACCTCTTGAGTTGATCTACATTCGTGGGCCTTGGAAGTTCTTCTCCATCTAAGTCCATTAATTGTACTGCCATTCCCTGAATAAAAATTTTGAAAATGAATGGACCTTCCCATTTTGGTTTGAATTTTCCCATTGGGTCGGTATGCTTGACTGGCCGAATCTCCTTGAGCACAAGATCTCCTTCGTTGAAGTTGCGTGGTCGCACATGTTTGTTGAAACTACGTGCAATTCTTTTCTGATATGCTTGAGAATGGAAAGCTGTTGTTAGCCTCTTTTCATCAATAATATTCAATTGCTCGACTCTTACTTTTACCCATTCATCTTCAGGTAATTGACTCTCCTTTAGAAATCTTAGGGTTGGGATCTCCACTTCTATAGGATGCATTGCGTCCATACCATATGTGAGTGAGAAAGGTGTAGCCCAGGTTGCGGTGCGAATTGACGTTCTATATGCCCGTAAAGCATATGGTAATTTCTCACTCCAATCTGTATATGTATCCGTCATCTTCTTTAGGATCTTGACGAGTGTCTTGTTGGATGCTTCTACCGCTTCGTTGGTTTGAGGCTGATACACTGATGCTAGATGGTGCTTAATCTTGTATTTTCCAAGCAGTTCTTCGGTTTCTTCACCGATAAAGTTTGACCCATTATCTGGTATTATTTCATGTGGAACTCCATATCTGCAGATGATGTGGTTCCATATGAAATCTACTGTCGGATTTCCTTTGAAACTTCTGGTTGAAATGGCTTCTACCCACTCAGCGAAATAGTCAATTGCAACAAAGATATACTTGTGGCCGTTGGAAGATGGATTGATTTTACATATGAGATTGATTCCCCGAGTATAAAAAGGCCATGGAGACGATAGTGTATGAAGTTGAGAAGGAGTTATATGCATAAGGTTCCCATGTATCTGACATTGGTGACATCTCATGATGAAGTTACAACAATCTGACATCATTGTTGTCCCAAGAGAGCTATCTTCCTACTCATCATGTGTGCCTTCATATGAGGACCACACTCAGCACTGTGTACTCTCTCCAGGATCTTCCTTGCTTCGTGTTGGTTCATGCATCGTAACAAAGTTCCGTCTCTTGACACTTTGTACAGAACATTTGAAAAGATTGTGTACTGACACGCCATCCTTCGAATGTACCTCCATTGTTGTTTCTTTGAATCTTCTGGATAAGACTGATCTTCGAGGTACCGTTTTAAATTAACAAACCAAGGAGAGCCGTCTTGTAGGACCAGAATATCGCCACAGCAATATTCTGGCGAGATTAACAACATTTCTGCGAGCATCACAGCGAGTTCTCCAATAACACTTTACGAGTGTCACAAAATAATGACATAACAGTTGACGATTGAAGAAAAACAAAAAGAACAGGATTGACTGGCGATGGTTATGATGCTTATGAGAAGGAATAATATAGCTACTGCGATAATATCGCGAGATATATCCGAAATTAGAGGACAACTTAGTTGTCACCCATTATGTAATTTCCTATAAATAGAGATCCAATAGATTCAGGAAAGGATGATGTATTTTTTAGAGTTGAGAGAGTCTTGAGGAGAGAGACAATTTTAGGAGAGAGAGAGAGAGAAATATTTTCCAGAGAGATTTTTAGAGAAAGAAAATGTATTCTTCTTTATCATCTTCTTCCCCAAAACTAGATCTAGAACTCCATTAATGGAGATTATCAATGTAAATCAAATGTAAATTTAAACAATCATAGTGAAGAATCATGGATGTAGATCAAATTGATCGAACCATGTAAAAATTCGTGTGTCTATTTACAATTTTTAGAATTTTAATCATACTTTTAATACCAAATTAGTTTAGATCAAGAGGTTATTATCAAGATATTACAAGGGGTGTGTTGTGGGAAATCCATCAACTACATTTTGGCGCTAGAAACAATACCTACTTGTCAAATTGAAGAAGATTCAAAGAAATTGGCTATCATTAGAATTGAATCTCACTGGATTTAAAAACTTCAAGATCAAATATGGAAGCTACAACGAAAGCTCATGATTATACAACAAATAGAGAGAAGGAGATATATTAAGAGGCAGCTGAAGAAAATACCAGCAAAAATTATGTCAACAACTCATCAAAAAGGACAAATTCCTTCTCACTTTTCTTATTCTTTGTTTCATTTTTCGGATCTGAGAATTTCAAAACAAAAACTGGAAAGTAGATTTTTTAGAAGAATTAATTGGGGGATATGGAAACTAATTGGGGGATATAGCTAATTCTGGCCCTATGTAATTTTTTTTAATTCTGGGTGACCCCCTATGTAATTTTTTTTAATTCCTAATCTAGCCCTCACTAATCATGTTTAGTAGTTAATAATAATTAGTATATGCTTAAGTATTTGGGGGATAGTTTAGTGTGTGTTTTGATTTTAATTTGTGTGAGTGAGGAGTAGAAGGAGAGGAAAAAAAATAAGTGGAATTTTTTTTTTGAAAATGGAAGATGATTGTGATGAGAGAATTGTGCTAAGAGGTTGAAAATTTGATTTGTTTCCTTTGAATTCACCATTGTTGCAACAAAAAAGCTCGGTGCCTGCATGGTATTCAACCAAAAAACCATGCCGGCATTTGTCGGAAATTTTCAAAAATTGTTTGCCACGATTTTTTTCTAGTTTTGATCTTCATAATGTTGATTTTTTTCTGGGTTTGAACAGGTACCGGCATGGTAATCTAGTTTTCGAGCATGCGTTTTCTGTTCCTGATAGTATTTTGCTTACATTTCTATGCCGGAACAAGATGAAAAGTACCTAGAATGTTGATTTTTTCTTCACTTGACTACCGGCATTGACAAGAAATTATCGAGCATCTTGGTATCATGTTCCGTCATAGTATTTTGCTTAAATTTCTATGCCGGAACAGGATGAAAAGTATCCAGAATGTTCATTTTTTTTCACTTGAATACCGGCATTGATAGGAAATTCTCGAGAATGCCGGTATCATGTTCCGGCATATGGTCTTCATCAATTCCGGCATGGTCTTCATCACTTCCGTTTTGAATTTTTTTCTGGTTTTAATCACTCCACTTCCGGCATGGTCAGTTGATATGAAGACCATGCAACATGCTATGCCGGAAAGCAATACCGGCATGGTCTTCATATCAACTGACCATGCCGGCAGTGAAGTGATTAAAACCAGAAAAATTCAAAAGGAAGTGATGAAAACCATGCTTGGAATTGATGAAGACCATATGCCGAACATGATACCGGCATGCTCGAGAATCAATTCCTAAGCATGGTCATCATCACTTTCAAAGATGATCTTCATCACTTCCGAATAAAATAAAAATTCGTTTCCAAAGTGAAGAGAAGAGAATTTTATGTAGAGTGGGGAGAGTTTAGAATTTTAAAGGGAATGGGGAATATTTAGGTTTCAAAGCTCTACCCCTAAATAAGATTAATAAGAAGTGGAGATGGAAATGGGGGATATGATTTTGTTTTTTGATTTTAAGTTTTTGATTTTAATTTTGTGGGAAGGGTATTTTAGTATTTTCATAACCAAAAATAACCCCTTAACACATACCATGGGTTGGGGGAAGTAATTCATATCCCCCAATTAATTCCCATATCCCCCAATTAATTGTTCATTTTTTATAAAACCTAAACTTTGCTTTTTGTAGAAATTTGATTTATTGAGGAAGTCTAGAATCTAAAAATGTTTTTGTTACGAATTTGTTGTAACCAAACCTCGTTTTACAAATCTGTTTAATGAATCTCTAAAAATGTCAAATTTCGAGATTTTCTGTTGATTAGAGATTTACATTTCGTAGGAAAGTTTTCATTCTTCGCAGGGAGAAATCTAATGAATTTGGATCAATTAATTGTTCAAACAGGACAAATTCTTTCTTATCTTATTAAATTATATATTCATAGTATAGATCTGGAAGATTTTGAATTTTAGATTATTAATCTTTGTTTTTCACAAAAATTGATGTTTAGTTGATATTTTGAATTCAAAAGAGTTTTGATCATAAATTTACGTCCATAAACCTTGAATTTAATCATAATTTGGACAACTAATGTGAACATGATTTTTGTGATTGAAGTTACAGATGAAGGAATCAACAGCTCCAACGAAATTTCTCTTTTGCGATAAGATGCATCCACCAACTTATCCATACACAACGTCAGCGAATAAATGGATTAAACGCCAACATTTTAACAAGAAAATTTAGATTCCAATGGAGGAGAAAGCACAAAGGACAAAGACAACACAGTGGAAAAAGGAAGCAGACTAATGATTTATTCACCTAGTACTTCATCAACAATCGCGAAGAAATCAAATGAAGTTACACCAACAAATAATTCTACAGGAAAAAATCTCTTCTCTTTTCTAATTTAATATTAATAAAAAAAATCGTACTTTTTAGGTTATGTGATTTTAAAAATAAAATAAAATTGAGGATTATCCTTGTTTTCAATTTTATGAAGTTGATATAAAACTTGCATTACTCATGGTGATTGCTCGCAGGGAATGAACTCTCGCAAGAAGAAAGATAAAATTGCATGGCTAGAAAAGAGAATAGAAAGGGCCAAATAAAAAGCTTATACAAAGGACAACTAAAAAGAATAAGTCACGTGAATCTCGCCACTCTTTCACAAGTTGAAGACAGTACAATTGGTCAAACCAGAAGCATATAAGTTTAAGGTCGCGGGATCAATTCTTGCTTCTCGCAAGTTTATTTTTATAATTCGAGATTTGCAAGTTATCCTTTGATTATTTCGCAGATAAAATTCGTAAGAAAGAGAACTAGCACAGTTGGTTGAGAGGCTTGAATGCAAGCAGCAGATCGCGGGATCGAGTCTCACCGCATCCATATTTTTTCACGATTTTTCTAAAGTTGCCTGACGAGAGTGTAGGACCAGAATATCGCTACAACTATGTTCACGCGAGATTAACAACACTTATGCGAGCATCATCGCAAGCTCTTCAACAACACCTCTGCGAGCATCATCGCAAGCTCTTCAACAACACTTTGCGAGTGTCAGAGAATAATTCAAAGAATGACGTAATAGACAACGACAGCATAAAACATGAGAAAGATGTGAAGATTTTGTAGTTAGAGAGAATGTTCGCGAGCACAAGGCGGGAGTTCGCGAGAGCAAGGTAGGAAATGAAGATTTTGTGGTTATAGAAGAGTCTCGCGAGCACGATAGCAGAGCCTGCGAGGAGCATAGCAGAAATCCTAAAAAATGGGAAAGATGAGTTGAATGTGAGCTGTCACCCAATATGAAGATACCTATATAAAGAGAAGAGCAGGAGAGAGAAAAGGGGGGAAACAGTTTTAAGAGAGAGAGAGAGAGAATGTATTTTTCTTTATCATCTTCTTCCCCAAAACCAGATTTAGAACTCCATTAATGGATATTATCAATGTAAGTTAAATCTAAATTTTAACAATCATAGTGAAGAATCATGTATGTAGATCAAATTGATCGAACCATGTAAAAAATCTTGGTGTCCTTTTATAATTTTAGCAATCTTACTACCAATTTTATATGTAGATCTAGAAATTAATATCAAGATATGAGAAGGGGTGTGTTGTAGGGACAAACTACTTGTCAAATTGAAGAAGATTCAAAGAAATTGGCTATCATTAGAATTGGATCTCACTGGATCTAAAAACTTCAAGATAAAATATGGAAGCTACAACGAAAGCTCATGATTATACAACAAATAGAGAGAAGGAGATATATTAAGAGGCAGCTGAAGAAAAGACCAACAAAATTATGTCAACAAATCATCAAAAAGGATAAATTTCTTCTCACTTTTCTTATTCTTTGTTTCATTTTTCGGATCTGGGAATTTCAAAATAAAAACTGGAAAATAGATTTTTTATAAAACCTAAACTTTGCTTTTTGTAGAAATTTGATTTAGGATTATATACAGATGTACCCCCATTGTTAGACCCGATAGACAAATGTACCCCCGTTTTTTTGCCATTTACAGATGTACTCCTGTTGGATAGAAAACATCCAAAAAAGTTAGAAAAGTCAATTTCTCGGATAAAAGGTCAATTTCTCCTTGACCGAGATGAGAAATTGATGCCACGTATGTATTTTCGAGATGAGATAATGATGCCACGTATTTGAACCCGTGGATGAATCAAGGCCACAGATATGTGTGCGGATGGATCTCAATGAATATGGACGGTATCTGATGGAAAAGTGGATTATACATGGGAAAAGAAGAAACAAACTCGTCCTTATCTTCTTCTTCCCTCTTTCCCCATTTTTCCTCTCTGGTTCTCTCTGGTTCTCTTTGAAATCAAATCTAAAGGAACCCTTAAATCAGTTTCTTAAGACGAAAATAAGTGAAGATGGTGAAGTTAAGACGTGGAAAGAAGAAGCAGAAGAAGAAGAAACCAGAAATAAAAAGGTTAGTTTATCTGGGTTTTGTGTTTTAGGGTTACGATTGATTTTTTTTTTTTTCTGTTGATGTATTTGTACGATTATTTTGTTATAGGATTGATTTCGATAACTAAACATTGGGTTTATGTATATTTGTTTTTAGGGTTTTCTGTTTTTAGGGTTCTTGGGTATTATTGTGATTGATTTTAGGTTTGTGAAATAATGCATAGTAATACGAAATTGATGCTTGGGTCTGTTTTTATTCATTGATTTGTAGGGTTCTGTATATTTTCTGATACTGTAATTGATTGATTTGTAAATTGATGGAATAAATATATGATATTGGATGATTAGCATTTTTTCTTGAACTGTGTGATGAGTAGGTTAATTTTAAGTAGTCAATTGACTCAATTCTATGTATGAGTGTTGTTCATTTGGTGTGGACATGAACTAATACTATGTATTATGTGTTGATGTAGACATGAAGTTGAAGACAAATATCCTAAGAGAGACATAAAGGTGAAGGTTATGGATACTGTGATGAGTTTTGAATTCAAAGGGTTGGCTAGAGAAGATATGGGTCTTGTTCAATTGAAGGAAAAGATCAAGCCCCTACTTACATTGCAGCCTAATGAGGAAGTGGACTTGGTATGGCTAAGTGACCCATGTTTACCGTAATCATTGTTTATCAAGAAGAATTCGGAGGTTTTGGGACAATGCAGAAGTACATGAGAATTGGACTACACTTCATATGCAAGTTATTATTCCCCATGAGCATTCTAAATTAACCATTGTTGCTCCTCCACACAAGTATTTGACACCAAAAAAGTCTTCTTCAACACCAAAGAAACCAGTGAGCAAAACCAAGAAAGCTCCTACAAGAAAAAGTCCTAGAGTATCTAAGAAGAAGAACCAAAGTCAACAAAGCAAGCAAGAAGTTATTCATTGGCTTGGATGAAGAAGAAGTATATGTTCCTCAAAATACACAACAAACACAGTCTAGTGTAGCTGGTAACATACCTGAAGAACATTTTGAATCATTTAATCCTGACTTTTGGATTGAAGCAACACAGGATGCTAGTGTTATTGAGGATGACCAGTATGTTCTACAACTTCCAAATGAAGAACCTGATGAGTGTCACCCTGAGCAGGATTTAAACAACTTCAACTCTGGGTATGAGAGTGAAGAACAACATGAGAAGGACTATGAGGAATTTTTGAGAAAGGTTGAGTCCGTGGCTTGGCGGATAAGTCTGATGATCCCAACTTTGGTGAGGTGGAGGTTGATAATGACAATGAAGGTAATGTTTTATTTTCTTGGGTATTGATTGTTTGTTTTGTTTTATTTTTTTGTTTGTTATAGTATCTCAAGTATCTGAAAAATGAATGAATGTATGGTTGTGTTGTATGTTGTTTCAGAGGACCATTATGGAGATGTAGTGAGTTCTGATGGAGAAGATGAAGGTAATGATATGCTTTTTTAATTTGTTCCAGTCCATTATTGTTAGTTATTGTAATTTCAAAACAAGTTAAGATGAAGGTACTGACTAGTATGATTTGTTTGTTTGTTAGGTGGACAAAGAAAAAGCTAACCCAACTGAGTCGATCAATGCACCTCACCAGTTTAATGGACCTCAACCTAATGAGCCATGTCCCACAACAGAGTTTGAGAAAGAATATGCAGAGCACTTTAGGAAAGAACAAGAAGAAGACTTGTTCCAAGAGGAGATAGGTGAGGAATTTGATCCTACTAAACTTGTAGTTGGTACTAAATATGTAGATAAAAATGAATTTAAGAAACATGTTAGGCATTTCTTTGTGTAATGAATGGACATGAATTTGTATGGAATAAATGTGATAACAAAAAACAAAGGGCAATATGTGTTCATGCTTTGAGAAGACAGAATGTAAGTTCTTTATATATGGCATCAATCGAAAAGGTGAAGGAAACACCTTTACACTCGAGAGGGTTTCATATAGAACACAACCATCAAGGTCGTGGAGATGGGTACAACAAGAGTGCAACTCCTCCTTATGTAGCTGATTGGTACATGGAAAAAGAAGGGATACAGGTTGTGATGCAAAGAATACCTTGTCCACATGACTTAGCAGCGCAATTTAAAAAGGACACAAAGGTCACAATTCCATACCATACTGCATGGAGGGCAAGGGTTATGGTGTTGGAGAAGCTATATGGGAGTTATGAGAAGAGTTACCAACAAGTTCCTAACTTCGTGAAATGGTTAAGGTAATGTTACTCTTGTCCGATATTTTTTTCTTGTTAGTTGTTTTTGAAAATAATATTCATTTTGTCTTTCTTGTTATTAATTCTACAATGTTGTATGCGAGAGGAGAAACCCGGAAGCCATTGTTCTTTCTCATATGGCACCGTAGACAATACATTTCTTTCTTTAACTATATCATTTTCTCCCGCAATAAAGGGGTGGAAGGCTGGCTGTAGAAGGGTCATTGGCTTGGATGCTTGTCACTTGACAGGAAAGTTTGGTGGTGTGATGCTATGTGCAACAGGTAAAGTGTTCTTCTTCTTCACTTATACATTCTGTGTAATTTATATGTCATTTTGGATTATAATTCTCTTGTACTGTGAAATCAGGTTTGGATGGTCAGAATGGCTTAGTTATGTTAGGTATAATGGTGTGTAGGAATGAAACAATTGAAAATTGGAAGATTTTCCTTGGAGATTTGAAGCCTCGGTAGATGAAGATGGTGTGCGATATGTTTCATCTCGGACAAGCAAAAGGGAATCTTGGAGGGTGTTGACTATCACTTTCCTTTAGATGAACACAGATATTGTTTTAGGTATAATGTTTATGAATTCAGATTAATATTCCCTTATTTCTTTCTAGATCACCAAATAATCCTATAATGTATTTGAATTTACATGTGACAGGCACTTGCTTGCAAACTTCAAGAAGTACTACAAGGGTTTTAGTTTGCAGAATCATCTTTGGAATGCTGCTAAATGTTACAAGAAAAGGCATTTTGAGGTAATTCATAAGCACATTTCACTTGTTTAAATATATTTCCTCAAATTTATTAGGTTTTTATGTAACCATAAACATTGTTTTTATGTTAGGAACATATGGCCAAGATGAAGGCTGAGAATGAAGATGCTGCTTGGTATCTCTTGAAAGAAGAAAAACCACAAACCTGGTCCAGGTTCCATTTTGAAAAAGACAGCAAATGTGAGCACCTTAATAATAACTTTTCTGAGTCCTTCAACAATATGTCAAAGAAGATGAGGGATAAGCCAATCTGCAAGTTAGGCCTGATGTATGGAGAGCTGGTGATGAATACTTGGTATAAGATAAGAAATGAGTCTGCAAAATGGAGGGATGGTGACATAGTTCCTAAAGCAATGAAGTTGATTGAAAAGATGACAGCTTTGAATCATAACTTTAAGTTGGTACCAGCTGTGAAGTACAAAGTCTATGAAGTGATTAGTGTGCATGAAGCAGTTTTTATTGTGGATCTTGAGAAGAAAACATGTAGCTGTTTGCAATGGGAGTTAAGGGGATTTCCATGCCAGCATGATGTATGTGCTTTGGCTCCAATGAGACCTAATCAAATGGCTGAGTTAGTTTCCTAAACTTGAACCACTTTATATATTTTGGTTTGTATTATATGTTTTCTAGAAGTACAATGTATAACCAAGCCCATTTTGTGTTATTTGTTATGTAATCGTAGTTATTGTAGCCATTACTACACAAAGGACTATTATAAGAAGACATATGCTCCTAATTCAATCCACTAGAGGGTCTAGCTGATCGGATAGAGGTACATTTACTTTTAAATATTTTTAGTGTAAAAATAATATTTGTTGTCTTTATTGTTTGTTGTGCAATATATCAGGGTAATAAAGTAGATTCCTTTAGGGTTTCATTATACTAGTATAACAGCCTCCACAAGTTTTCTAACTCTTATCTTCTTCTTATTTCTTTGCAGCCAGAAAAACCAGAAATGATAAAGCCACCAAAAGAGACATTAGAAAGACAGAGGCAGGCCAAGGAAGAAGAGGATATTGTCATATGATGAACCAAGAGGTCAGAAGAAAGCTAGAAGATGTGGTAGGTGTGGAAATGAAGGCCACTACTCAACAACTTGTGCTGGTGGTCCAGTTGGAGGAAATCCTAAGGGATTCAAGCCTAGAACATGTGTTGATGGCACAAAGCAAACAACAGCTTGAAGCTCCACCAAAGAGAAAGTTCAAAGCTAAAGTCACGCAAAATTGGAGGTGCATCTCACGCAAAATTCTCAACCTTGTGCTAGCAGATCTAAGACAATAACAAGTGTTGCTCAATCTTCCCAACCAACTGCAACATATCCCGCAAAACCCAAAGGTATCGAGAAAAGCGGTGATGCATCTTGTTCTCAGCCCTTGCTTTAGTCGCAGAACACCCATGTTGGATCTCGTTTGCAACAACATAACATATGAAGCTCCAAACCCAAAAGGAAAGAAGAAAGCAAAGAAGTATATGAAGCTTTAGATGTACCTCCATTATGTGGTTTGTGTTTATGATGACTCTATTTTATATTTCAATGTTTAAGACAATTTATGGAAGTTATGTTAAGATAAGACAATGGAGAGTTACAAATAGAATGCTTTTATTACTATTGCAGTTACATTTGCAGATTTTTCTTGAATTCCTTACATACTTCATATACTTTTCCCTTGAGTGTTTCTTTTGTTTCTATAACTATTGCATCCAAGCCCATCTCAATGCTTCACGCTTGTTTGTTGTTGCAGACAAGGTAAGAAATGTTGAGATTATGCTGATTCTTACACAATTTCAATATGAGTTTGGAATTACGAGTTCTCTTTGAAGCATCGTTGATTGTTAAGAGAACAGTTTTGAAAATAATGATTGTCTTCTCCACAGGTGAGCAACTCGAGGTGATGGAAGCTTAATTGGTAGTGCAGTCTTTGGATTTGATGCAAGATCAAACCACTCAAAGTAGTTGCGGTGGGATTCAAAACTTGAAGAATTTTCTTCCACTACTTTTAGCTGTTTTTAGATCTCAAGAGAGCCCTCACACCATTACAAGGTACATGTTTGCACCTTGAATAAACCCAAGGACAACCTTTGGTTTCATGATCATCTTCAATGTCACACATGAAACACATGAGTTTGTCATCTTGTTGTTGCTTGAAGTTGAGGCTTTTGAAACATCCACCCCACCACCCATTTTAGATCCGAAAGAGTCACCAAAAAGTAGAGAAAGTAGATGTGTGAGAGAGAGATAATGGAGTTTCCTGTGAAAGATGATGTATATATGGAAGAGAAGAAAAAAATGACCGTTCAAATGTGGGCCCAACAACGTGTACACCGCTTACGTGGAAGAATAGACGAGTTGGCAAGTGAGTTGGAGGATTTAACTGCTGATGTGGAGGTTAACTTTCCGTTAGCCGTTTTTTCTAAAAAACGGTCAAAACGGAAGTACATTTGTAAATGTCAAAAAAACGGGGGTACATCTGTATGCGCCTATAAAAACAGGGGTACATCTGTATTTCACCCTTTGATTTATTGAGGAAGTCTTGAATCTAAAAATGTTTTTGTTACGAATTTGTAGTAACCAAACCTCGCTTTACAAATCTGTTTAATGAATCTCTAAAAATGTCAAATTTCGAGATTTTCTGTTGATTAGAGATTTACATTTCGTAAGAAAGTTTTCATTCTTCGCAGGGAGAAATCTAATGAATTTGTATCAATTAATTGTTCAAACAGGACAAATTCTTTCTTATTTTATTAAATTATATGTTCATAGTATAGATCTGGAAGATTTTGAATTTTAGATTATTAATCTTTGTTTTTCACAAAAATTGTTGTTTAGTTGATATTTTGAATTCAAAAGAGTTTTGATCATAAATTTACGTCCATAAACCTTGAATTTAATCATAATCTTGACAACTAATGTGGACATGATTTTTGTGATTGAAGTCAAAGATGAAGGAATCAAAAGATCCAGTGAAATTTCTCTTTTGAGATAAGATACATCCACCAACTTATCAACATACAACGTTAGCGAATAAATGTATTAAAGCAACATCAACATTTTAACATAAAATTTAGATTCCAACGGAGGAAAAAGCACAAAGGACAAAGACATCACAGTGGATAAAATAAGAAGACTAATGATTTATTCACCAATAACTCCATCAACAATCGCGAAGAAATCAAATGAAGTTACACCTACAAATAATTCTACTGGACAAAATCTCTTCCCTTTTCTAATTCAAGAAAAAAAACAACAAAAAAAAAACGTACTTTTCAAGTTATGCGATTTTAAAAATAAAATAAAATTGATGATTATCCTTGTTTTCAATTATATGAAGTTGATATAAAACTTGCATTACTCATAGTGATTGCTTGCAGGGAATGAACTCTCGCAAGAAAGAAAGATAAAATAGCATGGCTAGAAAAGAGAATAGAAAGGGCCAAAGAGAAAGCTTATACAAAGGACAACTAAAAAGAATAAGTCACATGAATCTCGCCACTCTTTCACAAGTTGAAGACAATACAGTTGGTAAAACGAGAAGCATACAAGTTTAAGGTTGCGGGATCAATTCTTGATCCTCGCAAGTTTATTTTTATTCAGCGAGATTTGCAAGTTAGCCTTTGATTATTTCGCAGATAAATCTCGCAAGCAAGAGAACTAGCACAGTTGGTTGGGAAGCTTGAATGCAAACAGCAGGTCGCGGGATCAATTCTTGCTCCTCGCAAGTTTATTTTATTCAGCGAGATTTGCAAGTTAGCATTTGATTATTTCGCAGATAAATCTCGCAAGCAAGAGAACTAGCACAGTTGGTTGGGAGGCATGAATGCAAGCAGCAGATCACGGGATTGAGTCTCACCGCAACAATATTTTTTCACGATTTTTCTAAAGTTTCCTGACGAGAGGATAATAATAGTAAGATGACGATAGTATAACTTTCTATCGAAAACAGAAGCTAGCACAAATGGTCAATAGCGAAGTTAAGAAGTTCAAGATCACAGGTTCGAGTCCCTCGCCAAGCATACTTTTTCTTTTACTCATTTTTGAACTTCAAGGAGCGAAGAAATGGAATAATATATCAGAACTAGGCCTTTCTTTTGCAAGCAACAAGTAGCCCAAACGGTTAGAGAAGGAGTATGCAAACTAGAAGACTTGGGTTCGAATCTCCCTCCTCGCAAAGAATTTTTTGCGAGGCAAAGAAAAGAGTTGGTGATTATCTCGCCAAGAATGAAGAAAGTTGACGAGAATTTCGCAAGTTAATTTCGCAAGAGATGGTTAGAAAAATTGGTATGGTGCAAGAGGCAGGTCAAGAGTTCATTTCTCATTGTTTCTCATCTCGCAAGCAAACCATATACTTCGCGAGAAACGGCAGCAACAGAAAATCATATAAAAAGCTAAGTACCACTTCCTTGAATATTTTACTAACAAAAAATAAATTTTTTGATTTAAGCGAGGCAATCGCAAGATTTCAAAGAAAATTTCTAAGATTTCTAATACTTTCAAAAAAAATAAAAAATAAAAATTAATAAAATTAATTTACTAGAAGCGAGGCAATCGCAAAATTTCAAAGAAGATTTCTAAGATTTTTGATTTAATTTGCAAAAAATATTCTATTTGCGATACAATCGCAAGATTTCAAAATTTTCAAAAGATTACAAAAAATGAAATCATCGCAAAAATATACAGCTATCCAAAATTTTCAAAGATTTCCAAGATTACAGAAAACGAAATTATCGCAAAAATTTCTAAAATTTCAAAATTTTAAGATTTACAAAGAGCGATACAATCGCAAGATTTCACAGATTTCTCTAGAATATTTATTTTACAGAAAAAGATTTTTGATTTAACAATGCGATACAATCGCAAGATTTCAAAGAATATTTATAAGATTTTAAAGAATATTTACTTCAAATATGGTGTTATGAGAATGAAAGAAGAAATGACAGAAATGAAAGAAGAACTCACAGAAATGAGCAAAACAAATTTTTATCAGAGATGCTAGTGTAATCGCGAGATTATTCAAGATTATATAAAGAATTGATAGAAATGAAAGAATGAAGAAACGCGAGAATATCAAGATAAATGCGAATAAAATTTCGCAGAGATTAATAAAATGAGACGAACCTTTATGGCGTGCACCCTAGTTCGCTAATAAAATTTCGCAAGAGGCAAATGTAGGACCTAATAGCGCGTCATATAAGGGGGTATCTCTTGACATGACTCAGGGATAAGGTTATACCGCTGATGGAACCTGAGTTATGTAGATGTTGGGGTTAAAGAAAACCTATCCAGGAGAGAGACCTTGGATTTCCAGCTTTATAAGGTTATACCCTGGTTGGACGACCGAGGATCTCTTCTAAGGAGTGCAGAGTATGACCAAGGCGCCGAGGTACACGGTTGAGACAAGGGTGCCCGGGCGTACGAAACTACCCTGTCTATCCTTGGAAAGTCTTGGATATGATGCACTCGGCCCGAAGAAAACCCCATTTAGGGTGCAGTCTTGTAACTATAAGACATATAGGCATAAAGGACAAAAGGCTGCGAAAACAACTGGTTGTTGGCAAATTCGAATGGGAGGAGATAGTCTTGTATGGCCGATGTGCCCTCCTTGAAGGGGAAACCAGGGGGAAGATAAGGGCGGCACCCTCCATTAGGGAGCTGATAAGTGTCTAAAGACGACAATGTCATGGGGCTTTATGATCGCAAGAACATTTAGGCCTGTCATATTGTCGCGTGACGAAAATTATACAGAGGCAACAAGCCATAAGAGAAAAAAGATAAGATGAGATCAATGGGTTTTTACATGAAAGTGTAAAGACGTCATGCGATTTCATCGCAAGACGGCAATGTCATAAGATGTAGTTCTCGCAAGGGAGCTTAAACTTATCATATTGTCACAGAGATGTTGAAAAAATGTGGATAAGGAAAGATCAATGGGTTTTTACATGCAAATGTGAAGATATCCTGCGATTTTGTCGCAGATACAAAAGAAAAATTGGCAAAATAAGACCTTTAACTAGGAAGGCAAAATAAGACCAATAGAATAATCTCAAACATTAATTATTTTCTTTTAAGAATGCAGGAAAGATTTGTTCATCGCAAGAGAGATAACAAGTACTATTTAGAATCTCTCAGAAATACTATTCAGAATCTCTCAGAAGTATTATTTAGAATTTCTCAGAAATATTATTCAGAGTCTCTCAAGAGGATTGTCTACAATCTCGCAGCACTATTCATCGCAGCACTATTCACAATCTTGCGGTGATATTTCAGGAAGGCAAAATAAGACTAATAGAATAATCTCAAACATTAATTATTTTCTTTTAAGAATGCAGGAAAGATTTGTTCATCGCAAGAGAGATAACAAGTACTATTTAGAATCTCTCAGAAATACTATTCAGAATCTCTCAGAAGTATTGTTTAGAATTTCTCAGAAATATTATTCAGAGTCTCTCAAAAGGATTGTCTACAATCTCGCAACACTATTCACAATCTTGCGGTGATATTTCAGGAACACTATTCATGATTTCACAGGGTTATTCATAAACTCGCAGACACATTCAGAAACTTGCAAACTCATTCAGCACCTAGCAAACTATTCAAGAACTTCGCAGGAAATGTGATTATTTAGCAGAATATGATTATTTTATCGCATGAGGCAGAGGCAAGACAAGAATAAAGAAACAATTCGTTCATTTAACATTTTCTCAAGGATTCTACCTCCATAGATAAAGAACAGAGGCAACTATGGATTACCAAGAAAACATTTTATGTTCTTTATCTTCTCGGCAAGAATCATTTCCAAAATGGGCAAGAATTCTCACCAAAAATGAAGTAATAATTTCGCATGAACAGAGGCAATAATTATGACTTTCATTCAAGGAAGGATACTTCTTATATTTTGAGGATTGAGTACTTCTTATATTTCTTCAAGGATACTTCATATTTCACATACTTCAAGAGTTGATACTTCTTATTTACTTCGCAAAGATCCGGAACTTCACAAAAGAATAGAGGCAAGTACGTACTTTTCAAGTCCAATATTCTTTCGCTCGTTCCTTCATCAACAAAGATCAAAGACTACTACAACAATTGATTTTTCCTTAAAGATCGCTCTTCAAGCAATATTCAAGGAAAAAGAGGCAAGATATAGGACCAGAATATCGCTACAACTATGTTCACGCGAGATTAACAACACTTCTGTGAGCATCATCGCAAGCTCTTCAACAACACTTTGCGAGTGTCATAGAAAAATTCAAAGAATGACGTAATAGACAACGACAGCATAAAACATGAGAAAAATGTGAAGATTTTGTAGTTAGAGAGAATGTTCGCGAGCACAAGGCGGGAGTTCGAGAGAGCAAGACAGGAAATGAAGATTTTGTGGTTATAGAAGAGTCTCGCGAGCACGATAGCAGAGCCTGCGAGGAGCATAGAAGAAATCCTAAAAAATGGGAAAGATGAGTTGAGTGTGAGCTGTCACCCACTATGAAGATACCTATATAAAGAGAATAGCAGGAGAGAGAAAAGGGGGGACACAATTTTAGGAGAGAGAGAGAGAGATAGATTTTTAGAGAGAGAATGTATTTTTCTTTATCATCTTCTTCTCCAAAACCAGATTTAGAACTCCATTAATGGAGATTATCAATGTAAGTTAAATGTAAATTTTAACAATCATAGTGAAGAATCATGGATGTAGATCAAATTGATCGAACCATGTAAAAAATCTTGGTGTACTTTTATAATTTTAGCAATTTTACTACAAATTTTATATGTAGATCTAGAAATTAATATCAAGATATGATAAGGGGTGTGTTGTAGGAAAACCTGCAACTACAGAGAGGATAATAATAGTAAGATGACAATAGTATAACTTTCTATCGCAAACAGAAACTAGCACAAATGGTCAATAACGAAGTTAAGAAGTTCAATATCGTAGGTTCGAGTCCCTCGCCAAGCATACTTTTTCTTTTACTCATTTTTGAACTTCAAGGAGCGAAGAAATGGAATAATATATCAGAACTAGGCCTTTCTTTCGCAAGCAACAAGTAGCCCAAACGGTTAGAGAAGGAGTATGCAAACTAGAAGACTTGGGTTCGAATCTCCCTCCTCGCAAAGAATTTTTTGCGAGGCAAAGAAAAGAGTTGATGATTATCTCTCCAAGAACGAAGAAAGTTGACGAGAATTTCGCAAGAGAGGGTTAGAATAATTGGTATGGTGCAAGAGGCAGGTCAAGAGTTCATTTCTCATTGCTTCTCAGTACACAAGCAAATCTAATACTTCACGAGAGACGGCAGCAATAGAAAATCACATGAAAGCTAAGTACCATTTCCTTAAATATTTTATTTACAGAAAATAAAAGATTTTTGATTCAATTACAAAAAACATTCTATTTGCGATACAATTGCAAGATTTCAAATATTTCAAAATTAAAAAAAAAAAATCATCGCAATTTTTTTTTACAGATCTCCAAAATATTCGAAGATTTTCAAAGTTACATACAGAAAACAAATTATCGCGAAAATTTCTAAAATTTCAAAATTTTAAGATTTATAAAAAGCGATACAATCGCAAGACTTCAAAGATTTCAAAATTTCAAAAACCGATAAAATAATATTTCTAAGATTTCTCTAGAATATTTCTTTTACAGAAAAAGATTTTTACAATCGCAAGATTTCAAAGATTTCAAAAGATTTTAAAGAATATTTACTTCAAATATGATGTTATGAGATTGAAAGAAGAATTGACAGAATAAAGAAACGCGAAGATATCGCGAGAAACGCAAATACAATTTCGCAGAGATTAATAGAATGGGACGAACCTTTATGGCGTGCACCCTAGTTCGCGAATAAAATTTCGCAAGAGGAAAATTTAAGACCTTAAATTGCGTCATATAAGGGGGTATATGATTGCATGGCTCAGGGGTAAGGTTATACCGCTGCTGGATCCTGAGCCATGGAGAGAAAGGGGTCCATCTCTTTGAGATACCTATCCAGGAGAGAGACCTTGGATTTCCAGCTTTATAAGGTTATACCCTGGTTGGACGCCCGAGGATCTCTCCTAAGGAGTGCAGAGTATGACCAAGGCGCCGAGGTACACGGTTGAGCCAAGGGTGCCCGGGACGGACGAACCTACCCTGGACATTTTTGGTAAGTCTTGGCTATGATGCACTCAGCCTGAAGAAAACCCCACTTAGGGTGCAGTCTTGTAACTATAATCCATATAGGCATAAAGGACAAGAGGCTGCGAAAACAACTGGTTGTTGGTAAATCTGGATGGGAGGAGCTAGTCTTGTATGGCCGATGTGCCCTCCTTGAAGGGACAATCAGGGGGAAGATAAGGGTGGCACCCTCCATTAGGGAGCTGATAAGTGTCTAAAGACGGCAATGTCATGGGGCTTTATGATCGCAAGAACATTTAGGCCTGTCATATTGTCGCGTGACGTAAATTATAAAGAGGCAACAAGCTATAAAAGAAAAAGTTAAGATGAGATCAATGGGTTTTTACATGAAAGTGTAAAGACGTCCTGCGATTTCATCGCAAGACGGCAATTTCATGAGGCTTTGATCTCGCGAGGGAACTTAGACTTGTCATATTGTCGCAATACAATCAAGGAATAAAGATAAGGCAAGATCAATGGGTCAATACATGCAAATGTAAAGACGTCCTGCGATTTTGTCGCAAAAATAAAAATTGGCAAAATAAGACCTTTAACTAGGAAGGCAAAATAAGACCAATAGAATAATCTCAAACATTAATTATTTTCTTTTAAGAATGCAGGAAAGATTTGTTCATCGCAAGAGGGATAGCAAGTACTATTTAGAATCTCTTGGAAATACTATTTAGAATTTCTCAGACGTATTGTTCAGAATTTTTCAGAAATATTATTCAGAGTCTCTCAATAAGATTATCTACAATCTCGCAGAACTATTCATTGCAGCACTATTCACGTCACTATTTTAGGAACTCACAGAAACATTCAGAATCTTACAGACTCATTCGGAAACTTGCAAACTCATTCAGCATCTCGCAGATTATTCCAGAATTTCGTAGGAAATTTGATTATTTCGCAGAATATGATTATTTTATCGAAAGAGGCAGAGGCAATTCGTTCATTTAACATTTTCTCAGGGATTCTTCCTTCATAGATAAAGAACAGATGCAACTATGGATTACTAAGAAAATATTTTATGTTCTTTATCTTCTCGGCAAGAATCATTTCCAAAATGGACAAGGATTTTCACCAAAAATGAAGTAATAATTTCGCGTGAACAGAGGCAATACTTATGATTTTCATTAAAGGACGGATACTTCTTTATATTTTGAGGATTGAGTACTTCTTATATTTCTTTAAGGATACTTCATACTTCGCATACTTCAAGAGTTAATACTTCTTATTTACTTAGCAAAGATATGGAACTTCACAAAAGAATAGAGGCAAGTACATACTTTTCAAGTCTAGTATTCTTTCGCTCGTTCCTTCATCAACAAAAATCAAAGACTACTACAACAACATATTTTTTCTTAAAGATTACTTTTCAAGCAATATTCAAGAAAAAAGAGGCAAGATGTAGGACCAGAATATCGCCACAGCAATATTCTGGCGAGATTAACAACATTTCTGCGAGCGTCAAAGCGAGTTCTCCAACAACACTTTGCGAGTGTCACAAAATAATGACATAACAGTTGACGATTGAAGAAACACAAAAAGAACATGATTGACTGGCGATGGTTACGATTCTTGCGAGAAGGAATAATATAGCTACTGCGATAATATCGCGAGAGATATCCGAAATTAGAGGACAGCTTAGCTGTCACCCATTATGTAATTTCCTATAAATAGAGATCTAATAGATTCAGGAAAGGATGATGTATTTTTTAGAGTTGAGAGAGTCTTGAGGAGAGAGACAATTTTAGGAGAGACAGAGAGAAATATTTTCCAGGGATATTTTTAGAGAAAGAGAATGTATTCTTCTTTATTATCTTCTTCCCCAAAACTAGATCTAGAACTCCATTAATGGATATTATCAATGTAAATCAAATGTAAATTTAAACAATCATAATGAAGAATCATGGATGTAGATCAAATTGATCGAACCATGTAAAAATTCGTGTGTCTATTTACAATTTTTACAATTTTAATCATACTTTTAATACCAAATTAGTTTAGATCAAGAGGTTATTTTCAAGATATTACAAGGGGTGTGTTGTGGGAAATCCTGCAACTACACGTCTAATTGTTCAGCGGCGATTTGAATGGCATAACAGAAGGCAGTTTCATCTCTTTGGCCTATTTCGATAGGTTTCACCGTCATTCCTTCGGAGACTGCGAGCCAAGAAGTTAAAACAGCAAGAGCATTAGCACCATAATTTTTGTTTCTGTAGATGTGGTGGAATTCAATGTGATCGAATTGTTTTGTGAGCTCTTCAAGGTATGTATGATATTGGGATAACTGTTCGTTAACCCTCCACTCCTTCTGGATTTGCTTGATGATCAATAGTGAATCTCCGTATACTATGATGCTCTTGATATTGATTTCAATAGCAGATTTCAGTCTAGCTATGCAAGCTTCATATTCTGCAACATTATTAGAGCATGGAAAACATAGCCTGATAAGAATAGGTGTATGGATACCTTCTGGTGACTCTAGCAGTGCCCCTACACCCCTTTCTTGTTTATTGCGGGCGCCATCAAAGTGCATCTTCCATGGCCTATCTTCAGGTATATCAGCGTACATCACCCATTCGTCTGGGAACTCAATCTTTAGCTCAGTGTTGTCGAGGATAGGATGTGATGCTAGATGATCATAAATTACTCTTCCTTTGACAGATTTTTATGTGATATATGTAATATCAAACTCGGAGAGTAACAATTGCCACTTCGACATTCTTCCGGACAATACGGGCTTCTCGAACAAGTATTTGATTGGATCCATCCTTGATAGAAGCTGAATCTTATGAGACAACATGTAATGTCGAAGACGTTGGGTTTCCCAGACAAGCGCCAAGCAAGTCTTTTCTAACATGGTGTATTTTGACTCGTACCCTGAAAGAGTTTTGATGATGTAGTATATTGCCCTCTCTTTTCCGCTGCCTTCATGATACTGTCCCAACATTGCTCCTATAGAGGTTTCGGTGACCGAGAGATATAAAATCAAAGGCACACCATGGATGGGGGAAACAACGACTGGCGGATTAACCAAATACTTCTGGATCTTTTCAAATGCTTCTTGACATTAATGGATCCATATTGTAGGCACATTCTTTCTTAGCAACTTGAATATCAGCTCGCAGATGGGAGTGAGTTGATTTATGAACCGACTTATGTATTGCAGCCGACCCAAAAATCCTCTGATTTCCTTTTCCATCCTTGGTGGAGATATCTCGATGATAGCCTTAGCCTTTGATGGGTCGCATTCAATCCCTTTGTTGCTGACAATGAAACCTAGAAATTTCCCGGACTTGGAACCAAATAAACACTTGTTGGGGTTGATCTTAAGTTGAAATTTTCGAAGACATTGGAATACCTTTCTCAGAAAGTTTACATGATCTTTACTATGTGCAGATTTTGCCACCATGTCGTCTACATAAATTTCTAGCTCTTTGTGCATCATATCGTGGAAGATAGTCGTCATGGCTCATTGGTATGTGGCTCCGGCATTCTTCAATCCGAAAGGCATAACTACGTAAAAAAAAATTCCCCATGGAGTGATGATGTTGTTTTGATCATATCTTCTTCTGCCATTCTGATTTGATTGTATCCGGAGAAACCATCCATGAACGAAAGGATTCCTTGCCTAGAGGAGTTGTTTACCAAGATATCAATATGTGGAAACGGGAAGTCATCTTTTGGGCTTGCTTTTTTCAAGTTGCGGTAATCAATGCACATCCTCACCTTTTCGTATTTCTTAGGAATAGGTACAATGTTAGCCAGCCATTCAGTATAAGTGATTTCTTTGAGAAATCCTGCTTTGAGCTGCTTCTCCACTTATTCTTTGACTTTTAAGGTCCATTCGGACCTTAGTCTCCTGAGCTTTTTTTTTACTGGCTTTACATGAGGATAAGTCGGTAAATGATGGACCACCAAGTTTGTATCCAACCCAAGCATGTCTTCGTAAGACCTGGCAAAGATGTCCTCGAACTCAATGAGTAGCTCGATCATATCCTTCCTTTATTCAGCTGATAATGTTGTCCCGATCTTCACATTCCGTGGTTCTTATCCCGTTCTCAAGTTGATTGTTTCTTCTTCAAGGAATTCTGGCTCTTTTTCATGTTTTTGGACGCTGTTTTGGATCTCTTCTGGAACGTCTTTCAGGCAAGTTATCATTTCTTCATCCTCATAATCAAAATTTCCTGCAATGTCATCCTTCAAATCCTAGGCATCATATTGATTTTCACACTCTAAAATCACACTTTCCACATTTTTTTGCTTTTCATGTTTTTTTGATTTTTTTTGGATTTTTTTAGATTTAATGGTGCATTAAACATACAAATACCGTCTTCCGGGGCCCACGCGGAATCTTGAGGTTCATCCTTCGTCAGTTGTGGACCCTCATCATCCATTCTTACCAGGTCATCGGAAGAAGTTCCGACGTCCTCTGCTGCTTCGTTGGGAATTATCATGAAGATGCTTACATCAGATGATTGCTTCCTCTTTCTGGCGTTGGTCCTCCATCACCTCTCTCTTTTTTCATCGAGGCACTACTCCAAGTTTTGATTGATCAGCTCTGGTCGAATCTTTGAAAAATACTCGATGAAAGAATTGATCATTTTTGGCCACGTAGCTTGCAGAGCGCGGACATTAATTGAATACCATATTGATGCACTCCCATTTAAGCTTTCTCCGAAGTATTGTTTCAAGTCCTCTTCGTGCATCTTCAATGGTCTTATGTACCATAAGAATGACTTGAGGTATTTGATGGGGGAGACTTTACCATTATAGGTAGGAAATTTCCTCCTTCCAGGAAATTGCAACCCTAAGGATGCAATAACCATGCATTCCTTGATTGAGATTGTTGTACTCTCCTTTTGTTCAGGAACTACCAATTCTCGTCCATCATCCCCTTTGTGTCAACTGGATTCTTCTGCGCTTTTAGTGGGAGATGGAGAAAAAAGATGACTTACCCGAATGTCGTAGAGTCTTGGTCGGTCGAATAATATCCCAGGCATGCTGTATCAAACGCCTTTCTCCCAAGTATTTGTATTGGTTGTGTGGGACCTTGTTGTCGGAGCCCCAGCCCCATTCCCGGAAAGAACTTGCTTTTATGTAGCATTTTCGGAACATTTCGATTCCTGTATTTGAGTTGGTCCATATGTGCACATCGACTTGCTACTTTAGCTGCACTCTCGTATCGAATCTCTACAGTATAATATTCGATCACATGGACCATATTTATGGAAGCTTGATGAGCCCTTATTTCGTCCTCCCTATTATCTGCATGTATAGTAATTAATTCATTTTTCATCTAGAATCTGGCTTTCTGGTGAATGGAGGAAGCACCAATTCCATTTTTATGCATCTATGGACGGTGTAGTTGCAGGAAATCCTACACTACAACCTTGTTAAGAATTTGCAATAATCAACTCATATTTGAAGATTAAAACGACACTTTATTATTTGATTCTCAAAGATGTTTACAAGAAATGTGAGAAATCAAGAATACAACTATTCTCTTGAAGTTTCTCTCTCCTCAAGACTTTCTCAACTCTCAAAAATACATCTCTCTTTTCTGGACATCATGGGTCTCTATATATAAGGTATCTATATAATGGTTGATAGCTAAGCTGTCCTCTAATTTCAGATTTGATCTGCGAACCTATCGCAACAGTTATAATATGGAATCTCGCAAGTATTGTAACCATCGCAGATCAATCACGCTTTTCTTTTGCTTCTTCAATCGTCAGCCATTACGTCATTCTTTGAATCATTCTTTGAGTTATTTTATGACGCTCGCAAAGTGTTATTGAAGATCTCGCGGTGATGATCTCAGGAATGTTGTTAATTTCGCAAGAATATTGTTGTAGCGATATTCTGGTCCTACATCTTGATTCTTCTCATGTCTTTTCTGCGAAGAGAGAAGATTATGAGAATTAATTTTTCCAATGCCGCAACTGTTTATATTTTTGCATTCTTCTGCTTTGACACGTTTCTATATTCTTCGCCAGCTGTTTTCTCGTACTTTTCCTTCCAATAAATCTTTGACACGCTCTTTTCAACCGCTGCGACCTGACCGTTCACGTCTTTTCTTTGTATTTATTGCATTCATCTTCTCGAGAAATTTCTTCTTCTATAAATACTCCTTTCTTTCTTTTCTTCTCCTCTTTTTACTTTCTTCTTCTTTCTCTCCATTCATGTATTTCTTGTCTTGCGAGAGTTTGTGTATCTTCATCTGCATCGTCATTCTTCCTTCTTCTGCGATTTTCATCTTCACCTCCTTCTTGAATTCGCAATTGATTATGTCTTCCAATTTCTTCTCCGCGAGTTTCTTCATTTCTCATCATTTCTCTTCGATGTATTTATATTCTTCTTTGTATTCTATCATACTCCTCTTGAACATTATCATTATTGAAATTTTGCGTGCAATTCCTTTCTCGATTATCATGGTTATTCTGCCGTATTTCCTCTTGAAATTCTTGTTCTTCCACTTCTGCCCTCAATCTTTCTCTCTCGCAAGCTAGACGTGCTTGTTCAGCATAATGCCTCTCAATTTCACCCTCAATGATTCTTTGATTTCTTTGGATTTCTCTCCCGTGTAATATTATCCTACCTTCTTCTCGATTATCTTCACCAGTCTGGTTGTTTCCATCTTCTTGATTTCTACTATTACGTCTACCGTCCAAAGCTTCACCGTGTGGATCATAGTGATCATTAATTATCTCTTCTGCCTCGTGACGTTGCTCTCCATTTGGATTTTGCATTTCTTCTCGAATATTTTCTCTAGCATTTATCATAGGGGAATTTTTCCTTGGATCTTCTCTGTGTGATCTTGTACTTGATCTAGTAGTACTTCTTGATCTCCTACTTTGTAATCTCAAATTCTCCATTCTCAACTCATGATTTTGTATTGTTAGATTTTCACGTTCTTCCGCCTATAATATTATTTCCTCCTGCATTCTCTGTCTAAAATCATATGTTGTTTCATTTTCTCCTTCTCCATGAAATTAATCCTTCAACCATTCCTTGATCTCTTTCTTCTCTTCTTTCGTTTATTAATTGTTGATTTTCTGCTTCTTTCATCGAATCCGATCTCCATGTATGCACAGTCACTCTATCATAATCTACATTTCTATCTTGTATTGGTGTTTGTTGATTCAGTTGTTGAATTTGATTGTCTCCTTCGTTCCTTTTTCTATTTCTTCTTGTTCTTATCCTTGAAGATTCTCCCAATTCATTTGTTTCTCCACCTGCAAGTCTTTTACTCCTCCTCACAGTTATTGGTGGTTCTGATGTATTTCTTCTTCTTCTAGCCATTTCTTCAAATCTAACAATTTCTTCGAATTCCCAGACTGCAACTATAGATTTCTTAATTCGATTCTCCCTGTTTCGGGCGCCAAAATGTAGTTGCAGGAAATCCTACACTACACCCTTGTTGAGAATTTGAAATAATCAACTCATATTTGAAGATTAAAACGACACTTTATTATTTGATTCTCAAAGATGTTTATTAGAAATGTGAGAAATCAAGAATACAACTATTCTCTTGAAGTTTCTCTCTCCTCAAGACTTTCTCAACTCTCAAAAATACATCTCTCTTTTCTGGACATCATGGGTCTCTATATATAAGGTAGCTATATAATGGTTGATAGCTAAGCTGTCCTCTAATTTCGGATTTGATCTGTGACCCTATCGCAACAGTTACAATAGGGAATCTCGCAAGTATTGTAACCTTCTCAGATCAATCACGCTTTTCTTGTGCTTCTTCAATCGTCAGCCATTACGTCATTCTTTGAGTTATTTTATGACGCTCGCAAAGTGTTATTGAAGATCTGGCGGTGATGATCGCAGGAATATTGTTAATTTCGCAAGAATATTGTTGTAGCGATATTCCGGTCCTACAGACGGCCCAAAAGCATGTTAAAACTTGCAGAGATATCCATAAGGAGGACTGTAGCCTTGGTCTTCATAGGTCCGACCCATATTTCGAGCGTGATCTCCCCAATTCCTATTTTCTTACCGTTATCGAAACTTGTGACCGTTAAAGCTAATTTGTTGCTTTTAGTTACATGACTGAGGTCAATCCCGATCTTCTTTGCTGCTTTTTGGGTGCATATGTTAAC